>WOVY01010845.1:322500-672533 GCA_013436015.1 Rhipicephalus annulatus
TGAAAGCGAGCGTTCGTATACCTCTCATGGATGTATACGGGCACGCCGTCATTGGCGCTGGCCTTTTATCGCTTCGGGGTGTTCTGGGAGCCACCGTTGCCTCTTCCGTTCCCTAATATTTTCTCGTTGTACGCACTAGGGGTCTTCGGCTCACCTCCGCCGTTTCGCAGCCATTTCTTAGGCTAAGCGTTGACTCTTCATTATTAGTAAACCAGTGGTGAGTGGACCTTACGAAAACCCTGCCAAAACGACAGAGATGATTGATAGATATGTGGGATTTAACGTCCCGGAACCACCATATGATTACGAGAGACGCCGTAGTGGAGGGCTCCGGAAATTTTGACCACCCGGGGGTTCTTTAACGTGCACTCAAATAGGAGCACGCGGGCCTACAGAGTTTTCGCCTCCATTGGAAACGCAACCGCCACAGCCGGGATTCGATCCCGCGACCTGCGGGTCAGCAGCCGAGTACCTTAGCCACTAGACCACCGCGGCGGGGTCCCAGAACGGCAGAGAGCAGCAGAGGAAAATCGACAAGGCAGAATGCTTACCTCGCTCCAATTCTGGCACAAGCCTCAACCGTGCTGCAAGAGAACGAACGCAAGAAAACGAACAGTTGGACATGATTCTATACACTTCTGCCACGCAATAACACGTGCGTTCAGGAGGCACCTCCCACTATATGACATTCATATAGTTTTATTTTTTCTAAGCAGTTTCAAGCGATGGTTTGACTATATAGTTGAAAACGTGCATGCCCATCACAATGCCTGGGTTAAGTTCTCACTCAAACCAAAAATATTGATTATTTATTTTATTCGCATATTTCTCGATTTTTCAGTCGCTTACAACGACGACTTATTCCTCACGCTGACGTCAACACCAGAATTCCAGAGTATACATGCCAGGCCTGCCAAAACCGCATAGAAATTGAGCGGCAGTGCCTGGCAGAAGCAGAAAATATCAACAGCTGGAACTCATTCGTTACCATAGAAGAAAAACAGAAGTGACGAACAATGAAAGAAGTCGCAAAGAAAGTACCACAGCGAAAGATATGACAGATCCGCGCACCTTCAGTCCTACCGAATTCATCTTCTATAGCGCTTTTCACACAATGCAGCCCTACAGTTATTACTCTTATGCCTCTTTCGTAATGTAAACGTTGAACTTTCTGCCACAGGCACTTCGCATTCTTTCGAGGGTTTATAAATGAGGCGTCCGAACACTAGGAAAACTGTCGTGATGTGTTAGCTTGGCTTGGGCGTATCTCGGGCGTCTTTTTACGATTGCAATAAGAAACGAAAAAAAAACACATTAAGGCAGCATCACACAACTGTTGCCATGCCTGAAGAAAGTTTGGTGCTGTACGGCCTGCCTTTTCTCTTTCTGTCTCCCTGTCTTTCTTCCTACCTTTTCGATTCTCTCTGCGATTTCTGTATCTAAATGTCTGTTCCTTTACTTCTCTAATTTTCCCCTTGTTATTCTTTCTAAATTAATCTTTCTTTCTTCTCACTCCTGATTCTTTTCTTTCTTTTCCTTTGGTTATCTCTTTGTTGTAAAGGAAGTTGTAAAGAAATGTGCCAACATAGGACAGGTATTAAACGCGGAGCCGAACCATGAGAGTGAAATAACTAAAATAATAAGCGTGAGGCGAAGCACGTTTGGCAAGCACGTTCTGGAATCACAAATTTAAGTCTACCATGATCCCTGAAGAGGAATTTATATAACAGCCTCATCTTACCGCCACTTACCTACCGAGCAGAAACCTGAAGGCTTACAAAGAGGGTGCAGCTTAAATTGAGAAAGACTGTCACTAGTCCCGCAATTAGGACGGCAATCTCCAGGCGGATTCCAAGGGTGGACGTGCCGGCCCCCGAAACGCACCACGAAAGCATGAACAATTAATTGATCCTTTTTAGTGCGCTAGCGAACGCCGGCTGTGGTCCAAAGAACTAGGCAGAGCCGCGAGTTGATGAAAAAAAAACAAAACAAAAATATGTTCTCAGGTAAGGCGGAGCCAACAACACACAAACATGCACACTCGGCAATAATCCAACACAATACATCACCAATAACAAGATACACTCAAAACAATGGGCACAAACTTGGCAACGCGCGCTACAATGAAGTTTCAAGCATTAACTAATAAGACACTTATAGACTAAAATGTTCGTCAAACGTGTTGAGTGCAAAGTTCTTGGAACAAAGCTTGAATGCTTCTTTTCAAGGAAACAGTCACTCAATGTCCAGCTCCGGTTGTAGACCCATTGCGTCCGAGGTTTCTCTTCTAGGAAACTCTCACGTCATCAAATTTCCGCAGTCCAATAACAAACTTCTTCGCCGGTAACACGGCAGCTGCTCACGCGCTGCGGCTGCAGAACGCGTCTTCGCCAACGGGTGGTAAACACACACTCTTCTCCCGCTTGTAAGACAAGCCTTCACCCGCAGGTAGAAAATCACTTAATCTCTTGTGCAACTCCCTCCGCTGCTGGCTTATATGCCCTAGTCGCCGGGTTCCCGAAACTTCTAGGCGTTTCGTCGGCGCGCAGCACAGACAAAGCTGCGGAATGGGCGGGACCTTTCTCGAACTAAACGCCAGCCGTGAAGCAAGCAGGAAGCGACTCACTCCTTCCTTCTCGATGTTTCTGGAGTTCGCTGGGCGTTAGATCAGAGGAGCTTGGTTGGCGTGGCTACAGTGCTTTCGAGGGAGAGAGGCGGCGCATGCCAGGCATCCTTCGATGCTTGTTTTTTTTTTATGCCAGCTTCTGTCGCGTCAATTTGGTGCCTCGATTTCACGTAGTGGTTAGAATACGGAGGCGCGCGCTTTGTTGTGCACTCGTTTGTGACAACGACGCAGTGAGCGATGGAAGGGAAAAATTATGGTGTAACTTTAAAAGGCAGGATGATAGCAGAAGGGGACAAACGGGGGTTAAATATATGACAGTTGAAATCAAGAAGAAATGGACATGGGCCGGGCACGTAGCCCGTAGGCAGGATCACCGCTGGTCATTATAAGTACCTGACTGAATTCTAAGAGAAGGCACACACGTGTGGGGGAGACAGAAAGTTAGGTGGGCCGATGAGATTAAAAAGTTCGCAGGTATAACGTAGCAGCATAAAGCGTAAGATCGGATGAATTTGCAGAATATGGAAGAGGCCTTTGCCCCGAACCAGGCTGATGATGGTGATCATGATGACAACGACAATAATGATCATGATCTTTCCTTCTGCATTGCTGTCTCTTTGTATCTTGCTCTTTTTTTCTCTTTGCTTCTTTCCACAGCTTCCTTTACCGCGCTCCTCAGCGTTGACTCTCGATTACGAGCTAATACGGCAGGCCGAAGACGCCGCCAAGGCCCATGGGATCATGGCCGTCGTCTAGTTCTGATCCTCCCCCCCTCCCTCATACCTGAAAGGAGGATCTTCCTGCTAATTAAAGTTTGTTAATCATCACCTCTTAGAATATATTAATCATAAATTCAGTGTGTATGATCCACCCGACTCTTGACCGATCCCCCTTATTGGGTAGGTGCCAAAATTCCAGGGGTCATCATCATCATCGTCATCATCATTGTCATCGTCATCGTCCGTTGACTATGCATGGCTTAACGAGAAGCCGAACACGAACAGTCCTGCATCCGGAGAAGACGTGGCGTTAGCTTCCTATTCACGGTAATGAATGCATTGCCTGATCTGAACGAGTGACAAACCATTATTGCACTCCTTTCATTCTACCTAGGGTGTATTTTCTTTATCTTTTTTTTCTGGTGGGTGGTTTCGATATTGAATAAAAAAAGTCTCACTGAATTAAGTCACCGATTCTTGGCCGATCCACCTGAGTGGGTAAGAGCCATGGCTGTGAAATCACCATCATCATCATCACCACCTTCCTGACAGCTAAGTGTTTCGTCCACTCGCCGTGTGCAACGGAAAATCGTTGCCGACGGTAACCGTGGCAACAGCGAAATGCTGAGCGATCGACCACTCATTCTGACATCTCCAAAGTCAGGAAAATAGAAGGACGTTCCAGGGCGTCACTTAACCCGAATCTGGAGGGTTGGCGATTCAGAGTATGACACCGGCTGCGAACAAACACATGACCAAACTTACATACACTAAGATTACACCCCAGCGGACTTGGAGACGAATGGGCCTGCGGTGGTGACCATGCATCACGTCCAAGTGTCCCTCGCGTACTGTTGAGACGAATTGAGCGCTAATAAAGACAAACAGTGCCATACGGGTCGTTAGATACCCGGCCAGTATGACAGTGCTGTCGTGGGAAGCGCGGCTATAATAGGACAGAGGAAGCCAACGTTAAACAGTACGAGACGATCTGCTATATTTAGCCAGTAGAGCCCTATAGCGGAGGGGCCTTACATATCCTAGATGTAAGGAAGTTTCGAATAAATAAAGGTATATATTTTTTTATGTCCTTGCATTCCCTCACGACATCTAACAGCGACAGTGTGTATGTGCCCCCCTCCTCTCTCTCTCTCTCTTTATTCACTGATATATATAGTCGCGTTTATCTAGGCCGACAAGAATGCGCGGCCACAAAACCAGCAAGCAACTTGTTTATGATACCAGGTGCAAGAGAAACAGAAACGTCTCACTCGTCCTCGAATTAGTCCGTCTCGCACAACAACAGTTTTCATTACAGCTCCTATCTTCTTTCTTGTCTGCGTAGACCAGACGCGGAAATGTATATCCAGCGGGGACAAATACGGGCGCAAGCGAAACACGTGAAAGATGACCCACGGTTGTCTCTGTGCTCTCGCCCCGTTCGGACACTGACCAAGGTGCTTCTCCTCGGCGGATTTCGCCCCGCCGCGGTAATCTATAGTGGCTAAGGTATACTCGGCTGCTGACCCACAGGTCGCAGGATCGAATTCTGACAGCAGCGGCTCCATTTTCGATGGAGGTGAAAAGGCTGTAGGCCCGTGTGCTCAGGATTGGGTGGACGTTAAAGATCCCCGGGTGGTCAAAATTTACGGAGCCCTCCACTACGGCGTCTCCCATAATCATATATATTGCAAAAGAGTGGCTACTTGGGTTGTTTGGTATTGCATGTTTGAAAGCTTCGAAAGTGGTTTTGGGATGTTAAACCGCACACATAAACAATAAATTATTAATTAATTAATTAATTAATTTGGTGTTTCTTGACTGACGGTTGTCTCGTCCCCGATGTCATCTCTTCGACGACCGCCCGCCTATCAGGGCCCCGCCCAAGGACTCCTCTAACCGTCTCCCAATCTTCTACTTTTTTTTCTAAATCTTTATTTCTCACTCTCTCTCTTTACCTTACCTAATTCCTCCTTATACCTTCCAACGTGAGCTATACTGCTGAAATGTCGCCCTCTGATGTAGAGAGCGCGGGGCAAAATTTTCTTTTTATTTATTTTATATTTAAGAATATATACCCCCCTCTCGGTACGTTATTCGCGCTTTCAGTCGAAGGTTCGTGCGACAAGAAGCGTCCTGTTTTTTTTTTCCTTTTAGAGTACAAACTTCCAATATTTGCAACATTAGCGCTGATCGACATTGCTCATTTATGGCTGTGAACGTTCTGGTACATTCGATATAGAGCAGTAATTCTTACCCGTACAAACTCCACCCGCTTTAGTACACTTATGTACTAAAGGACACACAGTGTATACACATGTACATACATGTGTACACACATGTACACACATATATGCACAAGTTGGGGCAGCATCACGCAGGTGGTGCCACGCCTGAAGAAACAACGGAGTTGGGCGGCCTTCCTTCACATACCAGCCAATACAGCAGCCCATAAATAGCCAGTTAAGGTAGAGCCGCATGAGCATGGAGAGAGACCGTTAAGCTTGAGAAAACAAAGTTGCCATGAACTGACAATCAGCTGATCCCTTCATCTTCTCTTCTCCTTATACTCCCCTTTGCCATTCTCCCAGCATAGGGTGAGCCAACCGGGTATGTGCCTCGATAACTTCTCTCCATTCGCACGAACGCCATTAAGTGAAAGCAACATATTGTCAGCAATGAACGATTAAACAGTGTCGAAAATTGCTACAAAGGCTGTTCTAGACTTTATGAAAAGCACTGGACTAGATTCTAGACTGTAGGGTACTATACTAAGTGGCTACTGTGCATACGCACCACCTATTCTTGTCTCCATCATCACCCTTCATCCCTCTTTCCTTCCCGTTTCCTTATCCCCTGTGTAGAGTAGCAGTCTTGAGCAAACTAGCTCAGGCCGACCTCTCTGCCTTCTAATAAATTCTCACTCTCTCTCTCTCTCTGCATTCGCTGTTGTTATCCTTCCTTCCTTCTTTCTTTTTCTTCAAATCTCTTTCTTTTTCACTCTGTTCATTGCTCTCTTTTCCTTTCTCTGTCTATTTTTTCTTCCCTTGTTTTTTTATTTATCTTCCCTTTCGATCTTTTCTTGCCCATATCGACGCAATCGTAGACGCTTCTCATGAATGCTTGTTCCGATAGCGGGCGAATAGCCGAGTGATTACAACGCTCGGACAGAGAGTATTGTGGTCGTAATTCTTGCCCGCCAAGGAATTTCATTTCCTTTCGTTGATCTGTTGTACCTGTCGCCTCAACTTCTCTCCTTCCCTTCCTGTAATGCGTTGTGACGCATGGGGACGGGATCACTCGGTGAGGTTTTTCTGCGCACGTCGAATGGCCTCCTCCGGCCTAAACAGCTTTGCAGTTGGAAATCTAGGAGATGCCAACTACTCATATTGTCAGGATTACCAGGTCGAGAAGACAAATTGAAGCCGAAAAATTGTGGCGACTAGCCAAAAGGTATAGCCAAAGGCAGCAGAATTAGCCAAAACGTGCCTGTGTGAAACAATGGCAATGTTCTTACAAATATGACTAAGTGCAGAATCCTTTTGGCGAAAATGTGAATAGTTATGAAACATTAAGCCGAAAATTGGAATTGCTGACATTCAAGCGCAAGCTGTTGAAACTAACAAAGACTTCGTGCAGGATGAGAAATTTTCTTGCGCTTAATTGCTCAGAGATGATATATCATCTCTGAATGGTGTATACACCATTCACACCTCTCGTGTGAATTGTCTTCGAAGGACTATAGAAGTATAACAGCGTTGCGGCGATGATAAAAATGTGTATACGGAATCAGTGGGCTCAAATTTGCAGAATTTGAGCGCATATTATGGATACTTTCGCAATAATTATCAGCGTAATAACCAAGTCCGAGCAGTTACCGCCCACTGGCCGCAACAATACCGCGCAGCGTATGGAACCACCTGCCTCTTTTGCTCTTTTGGGACGCTCCCATAACTACCGTGGACGTGACACACTTGCCTCTGGTCGTGCCCGGGCCCAGAGGAAGCGGGCCTTCGTCATCTTCGAACAACGGGTCACCATCCTGGTCGCTCTCCGGACTTACAAGAGTGGATAAAATGACCGTTCCGTCGGTATCTGTTAAACTTTATGCATGAGTGCCACTTGTTTATTTATGTGTGATGAACCTGTGTTTATCTATGCTTGTTATGCCAAAAGGCAGTCTTTCGAATAAAAAAAAAAGATGTCCGAACCGCTGTCGAAGTCTGTATGTAATCGGAATGACACAAGCGGTTGGTTGGATATTTGGTTTTTACAGTGCCTGTGGTTGCAGGGCTTCCAAGATACGGAGTCATCCGCTTGTGGAATGATCTCTCGAATGACATTGTATATCAATCAGACCCAGAAAAATTCAGACTTCTTCACTCTTTCTTTCAGTCATAGACACTTCGATTGGTTCCTTTTTACAAGTATTTGTTGCACCTCCTGTATCGTTCCAGTGTAATTATATTCATTCGTTTTTTTTTTTCACACTTTGTGACCGCCTGCATTTTCCTACTTTATAATGTTCTTATACACACGAGAAAACTCTCTTATCGCCCTTTATTATCCTGTATTTCTTAAACAAGAACAAATTGCTTTCCGCGCGCTGCTCTAAAATATTATTGGCTACGTGTGTGCTAGGTGTTTTTTAGTAAGTGTATTGCGGATATTTGTTCTCCTCGCACCAGCAATGTTCCGATGTGTAACTTCAAATGACTTTTTGTACATTTTCTCTTTAGTGACATATAACGCGTTATTTTTTGTTGAATTCTTTCAAAGTTTGATGCTTCCTTACGGTTTTCTCGCGACACTCACCCTTTGTAACCCCCCTTACACAATGCCCTGCAACAAGGGCCTGTAAGGTATTTTTAAATAAATAAATAAATAAATAAATAAATAAATAAATAAATAAATAAATTAAGGTTGTCCCGTTCACTTTCAGTTTCGTTCTAAAAAAGTATCGTTCAACAACAGGTGGTCTGCGAAATGAGGCCCTATGGGACAGTTGTCGCTTATAGTTTCAGTCACGTATCCTAAAGCTTTTCTAGTTGGTGTAATGCAGGCGCTAAATTCAATTTTAAAAGCTGCAAGCACGCTTCGGCTTACCGCCGTGGCAGAGCAGTGGTTATGGTGCTCAGCTGCTGACCCGCAGGTCGCGGCATCGAATCCCAGCTGCGATGGCCGCATTTTCAAAGGAGGCGAAAATTCTCGAAGACCATGTGCTTAGATTAGGTGCACGTTAAACAACCTCAGATGTTCGAAATTTCCGGAGCCCCCCCCCCCCCCCCAATAATATGCGGTCTTTCTCGTACACATATCGTTATCTTGGGACGTAAAAAAAACCCAGAGAGCATTATTAACACGTTTTGGCGGCCGCGTTTTGAAACCCAATACTCGAACGCCAATGACTGCATGCTACGTCATCAGGTACTAACCATTTGGTTGGAATTGAAGGCCAAAGAGCATTTCTTTTTCTATTTCCACCTGAAAAAAAGTAGGCATAATTTCTCCATGTAGCTATACCTGGCAACATTTGCGTGTACTGCAATGTATCACATTAAATAGTACACATACATACATTAAAAACAGCACAGTAAGCGCGCGCACACACACACACACACACACACACACACACACACACACACATACACACACACACACACACCACACACACACCACACACACACACACACACACACACACACACACACACACACACACACACACACACACACACACACACACACACACAATAATTTTTTATTTCCGGTATCATATCAACAGAAATTGCCAGGATCCCGTGTTCTGGCATCGTAGGCGTGATTCGATATATTAAGGTACATATTAATCACACATTCGCGTCTTTAAGTAAACGTGAATATGCTGGAACCTAGTTGAAAGTTGCGCGTGGGCGGCGCGAACATGCCTGAATAAAAAAGTATTATTATTAATATTATCATTAAATAAACAAACAGCGCTTGGGTGACTTGCACGGGTGCATTACTTCGCATGTCCCTCGTTGAGCAGCAGTGGTTTTGCAATTCAGCCAATCTCAACCTTTATGTTACGACACCAATGATGTATACATCTGCACGAAATGCGTCTACCGAGAGGCATGTTTATTCAGCGTTATATACACGTTTGTGGCTGCGTCGGCTAGCTTTAATTAACGAATGATAGACTAGAGAAACGTGCCCCCGTGAAGGGTTCAAGTGTGCAATGCGATTATAAGTTAGGCAATATTTAACGAAGGCTGTGTGTACGCTAAACCGCCGCCCGGTTGGTTACCCTGTAGTATGGTTGCGTAACGTTTCGCCCAACGTGATGTGTAGTGCGGGGCTGCATTTAGGCACTCCGTGAATTACGCAGTCAATACATTTTAGCTAGAACCAAGCCCCGAATGCGACCACGTGTTTACATAGCCGCGTAACAAGATGTTCTTAACCATAATCTAATTGCACTACGCAGATAACTGCACCACGCGGATGTGCGGGGTTAGAGCTTGCCCCCACTTTATATAAGCTTTGTAGAATGTCGCTGAAACACTGACGCCCGGGAAAATCGTAGCTTAAAAGATTGCACTCATCGTTTGGCTGGTCGTCTTGCTGCATACGTTCAGTGATATAATTAGGTCCTTGTAAAGCTCCGCTCAAATAATGCATGTTGTTGCTCTGAGTGGTGCTATGGCGCATGCTTGTATGTAATGATAAATGCATGTCTTATATACCTAATGTCGGATTTAACGTTGCAAAATAACGTTACACATGCAATTGCTATCGGCTCGAGTCAATAATATGCTGGCGTATACTCTCAGTCCTGCTTATTTCTCTCTCTCTGAATTTATTTGTTTTATTCAGTGACTGCTATCTAATTTTTGTTTCAAGCGCTTCTGGTTTCGGCGTCCAAGCCATCAACGTGGCGTCGGAATTTGCAACTTTATTGTGTACTCATGGAGGCGCGCTCTATAGACGTTCGAAATTGTGACTATCTTTAGATTACTGAAGTCTGCTACACCCTCTCGTTGCACGGCAGAAATGAAGTCAACGAAATTCAGACTCTACATGATTATGTAGGGTGGGTAGAGTCTGAAAAGAGACAACAACGAACATGATCATTAATCGCACGGCGCCTGCCGCCCACGCGTTCTCCTATAGCTATACTTCTTCAGCAAAGCACAGCGAAATGATGCAGCACTCATGAATATATATATATATATATATATATATATATATATATATATATATATATATATATATATATATATATATATATATATATATATATATATATATATATATATATATATATATATAACAGACAAAAATGACAAGGAAAGTATAGGGGAACTTATTAAACCAGATTAAACCGTATTAAAACTTCCCAAATACATTTCTTGGCATTATTGTCTGTTAGATCTCATTAATAATGTGATCTCATTAATAATAATAAGAAGAAAATAAGAAGAAAAGCGTGGCGCGAACAGTGTGATCTTGCAAGTTGCTTGTGGTTGTCTCGTGTTCCCAAAATCTGTTGAGCTTGCCGCTATAGCAGTGGTTTGTATTGAGTGCAAGAGAGACGACGTATCGGAAGCGCATCGAGACACTCGTTACCCTGCGAGGCCGCTAACATCCTGCAACATATTTGCAGTGTGCTGTTTCTGTCTCCAGCTGCGTGACATCCGCTGATGGGCCGGAAACCGGGTAGGAGGCAGTGCCAGTAAGGTACGAGTCAAGCGCAATAAACGCCCAGTCTTACATTTTGTTCGCCAGTAGTTTTTTTTTTTTTTTTGATGCGTGCCTAAATTGAGGTACATTAAGGTTCTTAAACGCGAACTTCGGCGACTTGGACTGTAATGCCTATATATATATATATAGCCGCCTACGACTTTTAGCTCTCCTGGCTGTTTTTATAATAGAATTTATACCAAAATTGGCATGGCATAACATGACTGTATGACGAACACAAGTATTTAGTCATATATAACATAAAAATTGTGACATGCATGTCGCCCCGCCACGGTGGTCTAGTGGCTAAGGTACTCGGCTGCTGACCCGCAGGTCGCGGGATCAAATCCCGGCTGTGGCGGCTGCATTTCTGATGGAGACGGAAATGTTTTAGACCCGTGTACTCAGATTTGGGTGCACGTTAAAGAACCGCAGGTGGTCAAAATTTCCGGAGCCCTTCATTACGGCGTCTCTCATAATCATATGGTGGTTTTGGGACGTAAAACCCCACAAATCATTCAAATCAATCAATGACATGCATGTCATGAATGTCGTAATAAGCCTGGCATGGTCTTGCTGCTCTTGTGGTGCATGGTTTCGTTCACATGGCATATTGCCAAACTAGTATGGTATGACATGACTGCACGGTGAACATAGGCGACAGACTCTAACATGGAAATTATGACATGCATGTCGGTTAAGTCATGACTACACGCCAGGCTCATGACGCGCTGGCGGCCGTTTCATCAGCCTTACATATACCAAATTTGGTATTACGTGACGTGAATAAACGACGAAGGTTATCGACACGTCTGAACATGATAATTATGACATGCGTGTCATGTAAAACCTGACTACATACTACTTTCATAGCGCGCTCATGGCTGTTTCACTAACTTCACACATACCAAATTTGTTATTACGTGACGTGAATGGAATGCGAACCCAAATTCCAGGCGCGAACATGATCAGTACGACATAGAACTTATGTACGGCATACGTTATACGCTTATCACTGCTGTTACTGGTATTGCACACGTTAGTGGAGCCATTGTTACTTGATTATGAACAAGATACTTGCATCTTATCTAGATATGTGAGTGCGCATAACATTTCTACATGCGTTTACTGTGTGCTACAGCCGTGCGCCTCGTAACGTTGTGGTAATTTTGAAGTGACATATCAACCTTCCCGATTCGTGTTTCGCATATCATCGATTCCCTGTGTACGTGGTATTATTTTTTAGTTTTAATAAGGTAACTTCCATAGAACCAGGAGTCGGGACTACGTCACTGTTCTGGGGGATGCAAAATCAAAGTCGTTATAAGGCACCATGCATGGCGAGCCCGCGCAGTTTTTCTGAAGTAATACAGTTCTCGTTATTTCACTCCAGCTACGCTCCGTATGCCTACGTTTGTGAGCTGCTTTATTAGTGCCTTGTTTGAAGGACTTCATTTTAGGGCGTTTATTTATATTTTTATATTTATATTACTCACTTATCTGCATTTCGAGGTGAAAACATATCAACTTTTAATGTGAACTCATTGCATTTTTGTGCTAATAAGTTACTATGAAACACCGATCTAAATGGTCGTCTCACAGGAAGTAGACTATCTATCTATCTATCTATCTATCTATCTATCTATCTATCTATCTATCTATCTATCTATCTATCTATCTATCTATCTATCTATCCTATCTATCTATCTATCTATCTATCTATCTATCTATCTATCTATCTGTCTGTCTGTCTGTCTGTCTGTCTGTCTGTCTGTCTGTCTGTCTGTCTGTCTGTCTGTCTGTCTGTCTGTCTGTCTGTCTGTCTGTCTGTCTGTCTGTCTGTCTGTCTGTCTCTGTCTGTCTGTCTGTCTGTCTGTCTGTCTGTCTGTCTGTCTGTCTGTCTGTCTGTCTGTCTGTCTGTCTGTCTGTCTGTCTGTCTGTCTGTCTGTCTGTCTGTCTGTCTGTCTGTCTGTCTGTCCACCTACGACTTTTAGCTCTCTTGGCCGTTTCGATAATGGTATTGATACCTCACTTGGTATGGCATAGCATGACTGTATGAAGAACATATTTGACTAGTCATAACATGAAAATCATCACATATATGTCATGAATGTCATGATTTACATTTTATGGTCCTGCTGCCTTTGCGGTGGTTTCGTTCACGTGGCGTGTTGCAAAACCGGTATAGTGCGACATGATTGCATGGCGAACACAAGCGACACACCCTAACATGAAAATCATGACATGCGTGTCATGTAACAACATGACTACATGTCAAGCTCATGGTTCGCTCGCGGGCGTTTCGCTTGCGTCCCATATACCAAATTTGGTATTACGGTACGTGAATGAATGACGAAGGCATGTGACTGGTGCAAACATGATAATCATGAGATGCGTGTCATGTGACAACATGACTACATGCCATGCTCATGATGCACTGGCGGCCGTTTCTCTAGCTTCACATGTACTAAACTCGGTAGTACGCGACGCTAACGGACGACATAGGTAAATGACATATACAAACATGATAATCACGACGTGCGTGTCGTGTAACAGCATGACTACATGACACACTCATGATTTTTTATTTTATTTAAGTATACTGCAGACCTTCTCGGTCCAAGCAGGAGTGGTACATAGGATATACAAACAATGATGCCACGTTCAGAAAGGCACCGACACAATCCAAGAAGAAAAAAAAAAACTATTGAATTCCAAGTAGCCAAAACAACAGTGTCATAATGCAACGTTCAGAATCATGCTAAAAGGACAAACCAGTCAAAGCGAAAGAAACTGCTCACAATAAATCCCTATTCGTACATTTGCGTCTATTGTTCAAAACTTATAGTTTTTTTCTTTTCAATAAAGGATTCTACGGTGTCACAGTTCACAGCTATTAATGGAAGTTGATTCCAATATGCAATTGATGACGGAAAAACAGAGTTTTTGTGAATGTTGTTGTGACTTGTGGGCAGTCGTATTGTCTTATTGTGGTTAGTTCTCGTGGAATGCCTCAAAGGTTCAAGAAGATAGTCTGATCTGGATATTGTATATTTCCCATGATAAAGAAGATACAGGAATTTAAGTTTAGAATGTATTCTCCGTTCGGAAAGGCAATGAAGTTCGGCTCTTTTACGCAGATTAGTAACACTAATGCGCCCGCGGCCGTTTTTCTAGCTCCACATAAACCAAATTTTGTGTTATGTGACGTCAATGAAGGACGAAAGTATATTCTGGTGCAAACATGATTATTCTGACACGCGTGTCATGTAAAAACATGAGAACATACCACGCCCATAGCGTGCTCGCGGTCGTTTTGCTAGCTCCACAGATTTGTTATCACGAGAAGTGAATAGACGACGAAGGTAAACGACACATCCAAACATAATAATCATGACATGGAATTCATGTACGCATCATTTTTGTACGAACAGATGATACAATGACAAAAATGGCTAAACACAGCATAATCTGCAGTCACTTTCTATTCTGACTAGCACGTCCAAGCGCCTTCAACCTTTTCACAAACTCATTCACATCAACGCTTCTCTTTGAATCCGTCGTATTAGGGTACGGGTCAGCGCCGGTATATGCAGGAGTTGGAGATGCCTGACCACCATGACGCTGGTTATCTTGGACAGCATGGACAACCTGTGGATGGTCATCTTGGGCCTGGGCACCATGAGGCTGTCGGGTCTCGGCCTGGGCCTGAACAGCGATGGTTGGCTGACTGGAACTCAGAATGCTGTTCTGGGCCTTCGGCTGCTTTAAAGGCGCGTAACCCTCAGGAGGGCTACTTGGAAAAAGTGACCGGTAATAGAGGCGCCGCTCCGCACGTGTCATACCATGCACATTTCGGAAGACTGGAGTTACAGCTGGCTCCTGTGGTTTGTACGTTGCGGGAGTCCCCGCTTCCCACATTTCTTCTGGTTCTGGCAACGGCAGTGAAGCACCGGCGACTGGAACCACATAAGGCCTGTCCACATCCTCCCGTCTCATCGGCAATGTCGACGAC
Source organism: Rhipicephalus annulatus (assembly GCA_013436015.1). Taxonomy (NCBI): domain Eukaryota; kingdom Metazoa; phylum Arthropoda; class Arachnida; order Ixodida; family Ixodidae; genus Rhipicephalus; species Rhipicephalus annulatus. The sequence goes on from WOVY01010845.1 coordinate 337,585, forward strand.
CGGTCAGGGCATGTCTCAAGGTGGCGGAGAAACAGGCTACCCATGGCTGGCACGAGATGGGTGGCGTTGAACAAACAAGGCCTAAGGCATGGTTGGCCGACCGTTTTCTTGCATTTTGACCGGTGGATGTCAATCCGAGTCCGCTTCACTATGTGGTTCGGGTTGTAAGGGCACTGGACAAGATCGTAATCTGCGTAGGTGAATGTAGCCATAGCTAGCGGAGGACAATCGCAGCGTGGCTCTACGCGGTGCCTCTACAGAGCGTTCTGAATAGACAGGGTGGGGGTGCTCGGGGTGAGACGCCGATAGACGCGGGCCGTCTAGGTCGTTGAGGATATTGTGGAAGCAGGGGCCTGCGAGAGCGATCACGACGGTAATGTTGATGATGTATTTTGAATGATTGGCACCTACCCACTCACGGGGATCGTACAAGAGTCGGTTAAACCAGACAAACTGGATTATGCTCGCGTCTACGCGTCGAAAGCGTCAAATGCGCCTCACGGCGTCGGCGTCGGAGGGGCATACGCGAGGAGGCGCGAGGGATCAAGGCAGGCCAACGCCTCCTCTAAACAATGCCTGGGGAATGGCTCGCGATCCCAGCGGAGTTGGCCTGCTTTCAGTTTTGAGCAAGCGCCGCGCAGTGGCGCTCGCGACCAAGACTATTATTACGGCAGCGGCAGGTACCAGCTAAGCGTTTTTCATCTGCGGCCCATAGGGGCACGTCAGTCGAGAATTGTTCGAGACCTGCAACTGTGCACTACTATTTCTGAGGCTATGCAAAGTGTTGCGTTGTTGCACCGTCCGCCACAAGTGACGCTAGCGACCGAGAACATTTTCAGAATGAAGAAGAGAAAGAGTGTGGCAGTTGTTTTTCTTCTCATGCGGCAGGCATCTTCCTAGAGGAGGCGTTGGCCGGGCTTGATATTTTTGCCACGCGTACGCTACGTCACCACGCGTACAGCGGCGCCAACCAACCAGGGGCCGCGCGATAACCAACCAGAGGCCGCGATGCCTCGGAACGTTATGCCTAATGGCCGCCGCTTCGAAGGCACAACACAGTGCTTGATGCAAGCACGGAAACTACTCCAAGCGTTCCTGAATGACCGCTTCGTAATCTAGAACGACAACGGCACGACGAACGACTGCGAGTGCTACCAGTGTGACGCGGTTTCGTGCCGAGTTCGAGCGATGCCGACAAATTCAGCGAATGCCGACCGGCTTTCCTAGCGCCGGTCCCGAGTGCGATCGTCGGCCGAACCAAAGGAGCATGTCGGTGTTCTTGTGTTTTGATCTGTGACTTTCTGTGCTAAAAACGAGTGTAAACAGACTTCGGAGGTTCGAAGGTTTGAGTGTGAGCCCTCGCCTACCGCGGAGGCGATTCAGAGCGGTGTCATCTGCATCCAGCGCAGGCCTCTACCGTCTAGTTCGTATGAACCAGCACATGCGAGGAACCTCGGCTGTAAAAGCTCTACGGTAGTTTCCGTCGCAACATAGACACCATATACGACGCCCGAAACATCGCATAGTTCATACGGAGGAGTTTTTATCTGCACTGTGTTTGTTTTCAACATCGGTATTCATCATCGCTGAAAGCGAACCTCGCACTAGCCAACACATTTCGGTGATGTGAAAACGTACGTACTTATAGAAGTGTATTCGCGGATTGTACGACGCCGAAACATTCGTTGGCTTCGGTGCAAATCGTTTTCGTGTGTTGCCAAGCTAATAACAAGCGTGCGGTGGTTTGTAGCAGTGTGAGGTGACTTCGTGTCGGGTACCACCAACGCTGAAACATTCAGCTGTCAGCGGTCTCATTTCCATTCACGTACAAGACAGAAACTCGAGCGTGCGTTGCTGTGGTGATTGAAAAAGAAAGTTGCATGTTTAAGTGCTGTTGGTATTGCCTGCTATTTCACTTCTCGCTGCTTCTGCTTCTCTGCCACGCTTAGTAGCACATACGTTGTTTGGAGGCATTCTAACACACACATTCTTAATTTATAGTTCTTCTGATACTCATAGCTTTAGGCATACAATGGAGCTTCTCCGTCGTTTTACAGTTTATTATAATATAACAAGCGTTTTGTTTACAGCTGGACAGATAACTGAAAACCTTGCGAGAAGCACCTGATTTGAAATCAGCTGCACGATGACACGATAGCTGGAACAGAAGATCACCACATGTATGCACAGAATGAATGAAGGTGCACTAGTATGGTACTGCACTGTGTATAGAAGAAATGCAAAAAGTACCTCATGTGAGTTATGAGACCTATCAGAACTGTGCATGTATATCTGTTCCTCCAAACTGTATATAGCTGAAGATATTATTCCATGGTTTCGAACATTGAATATTTGTATGTGTTTCCAAGGAGTGCTTCATTTCTGTTCAGTTTTTTAATATATGCATTAACTTTGATTATATATATGCATGCACTTAAGCATATCTAGTTTAGCTCTATTGGAAAACTTGCCAAAACTTCTGTGCGGTGTTCTGGTGCAATCCTGTAATCGGTATCTGTTCCATCAAAAAGTTTGGGCATGCTTTATTGCATTATAGGGTATTTTGACAATTGATGACATGTGAAAGACACAGTGCTTGGCTGTGATCTCAAAACCAATGTCTCTCTCATCAAGTAGTGTCAGATGCATTTTGTGGATGTTAAAGGATATTTAAACTACCAGCAAAGTGCTCAAGCCTTCAACACAGCACTGATCCGCAATCACCATCCAGCTTAGAAGTCATTTGTTGTGCTCTCTAACATGTTCAAATAAAGTTATCAAACACTGGATTGATCTACTTGGTTTGATTCCTAATACCAGTGTCTGACTTTTTGGAGGCACTTGTATTATAATAATGTTCTATTTCTCTGATTTCTTACCGGGCTGCACTCAAGGGTAGTGATATTTGTTTACCTTGGCACACTTATTGTGATATTACTGTTTAAATACTTTCATTTTATATATATGTACGCCACTTTTGCAGTAGCCTCACATTGGGCTGCCGTATTTGAAAATAAATAATTATACCATCCGAAAGTGTTTCACGCTGTGCTCGGTTCCAATCTGATCACTAATATATGTTGCATCATGATGTGTCGGGTGTGTTTTATTGCATTGGAGAACATTTTGGCTGCCTTCCATGAAGGGTTCAGTTCCAGTATTATGACTGATATTTGTGACTTCATGAAAAATTAGGCGCGGTTAGTCATTTTAGAGAATACTTAGAGAAAACTGCAGACATGTCCACAAGTCTTTCATACAGGGTTCAGTTGCAGTCCTATGACCAATATCTGTCTTATCATGAAAGTTTCAAGTACAGTTCGTTGCATTAGAGCATATTTTGACTAGAAAAAATGCCCAGAGGCATTCTACATAGTGCTTGGTTCCGTTCTTATGACCAGTATCTGTTGTATCATTAAGAGCCAGATGCGGTTTCTTGCATTAGAAGATATTTTCAATACACTTATCATTCAAATGCCCTCCGCACAGGGCACAATTACAGCCTCATGACCTAAATCCGTCTCATCATGAAGAGTAGGGTGTGGGTTATTGCATTGGAGAACATTTCGGTTGCAGACAACGTTCAAAAGCCTTCTATACAAGGTTCAGTTCCAATATTATGACCGATATCTGTGACTTTATGAACAGTTGGGTGCGGTTTGTCATTTTTGAGAATAATTTGACTAAAGACAATGTCCAGAAGTCTTCCATACAGGGTTCAGTTTTAATATTACCATTAAGGATTCAGTTCTAATATTATGACTGATATCTGTGACTTTATCAACAGTTGGATGTCGTTTTAGAGAATACTTTGACTCAAGACAACGTCCAGAGGTCCTGCATTAAGGTTTCACTTCTAATATTATGACCGATATCTGTGACTTCATGAACAGTTGGGTGTCGTTCATCGTTTTAGAGAATACTTTGAATAAAGACAACGTCCAGAAGTCTTGCATTAAGGTTTCAGTTCTAATATCATGACTGATATCTGTGGCTTCAAGAACACTTGGGTGTCGTCTGTCGTTTTAGAGAATACTTTGACTAAAGACAACGTCCAGAAGTCTTGCACTTAGGTTTCACTTGTAATATTATGACCGATATCTGTGACTTCATGAACAGTTGGGTGTCGTTCATCGTTTTAGAGAATACTTTGAATAAAGACAACGTCCAGAAGTCTTGCATTAAGGTTTCAGTTCTAATATCATGACTGATATCTGTGACTTCAAGAACACTTGGGTGTCGTCTGTCGTTTTAGAGAATACTTTGACTAAAGACAACGTCCAGAAGTCTTGCACTTAGGTTTCAGTTCTAATATTATGGCCGATATCTGTGACTTCATAAACAGTTGGGTGTCGTCTGTCGTTTTAGAGAATACTTTGACTAAAGACAACATCCAGAAGCCTTGCATTAAGGTTTCAGTTCTAATATTATGACCGATATCTGTGACTTCATGAACAGTTGGGTGTCGTTCATCGTTTTAGAGAATACTTTGAATAAAGACAACGTCCAGAAGTCTTGCATTAAGGTTTCAGTTCTAATATCATGACTGATATCTGTGGCTTCAAGAACACTTGGGTGTCGTCTGTCGTTTTAGAGAATACTTTGACTAAAGACAACGTCCAGAAGTCTTGCACTTAGGTTTCACTTGTAATATTATGACCGATATCTGTGACTTCATGAACAGTTGGGTGTCGTTCATCGTTTTAGAGAATACTTTGAATAAAGACAACGTCCAGAAGTCTTGCATTAAGGTTTCAGTTCTAATATCATGACTGATATCTGTGACTTCAAGAACACTTGGGTGTCGTCTGTCGTTTTAGAGAATACTTTGACTAAAGACAACGTCCAGAAGTCTTGCACTTAGGTTTCAGTTCTATTATTATGGCCGATATCTGTGACTTCATAAACAGTTGGGTGTCGTCTGTCGTTTTAGAGAATACTTTGACTAAAGACAACATCCAGAAGCCTTGCATTAAGGTTTCAGTTCTAATATTATGACCGCTAACTGTGACTTTATGAACAGTTGGGAGTTGTTTGTCATTTTATAGAATACTTTGAGTAAAGACATTGTCCAGAAGTCTTGCATTAAGGTTTGTTTCAGTTCTAGTATGAACGTCTGTCTGTCTGTCTGTCTGTCTGTCTAGCCGCCTACGTCTGGGTGCTCTCGTGATCACCCCATTAATTTGGGCTTCTATCTATCTATCTATCTATCTATCTATCTATCTATCTATCTATCTATCTATCTATCTATCTATCTATCTATCTATCTATCTGTCTGTCTGTCTGTCTGTCTGTCTGTCTGTCTGTCTGTCTGTCTGTCTGTCTGTCTGTCGTCTGTCTGTCTGTCTGTCTGTCTGTCTGTCTGTCTGTCTGTCTGTCTGTCTGTCTGTCTGTCTGTCTGTCTGTCTGTCTATCTATCTAGTCTATCTGATCTATCTGTCTAGTCTATCTATCTAGTCTAGTCTTCTATCTATCTATCTATCTATCTATCTATCTATCTATCTATCTATCTATCTATCTATCTATCTATCTATCTATCTATCTATCTATCTATCTATCTATCTATCTATCTATCTATCTATCTATCTATCTATCTATCTATCTATCTATCTATCTATCTATCTATCTATCTATCTATCTATCTATCTATCTATCTATCTATCTATCTATCTATCTATCTATCTATCTATCTATCTATCTATCTATCTATCTATCTATCTATCTATCTATCTATCTATCTATCTATCTATCTATCTATCTATCTATCTAACCGCCTACGACATTTAGCTCTCCTGACCGTTTGGATAATTGTATCGATACCAAACTCGGTATGACATAACATGACTGTATGAAGAACATATTGGACTAATCATATCATGACATGCATGTCATGAATGCTATAATTTACAATTCATGGTCCTGCAGCTCTTGGGGTGGTTTCGTTCACATGGCATGTTGCAAAACTGGTACGGTATGACATGATTGCATGACGAACACAAGCGAGAGACCCTAACATAAAAATCATGACATGCGTGTCATGTAACAACATGACTCTTGATGCCAAGCTCATGATGCGCTGGCGGGCGTTTCGCTATCGTCACATATACCAAGTTTGGTATTATGGTACGTGAATGGATGGCGGAAGTATGTGACTGGTGCCAACATGATAATCATGAGATGCGTGTCATCTAACAACATGACTACATGCCACGCTGATGATGCGCTGGTGGCCGTTTTGCTAGCTTCACATATGCCAAATTCGGTATTACGTGACGCCAATGGGTGACGAAGGTATGTGACTGGTGCAAACAAAATCATGAGATACGTGTCATGTGAGAACATGACTACATGTTCCGCTCATGATGCGCTCGTGGCCATTTCGATAGCTTCACCTACATCAAATTCGGTGTTACGTGACGCAAACGGACGGCATAGGTAATTGACACATCCAAACATAATGCCCCGCCGCGGTGGCCTAGTGGCTAAGGCACTCGGCTGCTGACCCGCAGGTCGCGGGTTCGAATCCCGGCTGCGGCGGCTGCATTTCCGATGGAGGCGGAAATGTTGTAGGCCCGTGTATTCAGATTTGGGTGCACGTTAAAGAACCCCAGGTGGTCGAAATTTCTGGAGCCCTCCACTACGGCGTCTCTCATAATCATCGAGTGGTTTAGGGACGTTAAACCCCACATATCAATCAATCAATCAACATCCAAACATAATAATGACGACATGCGCGTCATGTAACGACATGACTATTTGGTACACTCATGATGCGCTCGCGGCCGTTTCGCTAGCTTCACATATGCCAAATTTGGTATTACGCGATGTTAACGGATGATGAAAGTATGTGACTGGTGCAAACATGATAATCATGAGATGCGTGTCATGTGAGAACATGACCACATGTCACATTCAAGGCGCCAATTCACTTCGACGTGACCCGGCGTGCATGTGCGATGGCGTTCGTTTCGTCGCGTCGCGCCGGCGTCAGTCAGTCAGTCAGTCAGTCAAAGAACTTTATTTGGTCCTGAGAAGACGAGAATGTCCCCGACAGGGGTTACCATCTGTGGGCCCCGCCCACGATGGCACCGGGAGGTTAAAGCTCTCGGCGACTTCGCGGGCTCTCTGGACAGCCCCTAGCTGCTGGTCCTTTGCGGAGCTGGTGATAAGCTGGAGCCAGTCTTCCTCAGTGGAGGGAGACCCTGAGCCCCCGTGCAAGTCGTGACACTGCCACAGCATGTGCTGGAGGGTGCACCTCGGATGACCACAACGCGGGCATCGTGGGTCTATTCCGTCTACGAATTTTGACCAAATAAACGGACATAGATACGTGTTTGTTTGTAACATTCGCAGGGTGATTGCCTTTGGTCTGTTTAGATGTGGGTGTGGAAGCGGAAACTCCCTACGCCCTAGTTGATAGTGCTTACAGACCTCGTTGAAAGTGAGAAGAGGGTCCCCTCGCCACTGCCCTCCCTCAGCCTCCGAGTGCCCACATTCGGCGCGGTGTGTGAGACCTCGCGCCTGGGAGTGTGCAAGTTCGTTGGCGTTTGGGATGGTTTCGTGAGCATCACTGCCCACATGACCAGGGAAACCAAATTATATGCTTTTTGCCTGTCCAAGAAGCAGCAGAGAGAATGCGCGCGGCTTCTTTGCACACAGAGCCTTGCATAAATGCTCTTGTGGCGGCTCGCGAGTCCGTGTAAATAGTAGAACGGTTCGTTGTGGCCATGGCGATGGCCACTGCCACCTGTGCGGCTTTGTCGGCATCCGAATTTATGAGCGTAAGTGATGTCAGCAGATCTCCCCGTAACGACGTAGCTGCTGAAACAAAGTGATTGGAAGCTGCGTATTGCGCTGCGTCAACGAAGGCGACATTGTCCTCAATCGTAGCCGCTGTTTGAAGAAGGGCTCTGGCCCTTGCATTGCGTCTGCCGCAGTTGTATTGGGGGTGCATGTTTCTAGGTACCTGAGATACTGTATACATTTCCCTGACTTCCATAGGGAGCGCGCACTCCCTCTGTCTGGCAATAAGAGACCGTATACCAATATGCGCTAGTAACTGTCTGCCAGCCTCCGTGGAAGCCAGTCTTGCAACTTGTGCGACCTGTTGTGCCTCTACTATTTCGCTGAAGGTGTTGTGGACACCCAGCGACAATAGATGTTCTGTACTGGTGCTCTGTGGGAGACCCAGTACCTTTTTTATGTTCTTGCGAATTATTGATTCTACTCGGGTTTAATCCCTCCTGCTCCACTTGTGGGCCAGGACGATGTAGTTGATGTGGCTCATTAGGAAGGCATGAAAGAGTCTACGAAGGTTCTCCTCGGATAACCCCCCTCTTTTGTTGGCCACCCTCATGATTAATTTTGTCATGGAATTGGCTTTGGCTGCGATGCGTTCTAACGTGTAGGCGTTACTGCCATCCTCCTCCAGGAACATACCGAGGATTCTAACTTTCTTTACGATTGGAATAATAGAGTCGTTCGTTGTGGTGATCAAAATATCGGGGAAACTTCCTTTCTTTGCACCGATTGTTGGCCGGTAAAGGAGCAGTTCCGATTTATATGCCGACAAGCAGAGTCCTGCCTTGTGAAGAAAATCTTCGACAACCCTGATCGCTGTTTGTAATCGCTCTTCAATTTGCCCATCACTACCTCCCTCGCACCAGACGGTGATGTCGTCAGCGTAGAAGGCGTGACCGAGACTTTCAATCTCGGCCAGACTGTGGGAAAGTGCTCTCAGCGATAAGTTGAATAGAAATGGGGATAGCACTGCCCCTTGTGGAGTGCCTCTGGGTCCAAGATCGAACGTCTTCCAGCGAAGAGATCCTAGGCGAATGGTAGCTTTTCTGTTCTTAAGAAATGAACTGATGTAGTTGTAAAAATGTTTTCCTAGACCCGCTTCTTTAATGGAATGAAGTATGTGAGAGTGTTTGACCTTGTCGAAGGCCTTTTCCAGGTCAAGTGCCAGAACAGCTCTGGTGTCTCTGGAGACCCTGCCTATGATCTTGTGTTTTAAAAGCAACATTACATCCTGCGTTGACATGGACGGCCTGAATCAAATTAGATTAAATTGGAAGAGATTCCTTTCTTCAGCAAATTTAGTGGCCCGCTTGAGGATGAAGTGCTCGGCGACCTTCCCTACACATGAGGTGAGAGATATCGGCCGGAGCGAGCCAAGCTCCAGGGGTTTCCCCGGCTTCGGAATGAGGATGACGGTCGCGTCGCGCCACTATATTGGAACCTAGCCGGTCTCCCACACCTCGTTGATTTTATTTGTTAGAAGCTCGATATCCTCGTGAGGTAAATTCTTTAAGAGTTTGTTACTGATCCCATCGGGACGCGGAGCTGATCTGCCGTTGAGCTCATATAGAACCTCTCGTACCTCTGTGCACTTGAAGGGGGAACTAAGAGGGTCTGTTCCGTTCTCTGGCAAAGCAGGAGGGTAGTCATTGTGTGAGGCGGGTTCTGTGCAAAGATATCTCGAGGCGAGCTCATCGATAATTTGTGTCTCTGTCAGACCACAGTTCTTTAGGTTGTGGATAAGTCTGTCAATTGTAAGCTGCTGATTGGTTTTGGATTGTTCATCTCCCAGTAGATGTTTGAGGAGGTTCCACTTCGCACCACTCCTCATTTGCCCGTCAACGGCATTGCATACTTCGTCCCATTGCTGTCGAGCTAGCGTTTCACTATGCTCATCTATCTGCCTATTAAGTTCAGCATTTTTTTTGCGTAGGCGTCGGTTTAGTTTCTGCGTTTTCCATTGAGCCTGCAGCGCGTTTTTAGCCTCCAGAAGGTGGGTTAATCGATTGTCCATGCTCTCTATCCATCTGTCTTCACTTCCTTTGCGGAAGCAACAACGTCTTCTTTGAGGCGAGTGATTAATTCGTTTAACGAGTTGTATTTATTTCTCGTCTTGCTTTCTGATAGCTCTAAAAAGGTCCCAATCTGTGACGTGAAATTTTCTGAGCGGTGGTGACAAGATTCTTATCGCGAGGCTGGTAATGTAGTGATCACTACTGAGATTCTCTTGTTAGTCCGTGTGGGTTCCTCTACATTCCTAACCATGGTCAAATCTGGTGTGGTATCCCTGCTGACCGAATGGCCTTTTCTGGTGGGGTATCATGGATCGGTGACCAATGTGAGACCACAAGCTATGATCTGTGCTGCGAGGGCTTTGCCTTTTGCGGTATCCTTGATATAGCCCCAATCTTGATGTGCGTTAAAGTCCCCTGCTATGATGAGCGTTCGATCACCTGCAATTTTACACGCTTTGTGGAAAAGAGCATGAAACGTCTCTTTTCTGTCGGCTGGTGAGCTGTAAGCGTTTAAAATAAAAACGGATTGCTAAAGTTTAGCGTTCAGGATGAGCTCGATCATGATGTGTTAAATTTTTAGGTCCGGCCTAATGTCATGACGTAAATAGGCGAGATCCTTTGAGACGAGTGTCACTACACCCCTCTTGCCCTCCTTGAAATACGCTTCTGCACGATAGTGACGAAGAGCGATGACATCGGTGAGCGTTTCCTGGAGGAGTATTACTGATGGCCTTTCGGTAGCAAAGCTAAGGAAGTGTTGCCGTACTGCTTTTCTTTTGCGGAAGCTGACGCAATTCCATTGCCAGATTACTAGATTGCTTGCATTATCCATTTTACTGACTCGAAGGGGGTGTACCAAGCAGTGCGTGCTGCCTGTATGATTCTAAAATTTGAAGCCTCGCTGTGTGCTCGGTCAGTTGGAGCCTGATATGAGTAATTTCAGCAATAACGTCATTTCTTAGCTTTTCAAGCAGTGTTTGGATGCTTGAGACGTTAAGCGCCTCCTCGTCCATGGGCTCAGGGCCTGCCCTGCGTTTCGCGCCTTTGTTGACGGATGCTGTGGCTGCGGTAGCTTGATCACTAGACGCGCGCTGTCGCTGCTGCATTTCTTGAAAGATTGACTTACCCCCGTATTCTAGAACGCCCCTTCACTCAACGCTCAACCTTCACTTGAAAAAGCCGATCGGAGCGCCATCTCTAGACAGGGAAAGTCACTGCATAGAAGTAATGATTTGCTGCTATTCCTTAGTAGCGCAGCGTCATTTCAGCCGAACAGCGGCGCAGTGCGCAACTCTGTCAAGTGAAGGGTGAAAGTCGAGTCGAGGAGCGTTTGTAAATACGGGGGTTAATATCAGGTAATTCCTGTCGAAGGGACGCATTCTCGCGCTCTAGTGATTGTATTTTGTCTCGCGTTTGCTGTGACAGTTGCCCTGGTTGCGCGGGGGCATGGGTCTCACCTGTTCCGGCTACCTTGTCCGCCCAGGTTGGTTGAGTGTTGAAGCCGCCCCGGGAACTCCGAGAGCGTTCCGTGGCGGCGTTCCTTGGAGCAGCTGCAGCTGGTGTCTTGGTAGGAGAGGCGATTTCCTGGTCTCCGGCATTGCTCGTAGCGTTCTTCGTTTTGCGACCGCCTTTCCTTCTTTTTCTACGTCGCCTTCTTACAACGTGGGGAACTTGGTATCTGTTTTTGCAGGTACGGTCACCGGTGAGATGAGCGTCTCCGCATAGCGCGCACTTCGGTTGCACACATTCGTGTCCGTTTGCGATGATCGAAGTCCCGCACTTTTCACACACTTTTTCAGTCAGTCTAGGGCAGACATCGTGCCTGTGGCCGATTCGGCCGCAGTTACGGCAAGTGTTGATTTGCCTCTTGTACAGTGTACAGCGTAGCATATTGGGGCCACAGTGAACATAGTTGGGCACTTTCATGCTGTTGAACAGTACAATCACGGTAGGGGTCTTCTTTATGCGCCTCACTCCGAGCACCATCGGGTTTCTGGGTGTGACAAAAAGGCTTTGCAGCGCAGGTTCGGCCAAATTGGTGTCGATGCCTCTGACCACACCTCTACAGATATTTCCCGGAGGTGCAATGTAAGCTGAGATAGAGTGCTTTTTATCTGCCAAGAATATTTCCTGCACTTTGCAGTATGCATTGGCATTCAATTCGGAGGGTGTGCTTATAACAAAGATATTCTGCATGGCGTTCGCACACACGATATCCTACTCGGCTGCCGTTGGGGCAGCCTGGCAGCCATTAAAATAGCTTGCGTGACCTTTAACTGACTGCATGTTCGCACGTCCAGCCCTCCCCCCGGGCGGACGACCACTCGAACGTGTGATGTGGGCAGGCGCGGTAGCCTGGAGGCTGCGGCAACCTTTCTCAGCTGGCTGGCTTTAGCGGGGCCAACGTGGGCTCCAGTTTGCCTAACCGAGCGCGTCTCGTGGTTGAAGCGGGTTTTATCCGCATTCCGCTTTCTGAGGGCGCTAATCCAGCCATTGGACTCGGCTTCCTCTTTGGAGATTTGCTCTCCTTCTACCATAGCCTCATGAGGCATGGCCTCCTCGGGGGTCGGCCAAACAAGCGGCCGCGCGTTCCGCCTTTCCGCGCTGCGGCGGCCGATGCCGTGTATAAGCACAAATAGGCCTAACCCTTGGTGTCGGAGAAAGGACCCACAAAAGAGGTTCCAGTGGACCTACCGTGATTAATGGCGTATCCAGGTGTTCCTTGAAACTTCCCGGAGTTGGTCCAGTAGAAATCTCGGAGGGAAAGCACACCTGACTTCCTTGAACAACGTCAGTTGGCGGAGCCGATGCAGACGCGTCCGCAAGCCACTCCACCACCTAGCGTCTCCCACGCCAGCGTCGCCACGCCAGGCGTCGGTCCTGTCATATACTCGCTGGCGCGCGCTGCGTAGTTTTGACACGTGCGCGTTTCAGTGTGTCCAGCATCCCTCCGTCTCGAAAAGACGCAGTGCTGTCTGGGTCCAGCATTGGCGCCAAATGCAGCATGTCACACTTCACGCCGGTTGCCGTCGGACCGCGATGACGGACGCTGGTCGCGCCGGCCGCGCTTGGCGTCAGACTATATAGAGTGCTCGCGTTTTGCTAACGTAGCGTCGCTGTGCCCAGCGTGGGCGTGCATCAACGTCACGTTGGAGTATATTAGGCTCTTCATGATGCACTCGAGGCCGTTTCACTAGCTCCGCATATACCGAATTCGGTGTTACGTCACTTCAATGGATGACGAAGGTTTGTGAATGGTGCAAACATGATAATAATGAGACACGCGTCGTGTAAGAACATGACAACGTACCACGCTCATAGCGTTCTTGCGGCCGTTTCGCTAGCTCCAGATATACTAAATGTGGCATCACGTTACGTGAATAGATGACGAAGGTAAACGACACATCTAAACATGATAATCCTGACACGGAAGTCGTGTATGGCATAATATACTTCCACCTCTTAACGTTATGGTGATTTGAAAGTGGCATATCAACCTTCCTCATTCGTGCTTCGCATATCAATGATTCTCGCTGTACGTTGGTTCTGCCAATTTTTTTATGTAGTTCTGGCCTATTACGTCAGCTACAATGCCCTTGTTCCTCGCCTTCTTTTTTGTACGTGACACTTTTTTGTATTTTTCCTTTCTCCCGAAATGTAGGGTAACAGGCCACAAGCTTCTCTGTCAGTGAACCATCTTGTTGCCCTAGCTTGAGTTGTCTTTTTCGCTCAGGCACGTAATCAGGGCCGTCTGTTTTAATTTTTGAATCGAGCCCACGACTCCCTCTGCCGGGCTCGATTCCCATTCTTCCCATTTCCCTATTTCAGGAATCTTTCCGCATGGTTCAGTATATTAACCCTGCATTTTTCACTCCCATTTCATGATTCTCGTTTTTTCTTTTCATTATTCCGATTTAGCGCTGATTTTTTCTGTGTGGTTTTTCTTTTTATTTGATTTCTTTTTATGAAGTCTGTCTGTTCGATTTTTTATTTTTTAATATTTTATGTTTGTGTACTCCTGCACAAAGACTTTATGTGGTTGTTTCTGGACATGTTGTATAACTTATTGATTCTTCTCATTACTACTACTACTACTACTACTACTACTACTACTACTACTACTAGTACTACTACTACTAACCAGCCTGTTAGCTGGCGGAGGCAGGCGGCCAGCGCAGTCTAAGCAGAAGACCCATTATAGTCCTCTGCTAGAGATCAGATACCGGTTGTTTGTATAGTATGTTCGTCAACTTGCAAAATGTTGCGGTATACTCTATACGTTGCGTGATACGTTGCATGCAACAAAACATGAATAGATGAATTCAAACGGCACGTTTTTCGTTTGTCGTACCGCATGTCGACTGATCTAACTTCACTTTGTTCAATGGGCAGAGGTGCAGCAGGTATTAAGTATCAGCGAAAGAAGTACACTTTAACCCATTTATATACAGCTTTACAGAACCTTTCTTCTCATTCTTACATTGTTCTTCGGTTTTTTTCCAAAACGCTTCTCGAGGATATCCACAAGCAGGCCCGTGGACAACAGAAGGAGAGGGGGGACAGGGGTACTCTCAGAATCATCGGTACAAAATATACAATTAGGGAGATTCATTTCAAAATTAGAACTTTGGGGTAATAAGAAAACCGTATTTAAGAGGTCACTTAATTTAAATAGTGTAATTCTTGCTGAAAATAATTGCTGAAAAGTAGATGCTTTGCTAAAATATTCAAGGATATCAGGAAGTGGCTACCCCCTCGCCAATGAAAACAGCTGGCTACCAGCCCAAGTGTATAGCCTCGGATGCAGATTTGTATATGCTCAGGATGTGCATTAAAATGTTAGTAAAAAAAGAAGCGCTTGTCCTGTCGTGATACTAGAGAGTTTTAGTACTGCGGAATGGGGCTACGTACGCATCACGCAAGCGCCTTGCGTTACGTGGCGTCGTTTGCCACTAATCGGCTTTTAGTACGCCGTAGTACCCGCGTACGTAACGAGCGTGAAGCGCGTTGCGCCATCTGGTAGATCGAAATAGAAGCACGTGTTGTTGGCAGCCAATGTGAGCCAATCCAAGTGTTATAGCCAGATTATGGCCATATTTTAAGCCACAGAGCCAGTCGGTGCTTGCCTTCGTTTGCAAAACGAAGTCTCGCGCTGTCGCGAACTTGTTCGAGAGCGGCGCGATCATCTCATACGTACGCACGCACGCATCGCATGCGTGCGTACGTAGCGGCTGCGTACGTAACGCGATACGTGCGCGTTGTGGTCTGCGCATGCGCACTACGCAGAACGTGGCGTCCTTACGTACGCAACGCCGCCACGTACGCAGCGTACGCAGTACTAAAACTCTCTATTGTCTCGTCCAGGTGTAGTGCACCATATTGCTTCTAAAGTACGACGAACTACAAACACGCCAAAACGTCTTCCTTTCTGACTATAAAACTCGCTCTTGACATTGTTTCTCATGTTGTTCGGTTGTGGCATGCAGCTTCAGTCCTGTAGCTACCGGTGCACGAACCGTACTTTGCGTTTGAAGAGTTCCGCAAGCGGAATGTTGATCGCTTCAAGGCCGTATAGATTGTCGCCTTCCGGGAGAATGCGATACTTCTGCACCAGGCTGGTGAGGTACAGGAATATCTCAACGGAGGCCAAGATCTCGCCGGGGCACATTCGTTTGCCTGCGAAGCAAATACCAGCGTCGAGACGTGTAAATACGCTCGTCAAACAATACACTAATTTTGTTCTCTACGATAATTAATTCTAAGAGCAAGAGGGCAAGGATAGCTTTACCGACATGAAATGTTCTCTTGGCTAAAGAAACTTTCCCTTGCCGCCCGAAAGGAAACTCGAAAGAAACACACCTTCAAAGAAATCGGAATACAAAAAATTCGACAGAGTCCCCGTATACCTGGGGAATCGACGGTGTACGAGGCATGCCGAGGGAAAGTGACCGGGTTGTAATTTTTTTTTATTGAGCGACACTTCATGAAGTGACGCTAAGTATATGTATAAATGGTGCATGCACAGACATATGCTGAAGAGTTGCAGATGTTTATATACAACCAGTTGTTTGCACTTGCCAACGAAGCCAACAAGAACATAAGTATATTAGCAACACCAGAATCTGACATAAAGCGCTGGTACTCGCGAGGGTGGCAGCTCTGGGCACTGCTACATAAACTGACTTCAGCGCAGGACACTAAACTACAATTGACGTTAAGCCGACGGGACGGTTTTATCATAGGAGTGCGTATGTAATGTTTACAAAATTCAATGGACCCAGCACTACAACCTTGCACAATCGACGTCTCACGAAGATTAGCGTCTATTTGAAAAGTGGTTCCAAGACCTGGCATGGCTCTGTGGTAGAATGCTCGATTGCCACGCAGAATAATTGGGATCGTTTCCTGCTGCGACCCTGATATTTAGTCTTTGTATTTGTCGGGTAAACGCATCCGATGTCAGGCTTTCATTAACGCTCACGCGTTAAAATTTCCCACGTATGTTCTCGTCATTCCTGAGCAGATAGTGAGCTTCATTTGCCTGTGGCACATACCCGCGCGCGGGTATGTGCCACTGTCTAAGGGGAAGTGTTTGACGACGTGTGCGACGGAATTGTGAGGTTAGTCATGTCTTGACCTGGGCGCCGCATTTGCCAAACCATCTTAGCCTCCCATGCTAATTTTGGTTCACGCCAAACTAAGGCGGTGATCACGAGAGCACGCAGACGTAAGCGGCTACACAGATAGATAGATGGATAGATAGATAGATACGCAGATAGATGGCAAAGACGCTTGCAGTACGCAAAAAAAAAATGCTTCGCATATAATAAAATTGGAGATGTTCTGAAACAGTTCACTGATAAGAAAGAGAGATTAATTTATATCAAAAAGCTACAAAAAGGAACAAAACCGAGAACACTTCACAATGATAACGCTTTAACGTCAACGGAGGAGCTTGGGAAGCATAATTGTTCGTGTGATGTTCGCCCACAGTATATACACTTCGAGAAAATGTGAAGTCGCTAAAACCAGGTTTAGAGTTCTTTATGGGAATCGTGTCCTGCTGGCTTGCACGAGCGCTTCATATTTTATGTTGCTTGTTTGAAATTTACTTTGAACAATGGTCGTTTGTTTTACTTTGTGTACAAAAGAAAAACGAAAGAGAAAAAACGAGCCCTTCATTCACCTTTCTCCTTTCGTTGGCGCACTGTGTAACGCAGCTCAATTTTGGCGTTATGCGAATCACTACGTGTGTTTGCACGAAAAAGCTTCTAACGAGACTGAGTTTTACGTAGCGTCGTATGTGGTTCACGTTGCGTCGTCATGCTTTAATGGAAGATAGATGACTATAGGGAAATGCTCCCGCGTGAAGAAGGCAAGCGTGCAACTCGAGATAGAGGCATTAGAAGTGAGGCAATATATAATGAGGCCGCTGCAATATGTGTTGCGTCGCGCGACGTTAAACTAGCCCCAGGCCGCCGTAGCACTAAATTGTCGCACAGCGTTTCGTCTAGATGATTGTTTGTAGGCGGAATGAGCCGCGTCGTGTGTTATACGCGCTCATTAGGTTTTAAATGATGCAATATCCCGATTTTCGACTGTGTGGTTATAAAGTAACGTAAACTGCGCTGAACCGCGCCCGCTGGATGAAAAAAAAGGTGGCTGAACTATCTAACTGTCAGAATAAGGGCGCTTATACCCCGTAATGAGCTTCGTGGCAGGATGCTGAAATGGTGACGCTGGGGCAAGTACTACTTTTTAATGGTCCCGTGATTAGGCCACAAAGCAAACTTTAGCTGTGCAGTGCATGTTGCCACGTGCATAATAGAGAGCGTTATAACTCAATTATTTTTTTTTCAAATTGGTGCATTAAAAGCAAAGATAGAAATTGACTTGAAGCCGTGCGTAACCATAACGTGAGCGGGTGAGCATGGTATACCCTTGCCGCTTGTTCTGCCTAGCCTTCCAAAGCCAAGCTCATTTCCTTCATTTCCCTCTTACTGGAGGGTCACGTGACGAACAAGCATAATCACGTCCCGCATACGTCATAATGCGTAGACGAGACCGTCGACGCCTAAAGAAAGTAGACGCGCTTTTCTTCCTTTCTGTGCAGAATACCTATAGAGTGTCTCAATGTCGTCCTCGTCGAACGCCGCCTAACGAAACTTCAAAGTTTCATCAAGCGGCCTTGTTTCGCTAGAGGCGGGCAAGGAGGACATCCTGGCTGTCCTTGGTGGGCGGCGCTGCTTTACCCACAATCAGTGTTGTACGTCGTCGCCCCATCCTGGAGCACGGTGAACGCGAGAAAAACAGGCGACACTTCATTTGAAATGTGAGCTTTTTTTCTTCGGCAGCGTGTAGCGATGTATACCTGTTGGCAGACACGGTCATGAGCGCGCAATGTATGCGTTTCGCTTGTCAGCTCGAAATGGACATACCTGCTGGCCATTTTAGCAAGCCAATGAGTAACGTGTGCGTTAATGACTATAGCTGTGAATGCTTACGTAGAAGGTTCATGTAGCATGTGTCGCACATAAAAATAAAACAAAATGTATTGGCAGTTTCTATACACATTAAGGATATGTTAATATTATTTTAATATTAGGAGTAAGATAAGGTCAGGGCTACCCGTCTAGCTTTGAAAGCCGTGATATCGTTAAGCAGCAGCCAACGTGCACTGCAAAGTGTGAAATTAAAATATATTGCCTGTGTGTTTGTTTCTGTGAATAGTCAATGTTTTACTTGAGAGCAAGGAAAAAAACGTTGGAGTTGAACTGAATATCTTGATAAATTGAGAAAAGTGCCGAGAGAAACAAAGGATTAGCTGAGGTTGGAAGAGAATAAGCAGATGGCGGGCAGAAATATTCAGGCCTAATATACGGTTGGCGGCTCACGGCCGGTGTGATTGAAGATCGCTGGAGGCTTTAGTGTACACTGATAAGTATAGTCAATAATTAAGGAATTCCATAAAGTTTTCACACCTTCTCAAGAGACGTTAGAGCTAATGACACCTACAAAGGAAACGCCTCTCCTGGAAATTAAGGAAATCGAGTGACCCATAAGGGACGAATGAAAAAAAGAAGAGAGCTACAGCCATGGGCTACAGCCCCATAGTTTCCAATAAAAACACTAGAGGGGATTCTGGCACCAGTGTCCATGGAAGCTGCAACGCATGATGCTTCAGCAAGCATGGGAATGGTGGGTAGTACTTAAATTTGTCCAATCTTTGTATTTTTGGCTCCGTCTGCTTCACGTGGCTTGAAGCTGATTTGTTACGAAACAACAATCAGCAAATTTTCAGCAATTGCACTTCACCACTTCCGCCTATTAGACTCACATATTCAAATCGGGTCACAAAACTCACAACAGTATATTCTTTAATTCAAAACAAAACCAAAACACAATAATCAAAGCCACACGTGCGTTCGAAGCCAGCAAGCACGAAGACTAGGCAAATTTATGTACTGCAAACAACTCACATGGTTGCTGAACGATCGCAGCACCAGCGTCCCCTCCAGGTAACCTTACAAAACATATCGGTAGTTTAGCTCAGATAGATAGATAGATAGTTAGACAGATAGATAGATAGATAGATAGATAGATAGATAGGGAACAGAATCGTAAGCAGGGTAACACAAAAAAGATGAAGGATACACCCATCTGGTTTGTCACCCTTCAAAGAGTGAGGGACATGAAGAATGGAGAGAGAGTACCAGTCACGTGTGCATCTAAAGTAGGCATGTGGTTAATAGGTCTCTGCAACCAGAAATAGTTGCAGAGATCTATTAACCATTGACCATGCTTGAGGGGTTAGGAGGGTTTGAATCCATCAAGAGTTTCCAAATTTGCGTGCGTATACGCACACACACGCACACGAACGCACGCACACACACGCACACGAACGCACGCACACACACACACGCACACACACACGCACACACACACGCACACACACGCACACACACACACGCGCGCACACACACACACACGCACACACACACGCACACACACGCATACACACGCACACACACGCACACACAGACACACACAACGCACACGCACGCACATATACAAAACATAGTTGAACCCCCTCCCCTACAAAAAATTTCTGGCCACGCTGCTGCTTTTGACATTAAGTAAATCAGCAACGCCTTCGTTGCCTCGTGCTTCATCGACGAACAGACCACGATCGAAGAATATTGGCTGCCGAGAGGGGTTTCGAGTAGAATTGTGAGAAGTGGATGTCAGACGTTGTATTCTTACCTATCGAAAAAGGGATCAGGTACTCTGGTCTAGGTTGGATTAAAGCGCCGTCCTCCCTCAAAAAGCGATCCGGGTTGAACCTGGATGGCTCCTTCCAGAGCGTAGGGTCGTTGTGCACCGCCCACACGTTGGGAGAAATAGTAGTTCCTTTCGGGATGTAATAATCGTCGAAGAATATGTCTTCACCGGCGCTGGAAGGGTCGTTGAGAAAAAGCAAAGAGGAACGTCAGTCGACTGTGTCATTTGAAACGTTTAGGTACTACTCTCTTTACGGCAAAAAAAAAAGTTGGGAAATATGTCTTATGACAACGTTCCTCGAGGACGAGTTATTGGAATAGTAAGCGCAGGTTGGTGAATGGTAAATTTGAATTTAGAAACAAATTCGTAGCAAATGAAGATTTGGTCGAATAATATCGGATCGAATAGTTCCGGTAGTCTGAATCAGATAATTATGCGACACTATTTATGATCAAAGGCCACTGCGCTACCGGCTCAGTTGGATTCTGGAACAGGTTAAAGAACCCCCATGTGGTCGAAATTGCCGGATCCCTTCACTACGGTGTCCCTCATAATCATATCATGGTTTCGGGACGCTAAACCCCAATTATTATTATTATTATTATTATTATTATTATTATTATTATTAATATTATTATTTTATTTCGGGAACACCATCTAAATGTCCTCGTGATCCCTGTAGCACCAAATGTAACATAAACTCTTATCACAGATATCTTTCACGCGGAAGCGTTTCGTTTACCTCCTGGGCACGCCGAGTGGGGACATGGTCGTCCACCGGTACATCTCCCAGATGCAGGCCATCGTGTAGGGCATCCTGTTCCTGTCCTCCCACGCGGGTGGCCTCTCCCTGCCCACCACTTCGTCGATCTCGCGGAAAATCCTGGACTGCACCGTGTCCGGCTTGTCAGCCAAGTTGAGGACGTGCCACTGGAGCGTCGCTGCCACGCTGTTCGAACCAGCGATGAAGAAGCTGAGCACGTTGCCCAGGAGATATCTCTCTGGGTGTCAAACAGGTGGACGTTATAAGCTGCGTTATGATCATGGCACTCTAAAAAAAGCAAAAGCTGTACGAGCTACCTGCAAAGCAGTGATGCACCTGCGCATTGTTCGCGTTTACTTGGTGCTTATCAGCTCTTTCCCGTTCTTTGTCTAGTTGATCTGCTCGTATGTGCGCATTTATTTCCTTTCTGAGCTTTTATGTGATCATTGTCTGCTCTTTTCTTGTCATTATCTAACTTGTTTGGCAATTATGCGTGTTCTATTCTATGATCTATTTTCTACTGTTTTTTTTTTTTCTACTGCGACGTTTGCCTCTTTACAGAGGGCCAAGCTGCTCGGCATGACAACATATCGTAGTTGCTTTGCGTCACAGTGACGCTGCAAATTGAGCTTAAATTGAGGACGACGCAGCGAGAAATGGAAGGAAAAATGGTAGGTGTAACCTTAAAAGACAAGAAAAGAGCAGGGTGGATTAGGGAACAAACCAGGGTGAAGGATATCACGGTTGAAATCAAGAAGGAGAAACGGGCATGGGCAGGGCATGTAACGCGCAGGCAGAATAACCGCTGGTCATTAAGGACAACTGACTGGATTCCTAGAGAAGGCAAGCGGTTTGGGGGGAGACAGAAGGTTAGGTGCGCAGATGAGATTAAGAAGTTTGGTGGTATAAATTTGCCGCAGCAAGCACAGGACCGAGTTGACTGGCCGGACATGGGAGAGGCCTTTGTCCTGCAGTGGATGTAGTCAGACTGATGATGATGCTGATGATGATGACGCTGCAAAAGTGATTGCAGACGCATGCGCGCGTGATTTGTAGCTCAAACGGACTTACCGAATGGAGTGTTTAAAAAGGCACGAGAAAACATCGACTCACGCTCAAAATGCGAATTCGGATCGGCCTCGTTTTCGTTGATCTTTTTCAGATAGCCGTCTATGAAGTCACGGTTGACGTGTTCGTCGAGGGTCGCCTCGTGCTCTTTGATCTGTTCTCTGCAATGAGCGGAAAAATGCACGGGATCGCTGTTAAGGCGGTACAGTAGGACGGAAGCTGCTTTAGCACACCGTTCGACGTGCGCAGAAAAAATATCGCCGAGTGGTGACGTCACCATGCGTCGCCTAGCAACGCGTCGAAAGAAGGGAAGAAGTAGGAGGGGAGCAGCGGAGTTGATGCGGAGAAGAAATTAACAAAACAAAAATGAAATTCGTTGCCTAGGGGGATTCAAATTCGGGTACCCACTGTTCGAAGGCGAGCGTCGTAATCACTCGGCTTTTTAAACACGCGAGCAGAACAAGCATTTATGGGAAGAATATTTTTTTTACCTATTCCACATTACTCGATATGCGGCAGCCGTGACCAGAAATCTAGTCACGTTTATTCGTCCTTGTTTTTTTTCTGGACCTCATGAGCAGTACGAGAAGACAAACTGGCTCATACAAGGGCTCCGGAAGTCGCATTGACGCCCCCACGCTCAGAAGGGCAATACCACTGCCTCAAAAGTGCCTTTGCGCTGCTGAGCAGCTGAATACACAGAAAATGCCATTCGTTGGCTCTTTTCTTCCACATATGACGCATCAATAAGCAGTCCTGCACGCGATTTCGATCAATCGTGTTCGTACGCTGAAGCATGGAGCGGATGGAAAGTTGCGCATCCCGTTAGATTGAAGAACTCTGCCGGATGCGGAAAACAGAAAATACATATCGCATATGATTCCACGTGCCTGTTATAGATGTACTAAAAAAAAAACACATAGAATACGTTTCCGCAGCAGATTCACCGGCTTTCGACCCAACCGTGGCGTGGGAGGCAGTCACAAAGGGTCCGGTCCCAAGAAGGAACGATACGGAAAAAAAAAAGTTGTTGCGAATTCCGCGCCAAGGTTCGGAGTCTGTCGGGACCAAGCAAATCAGACACAACGCTGTTGTAGCATTGGATGCGTCAGGCGAATATATATATATATATATATATATATATATATATATATATATATATATATATATATATATATATATATATATATATATATATATATGTGTGTGAAGAAGGGGCTGCATATTCCACATCCGCGAACACGGAAGATTGCCTTGCGCAAGAACGCCGGTTTGCGCAAGGGTGCATTTCGTAATGCGAACCATATTGACAATACTACCACATTATGAAGGCATCATCTGCGACTCAACTACTGTTGTAAGGAAGGTCCTAAAGAAACGTATACACAGGTACCCCGCATCCACATCCCGCATACGTACTCCGCAACCCCCGTTCTACTGTTGATTCAGGAAGGGGAGGGGGGCAGGGTGCGTCCGCTTCCAATAATAATAATAATAATAATAATAATAATAATAATAATAATAATAATAATAATAATAATAATAATAATAATAATAATAATAATAATAATAATAATAATAATAATAATAATAATAATAATAATAATAATAGTAATAGTAATAATAATAATAATAATAATAATAATAATAATAACAATTGTGGGTGTTTAATGTCTTAAAACCACCATGTGATTATGAGTGGCACCCTAGTGGATGTCTCCGTCAATTTCGTCCACATTGGGTTCTTTAACGTGCACCGATATCTAAGCACACGGGCCTACAGTCTATTCGCCTCTATCTAAAATGTGGCCGACACGGCCGACACTCGATTCCGCGACCTGCAGGTCAGCATCCGAGTACCTCAGCCACTGTACCACCTCATGTGAGCGCTAAGACAGCCTCGTGTTCTTGTTAATTCATATCTTTCCTGTGATAATTTGATGTGCAAGGTTTTAGCCATGCAGATTTTAGGCAACAGGCGGCGGAGAAACCCTGATGTTCTTTCCAAGAGTGATTTTTCTTTCTGCTTTTACCCTCTTGAAGGTGGAGGCCAAATGCCTGCATTTATAGATAGATAGATACCGATATTAGATACTGGGACAGAGATAGATACAGGTAGATACATACTGACATTCAAGAATGCTTACTTGGCGTCTTCAATGAACTTCCAGAGTTTGGAGACAATGGCTGTCTGGCGCAATAAAGGCAGCTTTGAAACAACTTCCAGGAGGAAGGGAGGTACGAATTCAACTAGGCTACCAGCGAAAATAGCTTTGAACAGGTCGCTGAGGAGGCTGTTGAGGAAACGGCGACGAGGATGACCGAACGGGTACCGGCTGCCATACACCAGAGCCGAGATGTTGTTGGACGTGCTGGTGAGCAGGTAGTCGTGGAAGGCGACCGGCTCTCCTCTCGCTTCGGCCACTTCCTCGATTATGCATCGACACTCGTTCTGCGTTGAAACATTGGTCGAGGAGGACACATCTTTAACATTTTCACAAAGCTATAGCCTCACCATCCAAAATCTCTTTTGCGCGTGCGTAGGCTGGCTCTACCCCTCATCGAAGATGCCTCGATCAGTCATTAAACATGTACGTTTTCACAGAGCAAAGCAACGATCACCCAGTGAAGCAGAAAGGGCGTCTTGCATGTATATTTCTTGTGTAGTTCTTGCGTCGCGCTGTTTAAGCGCAGTTACTGTTAATTAAAATCAATACATGATGGTAGCTGAACTTGAAATATTTAAGTTCAATTGCCACCAACAAGCCCTAATTTCTGCGTTGAACAGTTGTTTAATTCGATCCCTTAATGAGTAAGATATTGGTTAGGGGACTTAATCCACAAGGAGGCAGCAGACGTCAACGAAACCATGGATGACCACAAAAAAAGGTTCTTTTTAAATCAAGATAATTTCACTGCACATCTTGTTACCCGTGAATGAGTGTAAGGCATATGCAGATGTTTAGGCTGCCTTCTAAGGTAGACTTGCCTTAATATGCTCCTCCATGGTAGTCTTGCCGAAACCAAGGTTCCGGAGGACGTGAAGGCAGAACCTCCGGTTGTGTTCCCACACTTCACCGTTCATCGTTGCGACACCTATTCGGTAAATAGAATGGACCTGTTACAATGAATGCGTTGTGTAACTTTGCATCACTTGCACTTCGGGGATTCAGTCCCGGGTGTTCATTTTGGACATAAATTGCACCAGGTGCAGGACTCTTTTGGTAACAAAAAATCAAATGGCCTGAAAAGCTCGAGTCCAGCCTGAAATATTGTTTTTTGTCTTTGTTGTGCAGAGACTATACAAGTGCTAAAAGTTACGACGTGTTTGAAAGAAAGCAATAAAATGCCTGTTTATCGGCGACTAGTTAACTGCGTAAGGAAACCAGGAATGAGTAAGGAACGTGAGACGGGCGCAAACTAGCAATTGAAATGTTATTATCAGATACACATATATAGCACCAATACACGTGGTCAGGATAGCAAATTAGATGTTTAGTAATGAATTTCTAGTTCATGGTGTTTTCACGCATTTGATCGCCACAGTGGTGTGTGAAATCACCCAGTGCTTCGTTCTTATAAGGCTAATAATACCTGGATGGGGTAAAATTTAATATTCCGATGTGTAGCATGAAACTACACACAAAGGAAGTGCATACTTGCTTTTCAAAAGGGAAAGCTTTGCACTTAACAAAGTTTATGTTGGTAAGGAGTGGCACCTTTCCTGAACGGTCTCCCTACAAGGCGAGTTAATGAAGAACACTTGTAGATCGCAGAATGTTGCTGAAATAACCAACAGCCCGAATCCCGAGGACACCGAATATGTCATCTCAGTTCTTCATCAGCCTACCGGGTGGACATGCGTTGCTTTTGTAATTGAGAGTAAAAGTAGTGTTGTTAAGAGTTTTTCTGTTAGAAAACCGTGCCCCACCTTGCGGGATTTCTCAGTGATTGGGTGGTGGATGCTTAGATACTGCACTGCATAGAATTTGCATGAGTTAATGTATAAACTTGAGTGACGCATCACCACCCACCTGTCGGTCTTGAATATTTTTAGATGCAAACCAGCTTAGGTTCAAGATAAGTCCGGTGTGCGGCGTGACCAACCTCACGCCGCGTTCACGCTTGGCCTCGAAGAAAGCGAAAGCGGTGAAACTCTCCGGAAACTGGATTGTTTCGCCGCCCATTGCAAGTGGCTGGAAAACCACGTCGCGCAGCCGGCGCGCAAGAATTAGCCCGAGACCGCTTTTTCCGCCACGCGAAAGCGGATCCGGTATTCGCTTCAAGGCTTCGGCTGCGCTAGATCAAACGTGATCTGACCAGCCACCGCAGATTCATCATGGTGGCGAAGGCGTCGGCAGTGGCTCGCATCGGCTCAAATCGCAAACTACCCGTGCAGCACGGCGAAGCTGACGGCCTCAACGAGGACGTGTTCATCGAGAGCCTGGTTTGGATTACGATCGCTGAGAACTCTGGAATCAGACGGTGCAGCAGCAGCGAGTCGGCATGCGCCAACGTGTCCCGCGTTTGTGTTCAGCCAGCTGAATCCGCCACCACCGCTGCCGGTGCGTTCGCTTGTGTCGTTTCTGCTGGCTTATCTCCCGAAACAACGTTTTAAAAGGTGCGAGTTGTTTCGTTTCAGTACTTTGCGTGAATAACTACAATTCGGTACGATGCGAAACAACTCTTTGAGTCCCGTTTGTAACGCCGTATGCACGCGCGTCCGCACGAAAGCGCCGCAGCACGTTTTCCACACCACAGTTGTTGGAGCGGTGCCAAGTAGGTCACGCTGCAGTGGTGCGTTGGTCAAGCTCTCCACACGTGCTTCCCTCGCACGTGCGCACTGACGCCACTCTATCGATCACCCGCAGCACGCTCCCCGCAGCGCCCGCAGCCACCGACTCCTCCGCCCGCACACAACACACTTCTCTCATTTCAACTTCTCCACGACCCGCAACGCTCGACCGCTCGTAGAGTGGAAACACTTTCTCGGCTCGTTTATCTGTGCTAAAACATGCACGAAAACCAACCCTGTGTCTTTGCGTTTCAAACAAACGTTTACTCGAGTAAACGCTACACCGAGTATCGCTTCAAACCGTTTTTCCAGCCCTCACGTCGACGCCTGTTTCAACCGGGCCAACGCCGTGCGCACTGCTACTGCTTCACATTTTATCAGGGTTCCTTTCGGGGAGATGGTCCATAATTTATATAGGCACAGGATCGTGACCTCCAAGGTAGTGCTGGTGGGAGATTTCACCAAAGCGTTACTGAACAATAAAAATTCACAGCTAAAAGCGGAATAGTGGTATATGTATCTAATCGGAGTCTTCTGTCTATCCATGCACATTAGCAGTGATTGGCATGTTCCAGTAAGAAACACCGGTTCATCAATGCGTGCTTTGGGCCTCCCCAGCTTTTTCTCCGGCGCAACGCCGCGATGACCACCAGCGGGAACTTTACGGCCAGTGTAAGTGTTAGTGTCCACTTTTTCGCATCTACTCATGGTTCCCTTTAGCGGGAGATGGTGTAATATTTTTTATTGTATACGTATACCTTACCACCAAGTCTTAATGAAAAAGAAACTGTTTTGTGCTCTAGATCTATATATTTTATATACATTTCATGCAGAAAAGTGCTTTTATACTTCGTTTAAAGTGATATGATGGACCGTATACTCGTTGCTAATACGTGTAACAAGTGTGTAACTTTACCTCCATGCACCGTTCCCCTGAACAACCAGTTGACTGGGCGGTACAGGATTTCTCTCTTAGTGAAGAACTTCTTTATGGACGGGAAATCATTCAGAATAACCATGTCTGTTGGACCCGTCTTTATTCTGCGTGTGAAAGATGGGGTAAAAGTCACAAAGTGCAATGAGAAAAGTGAGTTTGAATAGTTTACATTTTTTCGCGCTTACTGTCGTACTTTAATATTGTGAGAGCGATTTCTTTAAAAAGATTGTTTGCATTAACGTTTTACAACTGCTATAAGAGTCAAGCGAGCCAGCTTAAGGGGAAAAAATAAAGTGAGGCATCGTTCCACGCAGGGGTGGATAGCCAGCGCAGTTGTGGTGCACCGTGCAGCTTTATACAGTGGTACATGCATTTGTCTAGTTTGACCACTTGACAGTGGTAGTAAATTTAGCTGTATGATTACTGATTGGTTCGCGAAGAGCCCTAGATGGATTTTCTTGCGAGGTTACATCTATGCCTGACCACTGTTGCGTAGTTAAACTACTTGGATTGGTGTTAACACCTCAAACAGAATACCTGGTAGCACAGACTAACATTGTTTGGGGTTTTGGGTGCAAAAACCACTTTATAATTAAGAGGCGGGCCGCAGTGGGAAGGCTCCGGAAATTTTGTCCATCAGGTGTTCCTTAACGCGTGCGCTGACAAAGCACTGCACACAGGCCTCTAACATTCCGCCTCTGTCAAAATGCGACCACCGCGATTAGAATCGAACCCACCACCAACAGCAGCAAAGCAGCACAGCGCCGTAGGGAGTGCACCACCTCAAACGACTGTTGGTTCCAACATGAGTAAGTAATCTCTTATATACCAGTGTCACATGGGCACATTTAATTGCTATCAGGATTGATCCAGATTTCACTTCTCGATGGTGATAACAAGTCGGTAGCTGATACCCGGTATGGCCTGATCTGGACAGAGTTTGCGCAGACTTCAACCAAATCGCGATCACGGAGACAGATCACAATGCGCAGATTGCGATAATCTTGATTGCAATGGGTCCTGATTGTGGTTAAATGTGACTGCGCAGCAGCAACTAATCCAGATAGAGACTAATGTGAATCGGTCCTGATCGTCATGAAAACTGCTCCCGTATAACACGAGTGTTATCTAATTTATGCGAGGCCACCCAGATTTTGTCATGACGGTATCAGTTTCAGTTTAATGAGCGTATTTGGGTGGGGGTTACATCCAGGGAGAGGGATACAGATAGAGGTCCCTTAGTGTGAACACTACAATGGGAGCTCTTGTTATAAAATACACAAAGAAAAAATAAAAACAGGAGCAAGATCGCATAAAAGAAGCGTGAATATGCGTACAAAATAATAAAAGAGGCATTATGGTATGCATTAACATAGAGAATATTTGACATTGAAGTACACAGAAAAGGGAATTCAAAAAGTGAGCTCGTGCAAAGAGCACCGTCTTGAACTTCTCGGTGCCACACTTGGCATCACTGGGTATCACCTAAAAATGTGAAGTGGCATCACCTCTGCAACTTCCTCTTGTGTCGAGAGGAAAGGCGCATTCTGTTGGGTAGCAGCTGCTTTTATATAAAACCCTGTGTACTTTGCGTGCAACTGGTCGATTCATCCTATCTTCGCATACCTGCCAGTCGCAGGTGTGTACCACTTGCGTAAGTGCATTCGACAAGTGATTTCGCTGCAAATCAAATGAGGGACTAACGGGTGGTCGACGTTTGGCTCATGTGTACGAGTACTGCTTATGGAATTGTCACCTATTCCAATGAGCCAACACGAAAGGCCATTACCATTCTGTGGCCGGCGATGCAACGAGCAGTTCAGAAAGGGCCATCTCATTACATCTCGCACGCAATCTGTGTCGTTTGCTATGCACGTACTAACACAATTAATGAGTGCAGGAGGACTACATTTCCATCCAAAAAGGCCATCTCATTACTTCTTGCATGCAATCCGTGTCGTTTGTTATGTACGTACAAACACATTTAATGAATGATGATAGATTGATATGTGGGGTTTGACGTCCCAAAACCAGCGTATGATTATTAGATTATTGGAGAGCTCCGGAAATTTCGATCACCTGGAGTTCTTTAACGTACGTCCAAATCACAGTTAATGAATGCAGGAGGACGGCATTGCCACACAGTGAATTCCATTTTGCAAGGCAGAGCTGAAATATAAATGGCACATTTGTGTTCAATAAACGTCCTTCACTTTGCCGCAGTGTTTTGCGAAATTACATGGCTTCTGAAACAAATGCATTCGTGTTTGTTGACTGCAGGGTTGTAATGACGAGAACAGTGAAAGCTGTTCCCTTTCTACTGTGCTATGCAATTCATTAGTAATTCGCGAGAGTTTTGGCTTACGTTGCTATAGGAACTGGCTGCAGAAAGAACGAAGGAAAAAATTTAGATGTAGATACAAAGCTATCAAACTTCGTAAACAATAGGGAATCATCCGCAACGAGAAAAGTAAAAGATGTTCGCTTTCGACTGTGCTACGCACTTCATCAGTGATTAGCGTGAGTCTTTGTTTACGTTGCTATAGGAACTGAGTGCAGAACAAACGGAGGGCAAAATTTAGGTGTAAATACAAACCTACCAGAATGGTCGTGAATAATAAAGAATCATCCGAGACCACATCACTAAAGTTGGACAGGTCGGTCGGTAAAGAAGGGGAATTCTAAAGCTTCGCCTTTAAGAGCAACGGTGATATTCGTGGAGATGTTGTCTCATACTCGCATGCACGCACACACGCACACACACTATATCGTCTTACCAAACGCCAGCCTACCTTCAAGCCAAATGCAAACGCCCTCCGACTCTTAATGCACATCTACCTCGAAATTTCGCTCGTGGCCCATCGACACCAGCCATGTGATTTCTTTGAAACGAGCTCTTTAACACTATCACATTAAAAGTGTTGTCAGCAAGGCCTTCACGAGTACTCGACAACCCACATGCGATGAACACAAGCGTACGTATTCTAGTTTGCATGAAGATACGGGGGTGGTTGCGTTGGTTAGGCTGCTGGGATATGGCGATTCTTTACCGTGCACTCAGGGAGGCAGTCAGAAAATAGATTTACCAGTGTTTATTTCACCAGAGTACCACTTGTGTGAACAAAATGCCGCAGCCAGCAATCGGAGCTCCTAAGGTATACAGGTAGAGATGGTGCGCGCCACGCCCCACTTTCCGCTCCCACGTGAACCAGGTCGACAACGACAAAGAGGTTGGGGCGTGGAAAACAATTTCTTGTATACGCGTCTAGAATCTACGCATCTGGCGACAACCCTTATACATATGGTGGCAAGACGAAATGATGTCACGTAGTCAAATCGAGCCTGATCTCAAATCCAGTAATGCTGATGCTACTTCACATTGGCCTCTAGAAACCTAGCTCAATGCCAATGCGAAGCCACGTCAACATCCCTAGATTATAGAAACCCAGCTCAAGGCCAATGCGAAGCAACGTCAACATCCCTAGATTAACTTGTATATAGAAATAACCCGTAGATAACTTGTGATTAACCTGTATACTGGTCCATACTGCTTCGCCCACTTCATGGCCTGGTTGCAGTGAAAGTCCCTGTACATGAACTGCGGATGACCTACGAGGGGGTAGCCAGGAGGTCCCGGTGGCATCTGGCTCCCACGCGGTGCTCTCTTGCCCCACAGACATCGGTGCAGGGCAAGATAAAGAAGCGAGGCAACCAGCAGAGCACCCGCCAGGGCCACACAGTCCATTGTATCAGCCTGCGCGACAGAAAATTGATGTTGTCACTCCGTCGCCGATGCGTTCGGGGCGAAGCATCCAGTGGGTTGCACTAATATCTTTCGGGTGATGAAACTGCATCAGTATTTAATCCTTGAAGAGAATCGAGTGATATCACTTGATTACCGGTATACGGTAATATATTGAGGTCTGATTGAATTTTTGCATGGAAGTGGCCTGTTGGATAACTTAATACTACCGGTCTGAACCGAATGAGGCACACCAGGCCTTCGTCCCCCCCGCTCCTCCCCTTTCCTTTTTTTTCGCCAAGGCATACAAAGCATAAAATTTCATGATTAAAACTGCCTGGCCAGCCACCACTTCAGCTCTAGAGATTCTATTCCATTGTTTTCGTGCGCCTGCTCTTATCTCCACTCTTCTTTGAACTTTGCCGTTTTCCCTGCCCCTACCGTAAACTAGATGGTATATT
Organism: Rhipicephalus annulatus; assembly: GCA_013436015.1. NCBI lineage: Eukaryota > Metazoa > Arthropoda > Arachnida > Ixodida > Ixodidae > Rhipicephalus > Rhipicephalus annulatus. The sequence continues at coordinate 369,447 of WOVY01010845.1, forward strand.
TTCGTGTTGACCTCCCAGCCTTTCCCACGTTTTTATCTCTCTCCATCTCTGCTACGCGTGGGTTTTCTAACGTCCTAAAAGAGCGTGAATATCACGAAAAAAGTTGAAGGGGAGGACTTTGGTTTTGCTCTCAATGCTTTGATTACGCTGAAGAGGCGCCCAGATAGCTCGTTTTCCCTACCTTCTCCCTCTGGGACATGCCGAATTTCGCTTGGCTGACAAGTGGTCGAACTGTTGAGGCTTCGAAAGAGAGTGCCTTGTCTCCGGGACTGCTTGCATGCACGCGATGTGGCCATGACATACTTGGGTTGGTTGTGAGGTTAGGGTACGCGTTATTGTTGTGGTCGAATCGCTTCGCTGGAGTTCACGGTTCTTCGCGCTTAGCCGGCTATGACGAGAGTGCTGCGAGTTACTGCAGCTGCCAACCCGGAAAAAGAAAATAATTTGTATTCTTCCGGTTCGAGAAAAAGCTGTCATCAGCGGGCAGGATTTCCGGCTCTCATATATATATATATATATATATATATATATCATGGCGCTTGTAGGAAAGAGAATAGCCAGGAACATGACAGATGCGACAACAACCGTAGTTTCTCGGAATAGCTCAGATGTTGCTTCAATTATTGCATTTATTCGGGGAGATTATTTGCGCCAGCGCGTGGCAGTGACAATGCTGAAACACGCACATACATACATACATACATACATACATACATACATACATACTACATACATACATACATACATACATACATACATACATTACACCTTAACTACATCGAAGTGCGTGCATGCATACATACATACATACATACATACATACATAGATACATACATACATACATTACACCTTAATTACATCGAAGTGCGTGCGCATTTATTTCCACATTTTGCATGTCCGTGTCTCAGCTCTGCTCGGGTGTAAGCTTGCTATTCACCTATGCGTCGTGGCACCTGTTTGAGGCACAATACCTGACAAATGATTACCTCTCTTCATATAGAGAACTTGAATACTATATTGATTCGGAGCTTTTCATGTCTGAACATGTCCGTGGCTTTCACCTCAATTTTTCCCCAATCGTTGTGCTTTGAATAAGCGGGGTAGCTTATACGCAGGGATTACAAAATGCTCTCCTTATAGAAGTGCTCTAAAATAATGTATGTGTGCTTAAAATCTGTCTCGAAATAACTGCATGTACCACAAACGAAGGCGGTGTTTATAGAACGTTTTCTGGGTAATTAGTTTCACTAGTTGGATGTGGTGATAACTATGAAACACCCGGGTCAGTGACGTAGCCAGAATTTGTTTCTGAGGGGAAGATCGAAGGTCTCGCCAACCATCATGTAGTTATGCAGGTGCGTGTACTTGTACGTGTGCGTGTATATGCACGTACAAAATAAAAAAGAATATTTTGGGGAGGGGGATGGGGTACGGTAAACCCCTCATACCCGCTTCCTTCTCTTTTAAGTGTGCGCCTATGGCATGGGTTAGTCATGATTAAATAGTAGCCGCTTTTACCTGCCGATTTCCAGGTGACCCCTAAAACGCTCAGAGTTTCTTCGGAACAAGATACGACAGGAATATGCGGTACATACGTAGTTTATTAAGCTTGTTAATAGCTTTGATTACCGTGAGAACAAACCGACCCAGTTTGTAATATGATTGTAGCTTGCACGGTGCAAGTCGACTCACGTTTTCATAGCAAGTTTACTATACGACACTCGATAGCTATAAATATTGCAAATAACGTTAAACAATATAACATCTGGGGTTTTGCATACTAATATCACCACATTTTTACGAGGCACACTGTAGTAGACGGCTCCGGAAATTTCGACCGCATATGGGGCATTGGCATCTTTTAGTGTATAGGACACTATACTAGCTCACCACCACCGAAATGCGACCGAGATCGATCCCGTGGCCTTCGGGTCAGCAACTGAGCACAGTAACCGCTGATCAACCACGGTGAACTCGAATCACGCAGGATGTAGGTGAATTCTCCAGAAAGAAGTCAACGTGCTTTAAGCAGCAATTCTGAGATAAATACAGGATATAGAATGGAATTCTTGTCAGGAGTTACAGAGGTGTCACTTAATCACAGTATTTCAAGAGAGAAACTTGTGAAACTGTTGAAAAGCTTCATGCTGAGAGAAACTTCATAAACTCTTTTAAGCATTCATGCCACTTTACACTCACTCGCTGGATTCCGTGCCGACCGGTTGTGCCCTCGCGATCTGCGACGACAGCGCAGCTCTGGCCTACTGAGTTGGTCCTACGATACCTCCTGCCGCCGTTCCCCTACGACGACGACAGCGCAGCTCTGGCCGACTGGATTAGCCCCACGCCATCTCCTGTCGCCGACAAGAGCTCTCGCAATTGGTGTCCCGTCCTCGGACTCCTGTGACCGTGTTTCATCTTTCCTATCTCTCTTCTGTCGTCGCTCGCTGTCCCTGCACATTTCTCTCTATATATATACCTTTACTCCTGTCCTTTTAATCCCTCCTTACCCCCTCCTTTTTGAGTTACTCTTGAGGTGTCGCACCAGATGCAGACAGTTACGGGGCTCACTTTTCTCTTCTTTTCCCTTTTGTAACCACAATAACTTTACACCTATTTTATGCAGAATACTTTATAAAGTTTCACTTTAACAGTCGGTAGCAACAAAATCACATTCGACGTTAATCATGATACGGGGAGCAAGTTTTTGGCTTTCCTATATAGGTTATAAATAATGAAATAATACTCACCTCTTTTCCTTTTGATGCATAGCGTTGTGTCGTAGTTGTTTAGTGTTGTAGCCTTCCTGGCTTCTTGTTTAAAATATATCGTGGTAAGGTTGTAGGTTTACAAGACTTTAAAATCTCATAGACCTACAAAGCTCCGAAGTTGCTCCGAAGCAATGATTGTCTGCTCCGAATCTGCCCCAAAACACCAGGTTTTCTGCTGCAAAGCTGCTCCACAACAGCCATTCGCTTCTGCCATGCCTGGTCCAAAAGTTAGGCGCCTGCATCCGCTCCTGATAGAGTTTTATCAAGCTTCGAAGGAAGCTCAAGTTGATGCCATTATCGAACCATTCTATTCGACAGTGTGGTTTGGTGTAAAAATAGGATTTATTGAATCAGACATGTACTAGTTCTCACAGGCTCACATTCGCGAGAGAACAAACATTCGTTTGCAGTGGGACCGTTGTTACGTTCTGGGCAAGGTTGTCTATCGAGGTACGAATCTGAGCTTGTAGTGGGCGACTTCCTGGATGACGGCGTCGACGGAGTTAAGACCTTTGATGATCTCGCCTTCTTCGGGCAGAATGCGGTACTTCTGAAGTACGTTCGTGATGTACAGAAATATCTCCACCAGTGAAAGGATCTCTCCAGGGCACATGCGTTTCCCTGAAAAAAAAAAAAAAGACGGAAGTGACCGCTGATAAATTCAATGTCAGGGTAGCCTACCAACTGCAATCTTAAAGGGACACTGAAGAGGAGCAATGACTTGATTTAGATTGACGAAGCACGCTTTGGGAACTCTCATGCCACAAGTTTCATTAAGTTCATTACTAGCGGGAAAAAATGAAGGTTGAAGTTTCATTTTCAAATTTCGCACCAAAATCTTCGCACATGACGTAAGAAACTTCAAAATGCATTTTTTTTATATTTTCGTAGCATTGGCTTGACGAGATATTCAAAAATATTGTAAGCTAAGTCTATGGCACCAACAGATTACAATGTACTTCATTCGGAAGTCATGTAGGACCCAGTACACGTCTTCGGAATTTCCTACATCATGGTATTTTGTGCGGGAATCTCAAGGTGGCGTCTCCACCAGCATTTTCTCGCTTACTAAGCCTCCAATTGTACTTTACTAATAAGCGACACGTCATCTTGCTCTTTAGTGTACCTTTAGGTAATCACAATCAATATTGGTTAGAGTCGGCACTGTTCACGCACTGCTGCTCTCCGTGCTCCAGAAAACAGGCGAGAATTCACTGACGGAGACTTGTCCTGAGCCAAATTGAAAAACCACGAACGAGAAATTGGTGTCCTAGATGGCTTGCATATACATTGCCTGAGGTGTTTGCGATTACTTGTGCCTGATGTAGCGTGGCTCCGGAAATCAAGGAAAATCCCATGCGTCTGATAAAGGAACCCTAAGGCGCGACTCTCGGTTCGAAAAGTCGCTTCGTGATTGCAAGCAGCCAACGCCATGGTTCCGCCAGAATTTTTCAACAGTGGAGAAGTTTTTTTTAAAGATTCCGCTAATTCTGAGAAAGAGAGAGAGAGAGAAAGATAAATAGAGAGGAAAGGCAGGGAGGTTAACCAAGCTTGGCTCGGTTGGCTACCCCACACTTGGGGTGGGGGAGAAGGAGAATAATAGAACGGAAAGAGACAGAAAAGAAGAGGAGTAAGAAAGAGAAGCTAATTCTGAAGTGGAATGCAAAAGCTATATATGCGCTTCAGGAAGTGGGTATGTGCCAACAAGCTCCAAGCATAGCATAGTCATGCATAGTACAGTAAGCAGTAGAGTGAGAAAGAGAAGTCGGGGTGAGGCGGAGTGATCTGAGGATTAGGAACAGGGTAAGAAGGGGAGAAATTAGAGGATGACATACCCCCGCATTCACAAACGCTCCCCGACTCGTCTTTCACCCTTCACTTTGCAGAGTTGAGCACTGCGCCGCTGCTCAGCTGAAATTGACGCTGCGCTACTCAAGAATCACAGCAAACTATCGCTGATATGTAGTCACTTTCTGTGCCTAGAGACAGCGCTCCCATCGGCCTCCTCAAGTGAAGGTGAAGCGTTGAGTGAAGGTACGTTCCATAATACGAGGATATACTTGTATAGCTATAGTTTAGTATGTGCCAAGCAGCTCCTAGCATAGGTTAGTATAGTATAGCAAAGAGTGGGAAATAGAAGCGAGGGCTGGGAGGAGAGAAAAAGGGGGAGTGGAGAATACAGAAATATAAAGAAAGGGGAAAGGAACTAGAAAATATAACATGTATGGAGGGATAAAGGAAGAAAGAAGAAAGAAGAAAAAAAGATGATCACGAGAAAATCAAATCGACCTGCGTATGCCAATCGCTTGCCAACCCCGCTGTTTACTCACATTAAAAGGCATGGAACTAGCTTTTATTTTTTGTTTTATTTATTGTTTCTTTGACTGAGTCCACAACCAATCCCCTGTCTGGTGCTGTTTATACGAAATCACACTTGCGCCAGAACAATCAATAATAATAATAATAATAATAATAATAATAATAATAATAATAATAATAATAATAATAATAATAATAATAATAATAATAATAATAATAATAATACTCGAAGTCGGTTCTGGCTGTTCATGTCTTACTAAGTGGAATTGAAATCAGCGGATCACCCCTATTGTGCCTGGATTGAAGGACATTTTTAGACCTGGCTTATTGAATGCAGGACTGTCAAATTTTTTCTGCGTGTGCACTTTCAGCCAGTTATTGATGGCTTGGCAATTCCCCATCATCATAAGGATACGTTAAGGTTGCGAACTGTACAATTAAGCGCATTTTTCAGTATTCAGTCATCAGAGTGGAGAGGATGGCGTCGTTTGCAATACTTGATTCCAAGTACGTCCGCGAACTTAAGACGCATCTTGCGTCACTAACGCCGTTAATATAACATGCGAGTTAGGATGCCTCTAAACTTGTCTGTCGAGACAAGTGCTAGTATAGTGACCTCGATACGGAGCTTTTCTTTTAGCACAGTGGCGTGGCTGGGAACGAACGTTACATTATTGGGGCACGAACAGAAACCAGGTGACGAAACTTATTACTCACAGCACATCAGCCAGCTCCTACATGTATAAAATTTGTCAGTAACATAGCGAGAAATTTTTTTTCGGCGGGGGGGGGGGGTAGAGTGCGTTTAATTATACTTCATTTTTATGCGTGCATTTGTATGAACGCCTCTAGTGCACGCATGTAAAATTGAAAAAAAAACTTTGGGGGGAGGGATACATGAACGCACCCTCAGCTCCCCCCCTCCCTTCCCTAGCTGCGCCAGTGCTCTTGGTTTAGAATGAACTTAAGTTAACCCAATGTCGTGTGTCACTGGCTGACCACTAGAGTAGACGTTAATAAAATATAAAGAAGCACTGTAACATGCCCGGCTCACCTCACTGTCTAAATTCCCCAAAATAAAAAAATAAAGGTTTCCGTCACAACAGATTCTTCACTGCACGGAATGTCCTCATAGTTTCAGCTAACTTATTGCGTTTGCGTTGTTCTGGACACAAGATTGTTCTGGGACCTCGCGGAATGTCGAAAAGTGTCTCTCACTGGCAGATACTCCGGCTTCGGTGCCATGGCGCACTTGTAGTTTGTTTTTACGTTACGTCCTGAGGGCTGCAGCTGAAGACTAAACTAAACCTGTTTTAGAAAAGAGGCAAACAGCGGCCGTTCGGCGTCTTTTCGTCGAATACTTCTCCCCTTTCCTACTAAGGAATTCAAGAGTTCGACCGTTTGTGAACATGGGTTAAAGCGGACTCACTGGAAAGTGCCCTGCGCGCAAACTTAGGCCAAAGTGTGGCTGAAACCTTATTGACAAAGAGGGCTTATGAGGTATCACAAAAATAAAAACAGGGGAAAGCTGGCCTGTTGCAAGAGGCCACTACGAGAATAAGTTGGCACCACTGCTCAACACATCGATAAAATGAGGCAGGATACTAAGCAACGTGGCGAAGAGCAGCACGATTGGAGTTTTTTTAGCCGGCAACAACTTAGAGCGGAGAAAAACCTCAGAGATGGTCTTTCATCTCTGCAACAAAGTATTAGTCCAATGAATCAGTCAGTCAATAAATTAATGACTCAATAAATCAGTCATTCAATCAATCAATGTGAATAGGTTCTCATATATATGGGGAACAACCTCTACCCAATAGCATGCATAAGCCGGAGTAACCCATAGCAGGATACAACTGAAGTCAGAGAACTCCGATGACCAAAAAGCAACAGTTGATTGCCTCCGCGACTTGAGAAATAGTGCCGCCTATGATCCGTATAGTTAAGTCACCAGCCACCTGGCTCATGACGTCACCCTAGAGAAACACTTCCATTGGCGCAGGCTAATCCGTCATTTCAGGAGGGAACGTCTCTTAGTTTTAAAGCTGTACCCGACTTCAGACAGTATACTATAAGATTTCCTCCCTTGTAGCTATTTTTTATCAGTCGGTGGTCAGCTGCTTTACTGTTGAGCAAAGTGTAATTAAAAGTAGTGTTCTGCGCTCTCGGAAGCCCTTATTTTGGATCTCGCGAGCATGTTCGTAGGGAGCGACGTCAGTGCGACGCCAATGTGTCGCCAGGGTGCGTCATGACATTTCATGACGTTTCAGGTATATATTTAACCAACCAGAGGTCACCAAATTTCATCAATTTTCATCAAATAAAGTATTCTTTTTTTAAAATCATGCTGACTATAGAGAAGACTCGAAAAAGGACAGCGACCAAGAATGCTGTGCACAGGGAGTTCGGGATGCTTAGTGAACGAAAAGAAAACGTGCCCGCGCACTTTATATTGCCGAGCATTATCGTCCCCTATCTTTTCTCTGAAGTCGTTCTTGCAAAACTTATCATTCTTGTATCCGCTGCTAAGTAGAAGTACCTAGTAATTGAATGTTCCCTCCTTTGTGAAGTTAAGACACTTCCTTTTGTTCTTTCCGAAAATATCGACACTCATGTACCTGCAGAGTGCACTATTGAGAGAAATAAATGTAGGTGGTCCCATCTCGGCACAGGTAAATGTTCATTTGGGTTAAAGTGCATTAATCATTACAACTTGCTGTAATGCAATAATGTTCTAAGGTCGCCTTTTCCCCTGTACCATGTACAGTCCTGGTCAAAAGTCCGCAGGCCGCGCTCCCATAGGAATACCTGATATAGTGGCCTGCAAACTTTTCACCCCCCCCCCTCCCCAGTACGTTTCACGGCCCATAACATAGATTTCGCTTAACAATGTATTCGCCTAGGACGCCTGAAAGGAAGTCCACCTTCTAACTGCTGTCTTCGAGGGACTCAGAATTTCTTCCGTCTTTGTCGTGAAGTACGTAGTCCGCCTGCGCGTATTGAAAAAAAAAAGGTGGGGGGAGGGAGGGGGGGCTGCCATGGCGAAAAAAAGGCTTAAATGCTACTGAAACGTCGAAACCAGATGTCGAACGAATGCTTATACCTGAATTAATGGCTTCCGAATTTATTGCTATAAATTATTTGGGCGAAAATCCTAAATGCCTTATCAAACACTAAAATGGAATGTCAGTGACCCACGTCGGGGGCGTAGACAGCATGATCAGTGCAGAAATCACCATACGATCACGTTACCGTAAAAATTTGGGCCGTCATGATTGATGATGATTGATTTGTGGGGTTTAACGTCCCAAAACGACCATTTGATTATGAGAGACGCCGTAGTGGAGGGCTCCGGAAATTTTGATCACTTGGGGTTCTTTAACGTGCACCCAAATCTGAGTACACGGGCCTACAACATTTCCGCCTCCATCGGAAATGCAGCCGCCACAGCCGGGATTTGATCCCGCGACCTGCGGGCGCAGCAGCCGAGTACCTTAGCCACTATAGACCACCGTGGCGGGGCGGGGCCGTCATGAGGTCACTGTTTAGTAACGTAACGTAACGAGGCGTGATGACGCCATCACATGACATCGTAGAGTGGTCAAAGGGGGGCCGGTCATGGAGGCAAGAAAAAACCAGGTGAGTTGGCCCCGATCTTTGAGGCAGTGGAAAACCACGTTAGGGGCACATAGCTTTCGTACGGAGGCGGAGCAGGATCATTACATCGACTGCGAAGAAAAAAAAACGGGGCAATCGTTTTCGAGTCGTCTTAGGTAAATGCATGAGGGGTCATGTGTGTTTGTAACATTTGTGCATAATAGAGAGAGAGAGAGAATGGGAACGCTTGCTAGTACATTTTCCCCGAGATTTGATTAGGAAAATATTGGAGCTCCATTAAAAAATATCTCGCCTACCTTTGAAAATGTTTTTTTAATCAACGTTGTTGCCTTCATTTCGCTACGTTTTGGGATGCCTACTTTAACAATGAAAGCTGTAAAAAGAGGCACCTAAAAACGTAGAAAAAAAAAGGCGGTACCCCCCACTACGATGGAAGCCTCCACTAGGATATCTCTTATGATCATATCGTGGTTTCGGGACGTAAAACACCATCGAATGAATGAATGAATGAATGAATGAATGAATTTATGAACGAATGAATGAATGAAACAATTTTGCGCCCAACAAAACGTCAGACAGCTCATCGAGGTTTTCTTACCGATTGAGAATGGGATGAGGTAGTCAGGTTTCGGCTGTGCCAGAGAGCCGTCCTCTCTGAGGAAGCGGTCGGGGTCGAACTTGGACGGTTCCCTCCACAGGCGGGGGTCGTTGTGCACAGCCCACAGGTTGGGGAGAACGGTTGTTCCCTTCGGGATGTAAAATTCGTCGAAGAGGGTGTCCTCGAGAACGCTGAAAACGAGGGTCTCGGGATGAAAGCCACCAATGCACATGGCTAAGAAACATCCGCGAGCTATTACACTCGGTGACGGTGCAAGACCAGTGATGGTGTTGAAAATACTTATTTTATTTCATTTTACTTGATTCTCTCTCAGGGCGCATAAAGGCGTTACTCAGAGAGGTGGGTTATAAAAACGAAAATTGCAAAAATGCAACATGGAAATACAAAATAATAATAAAAAACATGTTCAAACAAACTAAGCTATATCAGGCTGAAGACGTAATCTGTTAGTGCAGCTTTCAATAATGAAGCTTCCTCGATGCAGGCGATGAAGGGGGGAAGGTGACAAATATTTATTTCATCTATTCGGTTATTCGCTTGCGCACCTATTCATAATCTTCAATTTGGTGTATGATTTTTGAAAATGATTCTACCACGAATAGTGTGACCCAGAAGAGCAGCGCGCAGGTTATTTGTTTATTAATTGGTGAATAGGTAGGAGTTATTTATGTTTTTGTTTGCCCATTTATGTATATTTTTGTTTCTTTTTAAGTCAATCGGTGGTTAGTTAGGGGGCTTGCCCTATTTCTGTGGCACAGTGGTTTTCTGTCGAGTAGATAGTTGTTGAGTAGGTAACGGCTCGTGCAGATATGGCATATAATATTTCTTACTACTATCAGGTTCGCAGTCACGTCAAATAATTCGTCCAAGTTGTCGGCTACCATACGAACTCAGTCATGGCGGCTATGGTTGTTTTCGTATCCCCCCCCCCCTTTTTTTTAACATTGAAGGCACGTGCCATGCTTAATCATGATCGTTTCCTGTTTTATAGGAAAAGGCTCGCGGAATGACGGAAAGTCATTTAGACGCAGCTGCGCTGTACAAAAGCAGTCCGGCCTATGCTTCGTGCACACCGGAGCCTTCGAAAAAGTACTCGTAGCAATTAGATACATTATGACCCTTAATAGCCGTAATAGATCGAACCAAGACATTTGTTCAGGGGTAATTGTTAGCGAGCGATGGAAAGGAAAGATACAAAGGTAACCATAAGAGACAAAAAAATAGAGCAGAAAGGATGACGGTACAAACCGGGGTTTAGGATATCATGGTTGAAATCATGAAGGAGAAACGGGCATGGGCCGGGCATGTAACGCGTAGGCAGGATAACTGCTGGTCATTAGGGATAACTGACTGGATTTCCAGCGAAGGAAAGCAAGTAAAGGGGAAACAGAAAGTTAGGTGGGCAGATGAGATTGGGAAGTTTGCGAGTATAAAGTAGCAGCAGCAATAGCAGGACCGAGTTGACTGGTGGAACATGGGAGAGGCCTTTGTCCTGCAGTGGACGTAGTCAGGCTGCTGCTGCTGCTGCTGCTGCTGCTGCTGATGATGATGATAATGATGAACTGTAATCTATGGTTCGTCTACTTTTTTCTTTGAATTTTCGCCTCAGATTCGAGCTCCGACGAATGCTTGCTTCGCCTATTTTGAAAACAGCTTGTCCGGAACTCATATTGGCTTCTACTCTTGCAGGCTATACTATTACGGTTCCATCACTACTCCGCAAAGCTGGCACTTTTTTCAGTTTCTTTAGTGGCCTACAGTTATTTCCAAGTTTTAAGCACTTTGGGGGGCTGGGCTGTAGTATGCTGTTCTCGTCGCTCAACTGGTGTAACACTCCATGTGTATCATACACATCGCGTGCTTGCTCCAAGGAAAAGACTATTTTCTCGTGTGCTTAGAGCACCTTGATAATGATCACGTATCATGAGCGGCGAAAAATAACTAGTGTGCTTTGTGCAATGTAGGCAAAAGCACGTATGATATTAGACAAAAAAGAATGTGGGAGGCAAGCACTAAATAGAAAGACAGTACAAAATAGCTAGAAAAGTACAAATAGCAATAAAGAGAGTCGAATAAAGAGAGAGGAGGAAGTAAATAGAAATAAAGACAAACAAATAAAGAAAAAGTTGCAAATGAGAAACAGAAAAAAAGGATTGATTGATTGATATGTGGGATTTAACGTCCCGAAACCGCCATATGATTATGAGAAACGCCGTAGTGGAGGTCTCCAGAAATTTCGAACACCTGGGGTTATTTAAACAGAAAAAAAGAGAGGAGAAAATAAAGGCGAAGAGAAACAAAGGTGGCTGTCCAGCTCTGCGCCTCTCCGAGGCTTGGCACTCTGAAGTTTGAAGCTTCCTTAATTTTTTCTCGTTTATTATCTGCTCAGAACGCCATCGCTTTTTAAATGCGAAGCATTCCTTTTCGTACGTTAAGCGCTTTTAAAGCCTACCCATCTTGTCACCTACGTCTGGTTGCTCTCGTGATCACCCCTTAACTTCGGGTGAACCAAAATGAGTGTGAAAGGGTAAGATGGTTTGACGATTATGACTCACTGGTCTTGGCATGAATATTGTCACGATTCCGTCGCGTACGTCCGTTCAACACTTTCCGCCAGACAGCAGCACATACCCGCGGGCGGGTATGCGGTCGTGTTGACCTCACAAACATCATGGTCCCAGCAGAAAACAAACCCAAGCCTTCTGCGCGGCAATGAAGTATGCTACCACACAGCCACGCCTCGTCGCGATACTGCTTTAGGAAAGTACACTATTCAGGTGGTATGTAGACGCAACGTCCATTGTGGTTGCAATGCTGGGCTATCCAATTTTTTTCATAAACACTACATATGTACTCCTATGGTATAGACATCTCGTCGGGTTACCGTCGATTGTAGTTTGTGCCACCCACTGAAGTTAGTTATGTGTCCAGGGCTACCATCCTCCGGAGTACAAGCGTTACGTATCAACTTACCGCTTCCCCTTGTTGATAATACCCATGTTGCTGTTGCCATCGTTGCGCAAGTGTAAACAACTGCTTATGTCTGTGCGTATATTACTTTATATATATATATATATATATATATATATATATATATATATATATATATATATATATATATATATATATATATATATATATATATATATATATATATATATATATATATATATATATATTTAGCGTCGTTTCGTTACGTGTCGCTCAATAACAAAAATTACAACATGGCCACCTTCATCCACATGCTTCGCGTAGTCGATTCCCAAGATACGTGGGATCTGCTGAATTATTTACTTTAGTCTCCACCCTGTCATCTGGTTTACACGGTTTTTACTTGCTCATTACCTGATTGAACTTCTTCATAAGCAGTTGGGATACGTTTTCTCATCATGGTTGGCGGGGCCTCCCTGTGCTTTGGTGAAATCAAATCAAGATAGATAAAATATTACCAGAAGTTTATGTTCAAGAGGAGCGGCTATTTGGGCTATTTGGCTATATTCCATTGTAGTAAGGGTTGAAGCGCAAGCAAAAAAGCGCCGAGAAAGGCAAATGGAAGGCGAGGAACGGAAGGCAAAGAGGCACAACACGAGCGCTGTATGATCCGCTTTGCCTTCCGTTTGACTTTCTTCCAGCACTTTCGTGCATGCGCTGCAAACCTTATTACAATGGTTTATATTCACTTGTGACAACGTATTTTACTTGACATTACCGTTCTGCATCAGCTTCAAGCATGAGGACAATGGTTGATTGTTGTCGAAAACGAAGAAGTGTATGATGGGTGCACATTAGATTGTTGGAATATCGATTATACTATTCTCGTTTGTGCCTAATTACGCCGCGTTTTATTATTACGTCGTGCTTGCGACGTAATAACTCAATCAGGTGACAATATATATATATATATATATATATATATATATATATATATATATATATATATATATATATATATATATATATAGAGAGAGAGAGAGAGAGAGAGAGAGACAGAGAGAGAGAGAGAGAAATTTAAAGAAGATACAGAAAGGTTCACCAGATACACTTAGGTTTGCTACCCTGTGCTTAGGAAGAGGGAAAGGGGTTCTAGAAACTGAAAGAGGAGAAGAAGAGTTTGTAACATTAGCAGAAATAAAGTCACTTGAGCATCGCGCTGGTACTACACAGCAACATTGTTCGCGAACACTCAGGTTGTTGTATAGTCCGGTTGCTTGAAGAAGCCGCAACAATGCTCTCAGAGTGGCTCGTGTTGCAGATTGGGTAGCTGAGGGCCCTAAGATTTTCTTATGAAATGCACATGAGCAATAACTGCTCTGTTAAGTGTCCGTAAGATAGGTAACTCGTCAGTACTGAGAAATACATCATCATCAGATTGACAAATGGCATCCCGTGGTAGCTTCTTGGCAAAGTCATCTGTCCTAAATAGTGCAAGATTGTACAAAAGATAATGGGAAGGGTCATTGCGCTTGGCACACCCAACACCTATCAATTGGTTCTGCGAAATCCTCTTAGGTAGCGGGTGGGTTAAGAAAGTGGAATTCACATCCACACATTCGCATTACTAAACCACAAGGAGACCTACACGGATTCCTAAGATGAAATGCTCGTCCGGGAATCGAACCTATAGAACCATCGCCCTCATGAGACATTCCCCGTACCTACCACCTGGGTACACCTAGGGGCGATACGGTCTTCCAGCGGTTCATCTCCCAGATGCAGGCCATGGTGTAGGGCATTCTCAGCCGGTCCTCCCACTTTGGCTGGCGCTCCTTCCCAACCACTTGGTCGATCTCCTTGTGTACTCTGGCCTGCACAGTGTCCTGCTTGTCGGCAAAGTTGAGAAAGTGCCAGTGCAGAGTCAGACTGACTGTGCCGGAGCCACCGAAGAACAACGCCATAGCATTCCCTACGAGGCTGCGAGCTGCAAAAACAAGTAGAAACGTGCACGCGCAATGTTTCAATTATATGTCGCCATATGCGTTCTTGCCGAAGATCACTTGAAAATATTCGGGAAATAATAACACAGTAATTGTTGGAATTTTACGGCTACTAAACCATGATCTGTGAGAAACGCCGCAGTTGAGTCCTCTAGAAGTTACGACAGTGTAGTTTTTTTTAAAATATGCACCTAAACCTGAGCACTCTTGATTGAATTTTGTACCCACCGAAACGCAGCCGCCGTGACCGAGTTTCGGTCCCACAGCATTTGCGTCGGGATTCGAGAACTGAAAAAGTTCAGCAGCATGTTAGGCTCTCTTGAACACTCGAAGGCTAAAGCCGGCTTGGTCACGAATCAATACTTATATCTTACTCTGCGTATAAATCAAACGCTACATAGCAAGGGCAAGTAACATGCAGAAAAAACATTGGCCCTGAATCTGCATGTTACGCTGCAAAGTCGTCGAGAGACGATAGCGTCTGGAGAGAATGAACAAAACGTTTATTTGATGTTCTCAGCAAGAAATCGGTGAATGGTATTCTATAGAGGCGCTGCGCTAGAGTGCCTCGAGCGTGTAGCGGAGGCGAACGAGCACATCGAGGCACGTTAGACACGGGCGTCATCTGGCAGTTATCTTCGAAAACGAAGGAAGGTGTGCGCACCCGCGAAGAAGGATGCGCGCCTGTCTCTGAGGTGATAAGGTGTATAACGCAAAGCGACTGGCAGGTGCCACCACCGTGTCGTGTTAGCAAATCGTTGGAAACACTTGCCTTTTTGAGCATCGCATTGCACCGTTAGCGCAGCGTGGTAAACGCTACGGTCTTTAGAATTACTTGCGTGCGCCTTCTCTAGTATAAAGGCACACATAAAAAACATCGACGTGTTGTTATGGTGCCTCAGATATGCGAAATGATTGCTTTTTAATTGACAATCGCACAAGTATGAACGCTGACTCTTGAGCAATATTGGTGGGCATTGCGGATGGGGTCGGCCGTTTGGTGCCGGTTAAGGTATCGTCAAGGGCGGACAAACAGACAAACGTACAGACAGACAAAATTTTTTTCGTCGAAGGTCCCCAAGAAAGACTATCGTGTTGAAAAACGATAGGGAAACGCTTTGTAATATTGAAAACTGATACACAACTGCTGCGACAGTTCAGTGTTTATGATGTTTTGCTGCTGGCTCGAGGACATGGTTTCGATACCAGGCCATGGCCACGACATTTCGATTAGCAAAAAAAAAAAGAAAAAATCTGTTTTTTGAGATTCAGATCAACCCAAAGGAGTGCTTGCCTGTATATGTTGCTTCTAGTCTTTGTTTATTTTTGTCCCTTCATACATAGTTAATATATTGCCAAAGTAAAAAAAAAACAATCTCGAGTGCTCCAGTGCGGCGTGCCTCGTAACAAAATATTGGTTTCTCACGCAACACTTCACAAATTCAATAGGCTTGGTGCAAGCCGATGTTCCTAAGCTTTGGAGGGCGATTGGTCGTATATTGTGCTTTGTTAAAAGGCATGGACTTACTTGTGAAGTATGATGTCGGGTTCTTCTCGTGTTCCTTTATCTTTTTGAGATAACCGTCAATGAAGTCCCGATTGTAGTTGTTATCAAGGCTCCTATTGTGCTCCTCGGCTTGTCGACTAAAATAAATGTGAATAAGATAAGCAGTTCAACCGCATGAATACACATATTAGGACCTTTCTGTGCGAAACGTTTGATGACGCCCTCATGGTAGGAATCTAACTAAATAAAAAAAAAGTGAAGGACGCGTGAGCTTCGTCTTCAAGTAAAGATCGCGGCCTCGCCGTGGTGGTCTACAGTGGCTAAGGTACTCGGCTGCTGACCCGAAGGTTGCGGGGTCGAATCTCGGTTGCGGCGGCTGCATTTCCGATGCAGGCGGAGATGCTGTAGGACCGTGTGCTCAAAGTTGGGCGCACGTTAAGGAACCCCAGGTGGGCGAAATTTCCGAAGCCCTCCACTACGGTATCTCTTATGATCATATGGAGGTTTCGTGACGTTAACGCCCACATATCAATAAATCAATCAAGTACAAATCGCGATAGTGTAATCGGGCCTCGCGCGCATCGCCTTCTGTACTGCTAGGTTATAGCTCTGGTTTTCGGAGCATGCCTCAACCTTGCCGTACGGAAACGAACGACTGCGTGCTTAATATTGGCGGTTTCAGGGAACCATTGAATGCCCACTACGCCATAAATATTTGTTTTGCGAATCGGCCCACTACGCCCTCGGAGGGCAACACGCGAATCTATGCAGGTGTTCACTTTGTTTTTGTTTTGATGATGAAGTGTAACTGAGCGCTTTCTACTGGATGGCCCTTTAAAACAGCCACAATTGCCATTGCTTGACGCCTGGAACGATTTTACGCTTCTGCCTTACAATATATATGATGCGTTAAGGAGACTACACTCAGTTTATGACATTCATATGGCTTTTTTTTTTTCGAAAGTAGTTCCAGCAATTACTGTGGCTCTGAGCTAGAACACTTGCATGCCAAGCGGACGGCCCGGGTGTGATCCTTACTTGGACCCGGAAATCTTTTTAAATGCGAAGCATTTCTTTGCCGCAGTGCAAGCGCTTTTGGCTATCTATCTATCTATCTATCTATCTATCTATCTATCTATCTATCTATCTATCTATCTATCTATCTATCTATCTATCTATCTATCTATCTATCTATCTATCTATCTATCTATCTATCTATCTATCTATCTATCTATCTATCTATCTATCTATCCATCTATCCATCTATCCATCTATCCATCTATCCATCTATCTATCTATCTATCTATCTATCTATCTATCTATCTATCTATCTATCTATCTATCTATCTATCTATCTATCTATCTATCTATCTATCTATCTATCTATCTATATCTATCTATCTATCTATCTATCTATCTATCTATCTATCTATCTATCTATCTATCTATCTATCTATCTATCTAGTCTAGTCTGTCTGTCTGTCTGTCTGTCTGTCTGTCTGTCTGTCTGTCTGTCTGTCTGTCTGTCTGTCTGTCTGTCTGTCTGTCTACGTCTGGGTGCTCTCGTAATCACCCCCTTAATTTGGGCTAAACCAAAATTTTTATGAGAGGGTAAGATGGTATAACTAATATGACTCATTGGTAATGACATGAACAATGTCACAATCCCGTCGTAATAAACTTTTTGCCAAACAGTGGCAGTTACCAAAGAGTATGTTCCACTAGTATGCGGGTATGTGCCCCAGGTTATTGACAGTTTGTATCAATCCAGGAACGGCAAGTAGAGACATGGGTAATTCGAACGCGTGAGCGTGAAGAATAGAGCTGACATCGGTGGCGTTGACCCAATGAATGCAAATAATAAATGTCAGGGCCCCAGCAAGAATCGAACCCCAGCATTAAGCGTGGCAACCAAGTATCCTACCACACCCACGTCTAGGAACTGCTTTTCAAATAGACCATGGGAAGCGCCCATTGGGGATGCATTGGGGGCTATCCAATTTTATGATCATTACGTATGAACTCCTGCGATACAGCCGTCACGGCAGGTTAATATCAACTGTAGTAAAGCGCAATGCACTGAAGGTGATTGACAGTTGATATTGTCACGTGCCTCTAACGTGGATGGGGACTGCAGCAGGCTTCCTGAAGGTCAAACTGCTTATTTGGCCAAACTGGTGACCGTGAAACGGAAACTAAAATTGCAGCAAGCAATGCACGCACCATATACTCTGTCATTTTTTATGAAAGGGAACACGGGAGCGCGTGGCCTGCGCACTCCGGCAGCTGCTGGCAGCGCGTCCCGGCGGGAGCAAACGCAACCTCGGCCTCTTTTTGCGTCATTTACGAGGCGAGCTAAACAAGCAGTCAATGGTGATATCAAACCAGAGGCGAAATTGCAACCTCCTCACCCTTCAGGGTGATTACCGGCCTCTTGCTTAATCGTCTTGAAGGGAAAGGGGGTTACAGTCTTACCGCTCGTTTGATATGACCAGTGACTGCTTATTTTACTCGCCTCGAGATGACGTGAAAAAAGCTCCCGCTCTGTAGTCAAGGCGTGTCATCGGATGATCGATACTGATCCACTACATAGCTGTACATAACAAAATATTTCGGTGATGGTAGCACTTGCACTCCTTTGTGAGTGCTCGGCTTGGCTTTTTCCTGGCTTTGTGAAAATTGACTGATTTATATATGGGGTTTAACGTCCCAAAACCAACTTATGATTATGAAAGACGCCGTAGTGGAGGGCTTCAAAAATTTCGACAACATGGGGTTCTTTAACGTACACGCAAATTTGAGCCTACTGGCCTACAGTGTTTTCGCCTCCATCGAAAATGCAGCCGTTGCAGCCGGGATTCGATCCCACGACTTGCGGGTCAGCAGTCGAGTGTCTTAGCCACTAGAGCATCGCGGCGGGTGACTTTGTGAAAGCTGGGCGTAACCTTTGCAAATGTGGGGAATGGGCTTCGAAGTCGCATTACAGGGTTGAAGCTTAATTTATTTTGAGGGCACATTTTGATAAACATGGGCGAAAGTTGGGATGAAGCCTTCATAAGAAGGTTGAATGAGGGATAAACACTGAGTAGCTTTATGCAGCATAACCATTGTAATCTAAATGTTAAAGCTTCGTATTAGTTGCCGCTGTTAGCAAAACTTGATCTAGCATATCCTTGCAAAACAATCTATAATAAAAATTCAGCAAAACTATCGAACGATAGAAAATACTGCTCTCGTGTGATGCATAGCCTTGCAACAGCAAAGCCATACAAAGCTAGCCATGGCCGTTTTTTTAGTCAGCTTTAATGCTGCTTACGCAGCGTTCATGATGGTGTAGCGCACGTACACAGTTACAGTTTAGCGTTGGCGTTATAGAGGGGGTTATGGAAATTGCGTTACCATGTCGCAAACGCTCGTAGTGGACAGCGCCTGTAGTATAGACCTGAGCATGCCTATCTCGCACGCAGGCGCACAGGCTGCCGGCGCATAATTTCGCACCCAGAATGCCATCTGGTTTTGAACTGCCAGGGAGTGTATTTGTTGCGCCAATTTAACATGAGAAGCGGCGTCTCTGATTTTAAAAATACAATACACGTTAGTACGAGGCATGTGCAATGACGACAAAGACTAACGCAAATCTTTGTGTACCCTAGTCTGAAGCTCTCTCTCTCTCTCTCTCTCTGGTGTGAGATCATGGCGGATTTTTCGTCTTATAAGGTATACAAGGTTTTCGCGTTAAAACTCGCTTTACTACAGACACATTATATCACTTCTTAGCAATGGCGGATGAGAGCAAGGTCTTACAGCGTGTACTGGATTAACTCCTTGATGCTGGAGACCATGGTGCTTCGTCGTGTGGATGGCAGCTTTCTGAGAAGCTGGCGCACAAACAGGGGCAGGAACTCGAGCATGCTGCCACTTCCGATCGCTTCGAACACTTCCAGCAACATCTTGTCCATGAAAAGCCTGTGCGGGTCGTCGTGGTCGTGCCTTGTGGCGTACACGAGCGATGCGATGTTGCTAGAGATGCTGGTAAGCAGGTCTTTCTCGATTAAGATTGGGGTGCCATTCGTGCTGGATATTTTCTTCAGGAAGTTGGTGCACTCATCCTGTAAACGGAGATGACAAGAAGAAGATGAACTTACAAGAAGAGGGAAATACTGGCATGTCTGCAGTTACTTAACAGTCCTAATAGCTTGAAATGTTTTACCTCGTTCATCATCATCATCATCATCAGCCTGTCTACGTCCACTGCAGGACAAAGGCCTCTCCCATGTTCCGCCAGTTAACCCGGTCCTGTGCTTGCTGTTGCCAATTAATACCCGCAAACTTCTTAATCTCATCTGCCCACCTAACCTTCTGTCTCCCCCTACCCCGCTTCCCTTCTCTGGGAATCCAGTTCGTGACCCTTAATGACCAGCGGTTATCCTGTCTACGTGCTACATGCCCGGCCCATGTCCATTTCCTCTTCTTTATTGCAGCTATGATATCCTTAACTCCCGTTTGTCCCCTAATCCACTCTGCTCTCTTCTTGTCTCTTAAGGTTACACCTACCATTTTTCTTTCCGTTGCTCGCTGCGTCGTCCTCAATTTAAGTTGAACCCTCTTTGTGAGTCTCCAGGTTTCTGCTCCGTAGCTAAGTACCGGCAAGATACAGCTGTTATATACCTTCCTCTTGAGGGACAGTGGCAATCTACTTGTCATAATTTGAGAGTGCCTGCCGAATGTGCTCCACCCCATCCTTATTCTTCTAGTTACTTCAATCTCGTGGCTAGGCTCTGCGGTTATTACCTGCCCTAAGTAGACATAGTCTTTTACAACTTCAAGTGCACTATTACCTATCGCAAAGCGCTGCTCCTTTCCGAGGTTGTTGTACATTACTTTCGTTTTCTGCAGATTAATTTTAAGACCCACCTTTCTGCTCTCCTTGTCTAACTCCGTAATCATGAGTTGCAATTCGTCCCCTGAGTTACTCAGCAATGCAATGTCATCGGCGAAGCGCAGGTTACTGAGGTACTCTCCATTAACTCTTATCCCTAACTGTTCCCATTCTAGGCTTCTGAAAACGTCCTGTAAGCACGCAGTGAATAGCATTGGGGAGATTGTGTCCCCCTGCCTTACACCCTTTTTTATTGGTATTCTGTTGCTTTTTTTATGAAGCACTATGGTAGCAGTTGATCCCCTGTAGATTTCTTCCAGAATGTTTATATATATTTCATCTACGCCCTGATTCCGCAGTGTCTTCATGACGGCTGATATTTCTACTGAATCAAACGCCTTCTCGTAATCTATGAAGGCTATGTATAGTGGTTGGTTATACTCTGAGCATTTCTCTATTACCTGATTGATAGTATGAATGTGGTCAATTGTTGAGTAGCCTGTTCTAAATCCTGCTTGTTCCTTTGGTTGATTGAATTCTAATGTTTTCTTTACTCTGCTAGCAATTACCTTTGTAAATAGCTTGTATACTACAGAGAGCAAGCTGATCGGTCTGTAATTCTTCAAGTCCTTGTCATCTCCTTTCTTATGTATTAAGATGATGTTAGCGTTCTTCCAAGACTCTGGTACTTTTCCCGTCAGGAGACACCTCGTAAATAGAGTGGCTAGTTTTTCTAACACAATCTGTCCTCCATCTTTCAGCAGATCTGATGTTACTTGATCCTCACCAGCAGCTTTGCCTCTGTGCATGCTCTCCAAAGCTTTTCTGACTTCTTCTATCATTACAGGTGGGGTGTCGTCTGGGTTACTGCTAGTTCTTATAGTATTAAGGTCGTGGTTGTCTCGGCTACTGTACAGATCTCTGTAAAACTCCTCCGCTATTTTAACTATCCTATCCATATTGGTAGTTAATTTGCCTTCTTTGTCCCTTAGTGCATACATCCGCCTTTTGCGTATCCCAAGTTTTCTCTTCACTGCTTTGACGCTTCCTCCGTTTTTCAGAGCGTGCTCAATTCTCTCCATGTTATACCTTCTTACATCGCATACTTTACGTCTATTAATCAGCTTCGAAAGCTCTGCCAGTTCTATTTTGTCTGTTGTACTTGACACTTTCATGATTTGACGCTTCTTAATTAGGTTCTTCGTTTCCTGGGAAAGCTTGCCGGTGTCCTGTCTAGCTACCCTGCCTCCAACTTCCACTGCACACTCCGTGATGATACTCGTCAGATTATCATTCATTGTATCTACGCTAAGGTTGGTTTCCTCGCTAAGAGCAGAGTACCTGTTCTGCAGTGACACTCTGAATTCCTGTACTTTCCCTCTCAGTGCTAGCTCATTGATTTGCTTCTTGCGTATCAGTTTCTGTCGTTCCTTCTTCAAGTCTAGGCGGATTCGAGCCCGTACCATTCTATGGTCACTGCATCTTACCTTGCCAACCACTTCCACATCCTGCACGACTCCTGGGTGTGCAGTCATTATAAAGTCTATTTCGTTCTTATTTACGCCATTAGGGCTCCTCCATGTCCACTTGCGGTTTTCTCGTTTTCGGTAGAAGGTATTCAAGATACGCAGATTATTGCGTTCTGCGAATTCTACTAGTAGCTCTCCTCTGGCGTTTCTAGTGCCGATGCCATAATCTCCTACTGCGTGGTCTCCAGCCTGCTTCTTCCCTACCTTTGCATTAAAGTCGCCCATTACTATAGTATACTGTGTTTTCACCTTACTCATTGCCGATTCCACGTCTTCATAGAAGCTTTCAACTGAAGCGTCATCATGGCTGGATGTAGGCGCGTAAGCCTGTACTACCTTCATTTTGTATCTTTTATTCAGTTTAATTACAATGCCTACCACCCTTTCATTAATGCTATAGTAATCCTCTATGTTGCCAGCTATGTTTCTGTGAATTAGGAACCCTACTCCCAGTTCTCTTCTGTCTGCCAAGCCCCGATAGCAAATGACGTGCCCATTCTGTAGCATAGTATAGGCCTCATCTGTCCTCCTAACCTCACTCAGCCCTATTATATCCCATTTAATGCCTTCTAGTTCCTCGAATAATACAGCTAGACTTCCCTCACTAGATAACGTTCTAACGTTAAACGTTGCTAAGTTCAAGTTCCAATGGTGGCCTGTCCGTATCCAGAGATTCCTAGCACCCTCTGCTGCTTTGCAGACCTGACCGCCGCCGTGGTCAGTTGCTCCGCAGCTGGTGGGGACTGAGGGCCGTGAGTTAATTGACGAATGCCTACGGGAGGGGGTGGCCGGATACTGCACCAGGGTGGCCAATCCTTCTCTGGTGAGATCATCGGTGCGTACCGGCTTTAAGCCGGTACGATCAGACAGTAGTGGTCCATGCATGTCTTCCTTATTGTTGTTCAGCAGCGTTGGCGGCCACCCACCACGGAGCCCAACGAGGGGACGCTACAAGGTTACAAATGCTGAAACCTGCAGACGCCAGCCGTACAACGCCACTATAACCCAATGCACCTAGACCAAGGTAGGCTATTTGCACAGGGTTAACCCTAGCCGCCAGGAAGTTTGGAAGTAAACGGAAGAGAGTAGAAGACAGGACAGATAAATAGTAAGAGATAAAGACGAAGATGTAGGGAGAGAGAGATAGGAAAAGGCGACTGCCGATTCCCCTGGGTGGGTCAGCTCAGGGGTGCCGTCTACGTGAAGCCGGGGCCAAAGGGGTGTGTTGCCTCTGCCGGGGGGCCTTAACGGTCCAATCACCCAGCGTCGGCTCAACCCCCAGGATCCCCTTTTCCTCGGACACGGCAAAGCCACGCACGGCTAGGCGTGGGAGGGAGTCGAAACTCCCCCGTTAGCTCGGGTTCGTGGTGTCGCTACACACCAAACGCCTACTTGCGCAGGCGCCCCTGCGGTTGCTTACTTGATGATTAATAAAATTTGTGTTTGTTACATCAAGATTCAGTTCGTACTTTAAATTAATCTTGACAATTAAGCACTACTATCATCAGTGCTGCAGTGACATCTTGAAGCAGCAAAAGTTTGGCTAGATTGTTACGTAATAGCCATGAATGATGATATTTTATTAGGCAAAGAGTAATGTCACCTGTACGTGTTTTGCATGTGCTCACAAGAAGCTGGAGCAATCGGAGGAATGTGGAGAGCCACGATGTTGTGATGCATTGACTTTGACAGTACGAAAAACAAAAGCAGCTTGAATATGATGTCAGCTATATATAATAGTACACTCCCAACTCTTGCCAATACTTTCTTTCCAAAGTTTAGCGAGTTTAAATATTCTTTTAGCACACAACATGAATAGAAAAATGGTATTGCTACTATTTATGTTAAAGCACCAAAAGCACTAAATTAACCTAAATTGTTTTATGACAAGACGCGATTCTGAATGGTCGGTTGCGTAAGTTTCTTTTTACAGAAAAATGACTAGTGTCGTGAAAATTGTACAAACTCCTACATGTATTCAAGAAAAGCCGCACATTCGTTAGAATGTGCACCGAAGAAGTTTCGAGGGGTTGAGTCTGGAGGACACATCTGCGGATATGACAAAGTTCACAGAGAGATACCAAACTTCTACAGTAACATCCCACAAACAGTACACACAGTAGCCATCATGATTGCTCATACATCTTAATGCATGTCCTCATTACATAATCTCTGAATATGGAGAGGTGAGTAAAAGATGGCAGGTCCCATTACACAACTCCGCAATGCCACAATCATCGTTTTAAGAAGACTGTGAGTTTCACTTTTAATTTCCCACCATTACCTCTGCATGCAGAAATGAGTTTGACATGAGAGATTTCGAAGTGGCTTTTTTTTAAACTTGGTCACCACGGGCCAACTAAATTTTTTTGAAGCTAAAAAAAATGGAGCCCTTCACCGATTAAAAGGGCAGATTACTTAATTTTTACTTGTTATTGAGAAGACATCTGGAAAGCGAGAAAATACACAAGGAAACACTGGTGACAATATCCTGCCCTATCTTGTAGGAAAGTCGGAGATTTTGACAGCATCTAGCGGGACCTCTGCGGAATTTCTTATTAAAGGTAGTTTATACAGACAAGCTCGAGACAGTAAGTGTGCACCGACTAAGTGTGTACCTCGTTAGGTGAGACTTATTAAGGTGAGAGCCTTAGATATGTCAACTTTGAACTCGGCGACATTGACCATTAATCTGAATATATATTCAATTAGTTGTAATGTGGTATAAAGGTGTAAACATTTAGAGCAAATTATCATTAAAGGTTATACGAGGGATGGTCAGAAGATCCCCAGAGTTGACTCGACCAGAACTATCAGACTGCTGCTTGACTCCAGAGACTGTAACGCCAAGACCATTGCTCATCTTACATATTAAAGTGAAGAAAGACTGATCATGAGAGTATTTATAAAAAAGAAGGAGTTGGTGAGGATAACTTGTGGAGGACGCATCAAGCGTTCCTTACGAACCACGCCAATTATGTTTTTTTTTGGCCTTACACTGGTCGAAACTGGAGAGGGGAAAGCTCGACATCCCGAAGTAAAAAAGCCCCCCAGAAAGTGTTGGACATCCCGATTACAGCAAATGCGGAGAAACTTTTGCAGCTACCCTCGAACTGATTGAAGTACAAATGTCTGCACAGGTTTTGAGGCTTTCAGGCTCTAGAGCTGGCTGACGTCATTTGAAGGCAGCGGGTACTCGACCTAGCTTCAACAAAGAGCAGGCGTTACAACTTGGCGTTACTGTAAGAAGCACCCACGTCGTTGGCCCACTCGCTACAAACGTACACCCCTAGTACAACAAGGAAAGGTGAGTCACGTCATCTAAGATGATTTAAATGGACTCGTCAGGTACTGAATGTTTTGTCGATGTAGCCCAGCATACATGCACGGGTGAATTCAGTCTCTGCAGTTAATAACAGGGGTGAACTATTCTCCGCAGCTTCGCTAAGGTCTGGTATGGTCAATGTGACTGAGCAGGTTGCCATCGCAATCACGTTGCTAGATCTCAAACGGATGACTATTTACACGGACTTCGGCACGGTGGTCAGGACTTTCGCATCGGGCCTCGTAGCTAAAGAAGCAGCAGTGATTCAAAATAAATGAATTATTGAAATCTGTCCGTAACAATACTTGGCACCCAACCCACAATAAGACGTTGGGCTACCGGGTCTGCAGACTATAGAGGACACTCTCCATACATTTAATAAAAGTATGGTTCAGTAAAGGGAAAGGGGGTGGAGTCACCGGCATTATTTTTCGCCTCCCCATCGAAAACTGAGTAAAGCACAGTCTTCCAGGCTCAGAATGCTTCAGATGCGATCATAGCCATCGAGATATTTCATTAGAAAGCTCCACAGAGAGAGAGATAAGCATTGCACGGATCGCGAGAAAGAATTTTGTTCTTTAGTCTAAACGCTCTGACGGTGCCCTGTGTTAAAAGTCTTAACAACGGTGAGTATAGTGAGAAGGCCATCACGATCTCACAGTGGGGAACCAGCCCAAGGTTTTCCAGAGGGCGCGTGAGTGAGAGGATAAGCATGACCTACCAGCTACAACATGAAATTAACCGACAACAAGGCAGGGGTCGTTTGTAGGACTGTACTGGCTGGCGCCTCAGGACCTTAATAAAGTTACTTATCTGTCTCTCAGCCAAGAAGAGAGCTATACGTAAGCTTCCTGTATTGCCATGGCGACAGGCATTTTTCACGTAGTTTCCGTTGTAATAGTACAGTATTCAGCTTACAAGTCTGTCTTCTTGTCGCACTGAATCTTTGAAATTTCTTTGCACTATCATTAACAGTACACGATTTACTTTACTAAGAGGTACATCTCATCCTCTAAACTAACACCCACCAGACACTGTGAGCTGAACATGTCACTTTTAATCACCGAAATAATGTGTATTGTTAGATTTTTGTCTGCACTGTTGAAATCTGGAACACTTTAGCCGGTCATATGTTAAATATTTACCACTTGATGAATGAACTCGTTTTCAACGTTACTGACCATTGATCTTCGTGTTCAGTGCACTTTTTGTTGTACTGCAATCTTTGTATTCTGCCTCCCCTCAAGTGATAGTTTTTCAAGGCTGGTGTACTTTTGAACAAATAGGTAAGAAATAAAACTACGGAAGAGTTTAATAAGAAAGCAGTAAACAGCGCGACATATGCCTGACATTTTTTTCCAGCTGATAGTGACAGGTATGTAAGTTACACAACATTGGGCCCTGGTCAGTTTTGACTGAAAGGTATAAACAGCCGGTGCTTCGATAGAAGCGCCCTAATGTTTTGAGGCCTACATTAGTTCAGGTGCGAAACAGACACGCTACCTGTACGTGCTCTTCCATAGATGTCTTGCCGTAGCCAAGGTCGCGCAAAACTTGCATGCAGAATTTTCGATTCTCGTCCCACTCTTCACCATTGTACGTAGCCACACCTATGGTGAGCAACAACATAAAAGTTTAGTTGGCTTCAAAAAAAATGCGCGATCCTACATACTCAAAAACTTTGAACTATAGCTTTGATTGACACTTCAAGACCAGCCTGCAATAAGCTTTGAGCTAGAAATTTTGAGGATCAAGGTGCTTACAGTCTGTATTTCAGTGGCGTAAGGTTGACATAATCATCATCATTATCATCATCATAATAATCATCATCATCGTCATCATCATCATCATCATCATCAGCCTGACTACGTCCACAGCAGGACAAATGCCTCTACCATGTTCCGCCAGTTAACTCGGTCCTGTGCTTGCTGCTGCCAATTTATACCCACAAACTTCTTAATCTCATCTGCCCACCTAACCTTCCGTCTCCCCCTAACCCGCTTGCCTTCTCTGGGAATCCAGTTAGTTACCCTTAATGACCAGCGGTTATCCTGTCTACGCGCTACATGCCCAGCCCATGTCCATTTCCTCTTCTTGATTTCATCTATGATATCCTTAACCCCCGTTTGTTCCCTAATCCACTCTGCTCTCTTGTTGTCTTTTAAGGTTACACCTATCACTTTCCTCTCCATTGCTCGCCACGTCATCCTCAACGTAAGTTCAACCCTCTTTGTAATCCTCCAGGTTTCTGCCTCATAGCTATGTACCGGCAAGATGCAGCTGTTATATGCATTCCTCTTGAGGGATAGTGGCAATCTACCTGTCATGATTATCATAACACTGCAGGGCAAAGGACTTTCCTTTATTACGCCAGTCAACTTGGTCCTTATGCGACCACGGTACACCCACAAATTTCTTAATTTCACCGGTTTATATAATTTCTTACCTCCCCCTCGTACGCTTGCCTTCCCTTGGTATCCACTCTGTTACTCCTAATGACCAGTGGTAATTTCGCTTCGTGCTACATGCCCTGCCCATGCCCTTTTCTTGGTAGAGTGATATACGCGTTTTGATCAAAAAACAAAAAGCCCCCTTTCAGAGAATCTTGCTGGGATAAATGTCCGTAGAAAGGCCCAAAATATTGTTGATTGGTTGCGTAGGGCAGTGTTGTTATGCATCTCCCGCTAACTTTGAGATCTGAACAGACAGTAATGCATTCAGTTAATATTCAGCTTTTATTGTCCCCGTCTTAGCGCAACTCATCTGTCTGGGCACTCTCGTGGATCACCCTCTTAACTCGGGGAAAGGAAAACTAGTATGGGAGGGTAGAATGGTTTGACGAATATGGCTGGCTGGTTATGACTTGATTAATGTCACCATCCCGCCACGTACGTCATCAAACACTTTCCGCCAGACGTGTGGCACGTACCCGCCCGCGGGTATGTGCCACAGGTGACTGACAGTTTATATCTACCCAGGAACGGCAAGAACAGACGTGTGTAATTTTTACGCGTCAGTGTTAAGAAAAAGCTGAGATTGGCAGTGTTGACTCTACGAATGCGAGGAACAAATATGCAGGGTCTCATCAGGAATGAAACGCAGCATTCTTTGTGGTAATAAAGCATTCTAGCACAGAACCACGCCAGGTCTCGGAACTATTTTTCAAATAGACTGTGACGTTCGTGAAACGTCAATTATGGTTGCAGTGCTGGGGCTGTCGAACTACACTTTAATATTAGCCAAAAGGCCGAGAAGCGATGTCGAAATTTATAAACATCACATATGCACTTCAGTTATACAGTCGTAACGTCGGGTTAACGCTAGTCGTAGTTAAGCGCCATCCGCTGAAGTTGGTTGGTATAGAGTGTCCAGGGCTGCAATCCTCGTGAGCACAAGCGCTTCGTATCAGCTTGCCACTTCTCGTGTTGCTAATATTCATGTTGCTGTTGGCATCGTTACGCTACTGTGAACAACTCGTTATATAAAATATATGCGGCTGTTTAACGTGTGTCTGTGCGTGAATTTGTACATATCTTGTGCGTCTTTTCGTAACGTTTTTCTTAATAAAAAATTACAACACAGTCACCTTCCACCCGCATGCTTCGCGTAACATCGATTCCCAAGGTATGTACGTGGGATCTGCCGTGGGATCTTCTTTCTTTCTTTCTTTCTTTCTTTCTTTCTTTCTTTCTTTCTTTCTTTCTTTCTTTCTTTCTTTCTTTCTTTCTTTCTTTCTTTCTTTCTTTCTTTCTTTCTTTCTTTCTTTCTTTCTTTCTTTCTATTTTACTGCACATAGTACCGCAATCCTTTGGTTCCCATGAATGCTTGCCAGCTATATGCGTGGATAGTTGAGTGATTGCGACGCTTGCCTTCGTACCCTGGATACCCGGGTTCGAATCCCTCTTCGCCGGGCTATCTTGTTCCGGGTTATTTTTCATCCTCCTCCTACTCTCTGCTTGTTTTTTTTTCTCGTCCTCCTTGTTTCCTTCCTACAACTCGTTGCTAGGCGACGCATAGTGACGTCGTCACCACTCAAGGATGAAAGGCGCAGTTTCTAGGAATGCCGTCTGACCAACCTCAAGCTTGAACAGCTCCGCTGTTAGAAACAAACAGAATGGGCAAAGCCTAGAGTGGTGAAGTAGTGAAGACATTGTGATGAAGTAGTAAAAGGGCTTATTGGCCACTTACCTCGTCAATCAAAGTGATCATCGGATTCATCAAATCAAACAAGTAAGCTAAGTAATTCTGACAATAATTAGCACGTGTGCGCTTGCAAAGTATTATGCATAAAACTTGGTCCAAAGCGTGCTTTTTTTTTGCACACGAATGCTTGAAGACATGTGATCAAAATTTTAGCCATCCATGTTTACGAGGCTCGAGCTGCTGGCAAACTTATTTCGAACAAAATGTAACCATAGAGAAATATACTATTTAAATAGTGGCCACTGGAGCCTCTTTGCGGGCCAGCAAGAAAGGGTCTAAACAACCACTAGATGGCGTACCCATCCTCGCTTTTACTAGTTTTTAAAGACATGTACCAGCCTCCTCAGGAGCAAAGTTTGGCGTCAATTTTTTGCAAAGAAGTAATTTTATTAATTTGTGCAATTTCCGGTATCCTCTCCTCAGCATGTCCCGCTGAAAACAATTAATGCCTTACAACAGAACACAGTAAAGTATGACTAGAAAGTGTTGTCTTTCTTCATTTGTTTTGATGTGGTTTAGATGGGCTGTACATGTATTCCCTTTGTGGAAGCGTGGGTCTGTAGCCCAGTGGTAAAGAAACTCGCCTTTGGAGCTTGAGGGTACGGGTTCAAATCCCAGTGTCGGAAAGAAAAAAAATTTTAATTATGCTGAAGACGTTTTAGGGTCTGACCAACAACTCGTGGCGTTGAAAGCAGCGCGATAACTGAGCCGCAGGGCCCTACAGGAGAGTCCGCTCTTGATGTATGTTTCTCTATGATGTAATTACGGGTTCTCTACTATGTGAGAGCAGTTCTCTGTGTAACAAAAGCAGTTTTTAGGCACTATTATTTGAACGATGCTCAGCAGCTCCTTACCACCGTATTCTCCTTCTTTGAAGAACCAGTTCTGGGGCCGGTTCATAAGCTCCTTTCTGGGAAGGTACTTTTTTATCAGTTGAAAATCGCTGATTATTACCACGTCAGTTGAGCCAGTTTTGATCCTGTGCGAATGTTTTAAAAACAAAAAAATCACCTTTTATTTGAAAGACACACAAACAGCTCTAACTACTGCCGTTTAAAACATCTTATCGGCAAAATCAAAATAGAACAAGGTAATGTCATCATATAAAACAAGGCGATGTCATGAAAAAAAACAAAGCAATGCCGTCAGACAGATATGCAAATTGTAATTCTATATAAGGGAAAAGTATAATATGCTTTTTGATGTTGGTGGTATTTTTAACGCGATAGTGTTAAAGAGCTCGCGTCGCAGAAAACCCGCCGCCGGCCCCATTAGTTGTGAGCGAAAAATCATCTGTGCGTCCGTGATCGAAAAATCAAGTTACCGAGGTAGCCGCGGGAGGCCGCTGCTTGTCCACGCATGCGCGCACAATCACACTGAGAAAGCCACGAATTCGAAGTAAAAAAGTGCTTAAAGTCACGAGGCGTGGTAGTTTCTTTGCCCTGCCACCCCTCCCTGCTTAGTTTCCAGCGCTTTCGTCGGAACGAGACAAGAAATAATGCAATTGCAGCATGCGACAAACCTTTGTAACTCCACTCGTGCTGGACGAAGTCTTAAAATTTTTGCGGCGTTTAATTCGTGAAGCAATAAGCTCTGCTAATGAATTGATTTCATGATTACTTGAAAAAGTGTTTCAGGACCTCTTTAACGCATTTAGTTTGACAGGTGTCACGACAAAAACGAGTCCATTCGGTGCTGGTTCAATCTACTGTGTGCGTGTTTGTGTGCGTGCGTGTGTATGTAACAAAACATATGAATAAGTATGCACTTATCGGTTGAAGGCTGCACTAGGGGCCGGATTTTGCTATCGCGTTAAACTCCTAAAGGCGAAACCTAATGGTCCCCCAACGTTTGCTTCATTAATTGATCATATGAGGTGAGAGAAGATGTTGGCGCACAAATAAGGCACAAATAACACACACACACACACACACACACACACGCACACGCACACGCACACGCACACGCACACACACATACACACATACACACACGCACACACACACGCACACAGACACACACAGACATACACAACCACACACACATACACTTACGTGTTGATGTTGTCACAGTAACATAAACACCTAAATGATGTGTTGCGCATAAAATACACCATATAACTAACACTATTATAAAGTAAAAGAAATGTATGAAATGCAGTCAAGAATTGCCCTAATAATGCTTCTAGTATATATTTACCTCAGACATGGTGTTTTGTTCTCTGTATATTTATCTTGACCGTTACAGCGTTTTAATAGCTGTGGACGTACCAGCCGTTAACGAGGGCAGAATAAAACGACGTCGTAAACGTGGACAATAAAAGCTGTGCTCAACTGGTGTGAATTATTAGGATGGGACGATTGTCTAGACAAGGAATGCATGTAAAGGGGCGTTTGGTGTTTTCTGCCCGATGTAGATCAGTTTAACACCTTTCAGGGGGTGTCACAAGAGAAATATATTGGAAGTGGCAGATATGTTCATGCTAGTCCTCATTATAGTGCTGCTTTCTGTCCCTAGGATACCTAGGCTCTTAGTAACGTTAAAATGTGGGACGATTATTTCAGATTGCTTACACATTGTCATTGAGCAGTGCAATTTTAGGCGAACGAGGGCATTAATGTTCTACCTTGAAAGAAACGCAACTGGAGCCGTGCCGGTTAAATGGAGCTCAATAGCATGACCCACTACCACCCGAGTCACCACTACCAAATTTTCAGTGCACTGACTGAAAATACGTTCGATCACTGATTTTATTTCTTTTATGGGCAGTTGAATAATTCAACGCCTATTAGGTATCTCAGTTGACAGTCCCGTGCGTGCGTTCGGTTATCGCTGAGCCACATTCCTGCACGCCGCCGGCAAATTAAGGCATCTTCATTGTGCATCTTTAGGCTTTTCACCTTTCCATAAATAATGGAGAGCAAATATAGGAAAAAAAGTGCTTACGGGCTTAAGTTAAAAAGCCGAGGTAGCGTAAAAAAAAGAAAATGAAGTACCGCTTGCACTAATTAGAGCAAGGCCGGGTCACAGCACAGCTCGTGGACAGCTAGCTCGTCCTGACTTGGCCAGGCTTTCACCCCACCTCCTCTGTCTCTTTCCTACTCTTTGCTATAACGCCCTAAATAATGCCATGCTGATTATTTAGGACCCCGCCGCGGTGGTCTAGTGGCTAAGGTACTCGGCTGTTGACCCGCAGGGCGCGGGTTCAAATCCTGGCTGCGGCGGCTGCATTTCCGATGGAGGCTGAAATGTTATAGGCCCGTGTGCTCAGATTTGGGTGCACGTTAAAGAAGAACCCCAGGTGGTATAAATTTCCGGAGCCCTCCACTACGGCGTCTCTCATAATCATATAGTCGTTTTGGGACGTTAAACCCCACATATCAATCAATCAATCTGATTACTTAGGGGGGCGAAGCTTCTTATGAAGTGACTTGTACGTCCACCGTTGTCGTAGGGCATAACCTGTGGCACATACCCGCACACTAGTGGCACATACCCGCCCTAGGGCACATATCCGCGTGTCGACATCTTACGAAAAACGTAGCATGGCGTCGTTATCACGCTTTCGGTGTTAACAAAGCGCTGACAGCAGAAATGTGGTACATGCTCTCGTTTAGTACTTGGATTATCCGCTGGATGGCGGTACTTGTATATGATAAATATATGGTAAAAAGAAGCGAGATGGCGGTACTTGAAGTGTTCAGTAGATGGACGGATGGACACACGGGTCGACAATCAGACAAGCAGATGAACATACGGACCGACGGACAGACACACGGGCAGATGATGGACAAGCAGAGGCACGCACAAACGGACAGACGGATGGACGCTGAACGGACGCACGAACGAACGCACGAATGGGCGCACGTACTGACGGACGGATGCACGGACGGAAGCACGGATTGATTGACGAACGCTTCGCCTCACTCATCATCATTTATTCCGCGGATATGCTGTGATTTTGTTCCTCATGTTCAGTGTTTTTATTTTATCTTCTCCACTCTATGCTTGTAGGCAAATCTCGGCCATGACAGCCCTGTTGTGTGATACTTTCAGCGCGTATGTGCCATAGGAACGGGTAAAATCCCACAGCTCACAACACTGCTGCAGTAAAGAGTTTACGAACACATGGGCTGTGAACACCTATTTGAGACTGCACGTTGCAGCTTGTCTTGTTGACCATCCGAACCGACGACGGTGATCTAGCGCGTGCCAATTCATGATGAGTATGCTTTTCTATCTACTACATACGCAGGCCTCGACCGTGACAGCACTGCCGTAATAATTGCGAATATCCTACAAAACCTTTCAGAGCAGCCGAAGCGCACCTCCAAGTTGCCATACTCTGCCATTATCTCTACTGTGAAACTTCAGTCATGTGCTTCCACAAGTGAGTGCTGCGTCGTCAGATCTATAGCCAAGTAACATAGACGGACTACTTAGGCGACTGTAATTAATAACAAGGATGAATATATAAAAATATATTATTAAAGACTGGGATATGATTAGTCAATCATGAGATTACCACAACGTCTCATTGATTACCACAACGCCCTTCATGCAGCGAGGTGACGTGAGGGTTGAGAATAAAACGTAAATGCAGAATGCTTAAGATTGATCAAAAAGGCGTCTAGTTTTATGACTAGCGCTTTAGAAATGTGACTTGAAAAGTGAGGCGGCAGGTAATGTGATGTCAAAAATAACCCGGACATTAGCCTGGAATGCAGCGGTGGTGTCGGCGGTCGAAGAATGCTCTCCCTTTTTGGACGCAACTACAAAGCGTGCTGCTATATGTCTCTCCTGCGGTGTGAATTGAAAGCTGACTCTGTCCGGTAGATGCGTTGACTTAGAGCCAGCTCATATGGCAGTTGACAAACACTCGGTGGTTCGGTCTCTAGTTCAATGAGCAAGTCACACCTGTTCGATGAAAGCAACCTGCAAGAGGAGCTCCAGATTGTTTAAAATGACCTGATCAGGAATAGGTACCCAGAAAGTATTATTCTGAAGACAACAAAGCTTATCATGCATAGCCAGCCGACAAAGAGTCAAGCCATGGATACTACAGCGTCAACACCTGCGCGCGTTTCGCTTCCGTACAATCGATCTACAAGGGATGCCCAGGCTCGTGTCTATAGAATACGTGGCGTACAGATCCTGCATGTGCTAGCAAGCATGCTTGAGGGTGATTTTCGAAATGCCAAAGATCCTCTCACTCGCCAACGTTTCACTGGTGGGGTCTACAAGACCCCATGCACCGAGTGTGAATATGTATACAATGGTCAAACAGAAACTTTCTTCAAGCATCTGAAACTACACACGAATGACGTCGCCAAGGGCCACACAGTGAGAAATGCACTCACCGAGCATGCCTGGAAGACGTGCCACGAGATAAACTGGGTCAACGAACGCATAATGGCCGCGGAGAACTTGACAACGAGGCCTAATCTCGGACCACTAATAGTTCAGACAACAAGCTGCACAATCAATGGATCATCTGGTACATAAAACCACGTGTAGTTTGAAACTATTCGTCATGATCTCAACGCTATGTACTTGAAACAACCTGAGTAGCCGGCATAATACTATGAAGAAAAGATCAGTGAAAATCTCGAAACGTCACGTTATGTTTCGTTCGGACATTGCCCAAGGACCTGCTTATTAACGATAGCCTTACCCGACCAGATGACATTTCGTCGAGCTTTAGACTGACGACTATATTTACAATGAAGGCGCATAGCTTTACCCGACCAGACGGCATTTAGTCGAACTCTCGAATGACGACTATATTTACATTGGAGGCACTTGAACAGAGGGCACTTGCGTCGCGAATGTCGCGAATAGCGCCGTACACCATTGGGTACATACCGGTAAATGTGCCCGAAAGGACATTTACTGGCATCTGCGTAGTTTGAATAGCGACGTTCATCCAGCCTCTATACTTGTTTTCGATGACTATACCTATATTTGCGATTTCATTTGCATGACGAAACCAGTTGACGCAGGCATTTATACGGCAACAAAAGGCACCGAGAAGGTAGCATACGTCAATATATCAAGGGTTTTGCATAATGTTTTGCGACCTCGGTAGTGTATCGTTGCAAAGTTGAGCGATATCACCAGCTGGCATGCCCATTTACCTTGTATGAAACCGGCGCACGCACAGGCTCATGCATTACGCCATACGCTGCATTATTCATGCGAACGCGGGCCTGCGCAGGTGGTCTGGGTAAACAGTCAGCCGGAAAATGAACTGCTCACCTGTAGACGGGGCCGTACTGCTTTGCCCACTTTATGGCTTGGTTGCAGTGGAAGTCCTTGGATGCAAACTGCAAGTGCCCCAAAAAGGGAATGCCCTTCGGACCAGGAGGAAGGCACGTTCCTGGTGGCAAACGCTTTTTGCGTAGCCATCGTTGTAGTAGCAGGTATAAAACTGGTGCCACTAGCAAGCTGCCCACGATGGGCAACCAATCCGTGATCATAGTCCGGGCAGATTGCCGCTTATATAGCACTACCTGGCTTGGGAATCAGTCCTGCCTACAGGCGAGGCACCACTCATCCACTATTCTGAAATAGGAGATCAAGGTTTGTTATTTCTTTCCCGGTTAGCTATCAGAAGAATACTGCCTGATGAAGTTACTGTACCAAGACTGTCTTGCAGGCACGTCAGTTTTTACTTGAACTTTATAGGTGCTGCGCCAGCAGGAACAAGGAGCAGGAACAAACAAAAGGGCGTAGTAATCTGCGCTCTTTTCTTCGTTCTTGATTTTTCTTTCTGATTGCGCAGTGTCTACAAACTTTATGTAGATTACCAATAATTTTACCTTTCGTGTAGTGGCGCATTTATTCCAGGTGTACACGTTGTATGCAGCTGTATATGTCCACAATATCTTCGTCTACAGAATATTTTAGTGCATTCCCATTGCGTTATACTGAACAGCTATAGAAGTCTAGAAAAGTAAATGTGGATTTTACGTGATATTGCAATTTTTATTTTCTTATAATCTTTTTAATGAATAAATATTGATTCAATTGAATACAGTGTGTACAATTAAAGGAGCGCTGCAACACTTTTTGGGCATGGTCAGAAAGTGCTGACAATCGGTAATATATATATATATATATATATATATATATATATATATATATATATATATATATATATATATATATATATATATATATATATATTGTCACGTTAAAAAGACAGGAGACGTTTTTAAGGCGTCCTCACAAAAGTCCGAAGAGCGGTCGGCTCAGCGCAGCCAAAAACAGAACAATGGCACGAGGGGAACCGCCACTTCGTCTGCCTCTTTTGCGCTGGCAGATCAAGCGCGCGGCACTGCCCCTCCTCCCTGAAGAGCATCGCCTCGATGCTAAACGAAGCGTGTATCGTAAAAAAAAGACATTGTCACAGTGTGTGGTACGGTTTTAACCGCACCACGTGCACAATCTCGGGTCGTAGCTGTCGGCGTCGGGGTGGTTGGCTTCCGTCCGGAAGGACTTCGTAATTGACGTCGCTCACTTGTCGTAGCACTTTGTACGGGCCAAAATACCGACTGAGAAGCTTCTCAGAGAGACCTTTGCAGCGCACAGGGGTCCAAACTAACACCTGGTCACCTGGTTTATAATCGACTTGTCTGTGGCAGCGGTTGTAGCGCTGTGCATCGACGCCTTGTTGTTTCTTGATGTTTACGCGGGCTAGTTGACGTGCTTCCTCGGCTCGTTGCACGAAACACTCAGCATCTTCGTCGAGATCCTCGATGTTGTCAATGTCGCATGGGAGCATTGCGTCCAACATCGTCTGAACGTCCCGACCGTATAGAAGACGAAACGGAGTGAATCGTGTGGTCTCTTGCGTAGCGGTATTATACGCGAATGTTACGTAAGGCAGTATTTCATCCCACGTCTTGTGCTGTACGTCTATGTACATAGACAGCATATCAGTCATCGTTTTGTTAAGCCGCTCGGTCAGTCCATTTGTCTGAGGGTGATACGCTGTTGTCTTGCGATGCGTGGAGTAACTTAACTGAAAAACTTGTTCAAGGAGCCTTGCTGTAAACGCTGTTCCTCGGTCTGTGATGACACAGGATGGAGCACCGTGGCGTAATACAATTCTCTCGATGAAAAACTGAGCAACTTCACAAGCCGTGCTTTTAGGAAGCGCCTTAGTTTCAGCATAGCGGGTTAGATAATCTGTAGCGACGATTATCCACTTGTTGCCGGAAGATGACAAGGGAAACGGACCCAGGAGGTCCATGCCGACTTGATCGAAGGGTGTTCTGGGTGGCTCGATAGGGTGAAGTAATCCCGCAGGCTTAACAGATGGGGATTTTCGGCGCTGGCATTCGCGGCAGGCTTGAACGTACTGTTTAACGCAAGCGGCAAGTTTCGGCCAGTAGTAAGACTTTCGTACCCTAGCGATGGTTCGGGTGATGCCCAGATGGCCCGATGGAGGCTCGTTGTGGCAGGCAAATAGAATTTCCTCACGCAGCTCTGCGGGGACGACCAACAGGTAAGTTTTGTTGCTGGCGGCTGCGTTCTTCTTGTACAACACGCCCTGTCGTAAGCAGAAGGATGACAATCCGCGAGTTATATGCTGGGGCAGTGATACGTTGCGGCCCTCTAGATGTTCAATGATAGGTCGCAATTGAGCATCTGCTCGCTGCCGTAAAGCCAAGTCTGTTACGCTTACGGAGCCAAGGAAAGGGCAGTCCTCTTCGAAGCTCTGAGCGGCAGGCTCAACTGGCGCGCGTGACAACGTGTCCGCATCTTCGTGTGCACGACCGGACTTGTACACGATAGTGACGTCGTACTCCTGCAGACGTAGGCTCCACCTTGCCAGTCGTCCGGAGGGGTCTCTGAGGTTCGCAAGCCAGCACAGCGAGTGATGATCCGTCACTACTCTGAATGGACGGCCGTAAAGGTAAGGTCGAAACTTAGCAATTGCCCACACGACAGCAAGGCACTCCTTCTCCGTGGTACTGTAGTTTGACTCCGGGCGTGTTAGGGTTCGGCTTGCGTAGGCGATAACCTTTTCAATTCCCTCCTGCCGTTGGACGAGTACCGCGCCCAGACCGACGTTACTGGCGTCGGTATGAATTTCTGTTTCGGCTTCCTCGTCGAAATGTCCAAGAACAGGTGGTGATGCCAGGCGAAGCCGAAGCTCTGTGAATGCTGATTCTTGTTCAGCACTCCAAACGAACGGCGTATCGTCTCTAGTGAGTCTAGTTAATGGTTCGGCAATTTTCGAAAAATTGCCTATAAAGCGCCGGTAGTACGCGCATAGACCAAGAAACCGCCGCACACTTTTCTTATCGGCAGGAGTCGGGAAGGCTGCGACAGCGGCGGTTTTCTCAGGGTCAGGACGGACGCCTTCTGCGCTTACGACATGTCCAAGGAACTTTAGTTCTTCGTAACCGAAATGGCATTTTTGCGGCTTTAACGTAAGGTTAGCCGTCCGAATCGCCTCAAGTACCTGTCGTAGTCGCTTCAGATGTTCGGAGAAGCTGGTTGAAAACACGACCACATCATCCAAGTACACAAGGCAGCTTTGCCATTTTAAGTCAGTCAACACAGTGTCCATCATGCGTTGGAAGGTAGCTGGCGCAGAGCAGAGTCCGAACGGTAGCACCCGAAATTCGTAGAGGCCATCCGGCGTGACAAAGGCGGTTTTTTCACGGTCGCGCTCATCAACCTCAATTTGCCAGTAGCCACTCTTTAAATCCAGGGAAGAAAAATACTTCGCTCGTCGTAGTCGGTCAAGCGAGTCATCAATACGCGGCAGCGGATAAACATCTTTTTTTGTGACGTTGTTGAGCTTTCTGTAATCTACACAGAAGCGAAGCGTACCGTCCTTCTTCTTAACCAGAACGACCGGTGAGGACCAGGGACTGTTCGAAGGCTGGATAACGCCGTCGTCGATCATTTCTTTCACTTGCTGCTTGATAGTTGCGCGTTCTGTCGGCGAGACGCGGTATGGCTGTTGGTGAATAGGTCTTGCGTCGTCGTAAGTGATTATCCTGTGCTGTGTAATTGGCGTCTGACTCACTTTAGACGACTGAGCAAAGCACGCCCTGAATTCAAACAATAGCTCTCGCAAGGCCCTCTGGTTCTCTTCCGGCAGTGCACTGTTCATGTCAACATCTATTACGGTTTGTCCATCGCGGCTACTGTCTTCACAGGCAAAACACTCAATGACGTCCTCCAAGGCTTCAGCGTAGGCGACCGCAGTGCCCCGGAAAAGGTGACGATGCTCATTGGTGAAATTTGTAATCATGACCTCGGCTGTACCGTTCCGAATGTCAATGATGCCTCGTGCCACAGAAATTCCAAGCGCCAGCAGCAGGGAGACGTTGCACTCTGCCACTGTTTCACCGTCACTGGTTCCTTCGGAAGTCACCTGAATTAGGATACTTGCACGAGGTGGTATTGTGACACTGTCGTCGGAAACACGGAGGGCGGTTGTACGGCGGTTGGAGTCCCTTGACGTAGCGTTGACTGTCGAAAAGGAAATGCAGCGTCGCCGTAGGTCGATTACGGCGCCATATTCCCGAAGAAAATCGAGGCCGAGAATTAATTCGCGGGAGCAGTCACGTAGCACGATGGAGCTGACCAAAAACGTGCAGCCTCGTATTTGTAGCCTGGACGTGCACAAACCAACCGGCGTTACAACATGTCCGCCAGCTGTACGTACATGCGATCCTGTCCAAGGCATTATCACTTTCTTCAAGGTACGTGCCAATTGTCCGCTAATAATCGAGTAGTCAGCACCAGTGTCTATTAAGGCAGTTAAATTGCGACCGTCGAGCATCACAGGTATGTCCATTGAAAAGTCGCTCAGCTGGGATACAGGCGCCGGCGTAGTCGAATTTCCGTTGGTCCGATGTCGCGTCGATTGGAGGGCGAGGTCTTCATCACGTCGAGAATCAGCGGCCTCGCCTCGAAAGGTCGCTGGCGTTAGTTTTCCAGGCGGGGGCTCGGAGACCGTCCTTGCGGCCTTCGATTTCCGTTGCCTGAATAAGACGACGACCGCGGTGACGGTGAGCGCGACTGACGCCTGAGTGGGACGTTCTGCCGAGCGATAAAATCTTCAATTTCTGGTGGTCTCTGTCCAAACCGGGGGCGGGGTGAATTGGCAGGAAAACCCTGCAGCCCAAGTCGGCGGTACTGGCAGTCTCGGTAGAGGTGACCCGCTTCACCGCAGTGGTAGCAAAGCGGTCGTCGGTCGGGCATGCGCCATATGTCGGATTTACGCATGACGGGTCGAGTGTCTGCAAAATAAGGGACCACCTGTGCGGACTGCAGTGTGGCGTACGGGGTTGCGGCTGGTAGTGGGACTGGTGCAGGTGCGTTGTGTTCGAACGTGTCGGTATAAGTGGTGCGCTGGAAACCACTCACTGGGGATGGTGTCGTGGACGACGGAACGGTGCGTCTCAATACGTCTGCGTAGGTCACCCCTAGAGGTTCACTTGAAGTTGCGAACGCCTGAAGTGGTGCAGCAACCTGCGTTGGTGTCTCGCGACGAGGTGTGCCGAGCGCATGCTGAACTTCGTCACGTATGATGGTGGCGATGCAATTCGTGGAAGGCTGCTGCTGCGCCTGGTTCAGCTGTTGCAGCTGTTGCAGCTCGTCGCGAACAACCGAACGTATCAGCTCGCGAAGCGCTCCCACGTCGGTCGGGAACGAGCCTAGCCCGGTGGTATAGGTAGCATTCACTTGCCGATCGTACTGGTTCCGCTGCTGCAGCGCCTTTTCCATGGCGACGGCTTCAGTGAGGAACTCCGCAACCGTTCTAGGCGGACTACGAATGAGTCCAGCGAAGAGCTGCTCTTTCACACCTCGCATCAAGTGTCGCAGCTTCTTGTCTTCCGGCATGGTTGGATCGGCGCGAGTGAACAGATGAACCATATCCTCCACGTATGTAGCCACACCTTCATTAGGCATCTGCATGCGGGACTGGAGGGCCCTTTCAGCGCGCTCTCGACGATCGAGACTCGAGTACGTTTCGCGGAGCCTGTGACAGAACTCATGCCACGACGTTAGGAGGCCCTTGCGGTTCTGGAACCATGTGCGAGCACCATCCAGAAGACTAAAGTACACATTCTTGAGCTTCGCTACTTCGTCCCACCCGTTGAAATCCGCTACGTACTCGTACTCAGCCAGCCAATCTTCCACATCTTCATAGAGGCCACCACGGAAGGGACTCGGAACACGTGGTTTTTGCAGCGTGTAATGAGTGGGTGCAGCTGCGGGTGCAGCGGTTGGAGCAGCGGCGGCTCCAGCGGCAGGGGAAGCGGTGACAGCAACAGTATTCTCCATACCAGTCGACGTACTTGTACTGTGAGGCACAAACTCGGGGGACAGTCCTCGAATCCTCCGACTGAAACGGTGTACCGGCGTAAGCTCTGGGTTTTGGGTCACGTTCCGGCTGCTAGAAGGAGTCTGTTGCATAGGTGAGGTTACCCAGCACCTCCACCATTAAAATGTCACGTTAAAAAGACAGGAGACGTTTTTAAGGCGTCCTCACAAAAGTCCGAAGAGCGGTCGGCTCAGCGCAGCCAAAAACAGAACAATGGCACGAGGGGAACCGCCACTTCGTCTGCCTCTTTTGCGCTGGCAGATCAAGCGCGCGGCAATATATATATATATATATATTGCTGCGACAGGTTCGCCACATTCAAGTAGCCCGCCACAATCATCGTGGCACCAGCACCAGCAAGACCCGGCTCGGCTGGCATGCGCCACGCGTTCGGACGTTCAACAACGAGGAAGAGGAAGATAGTCGGATCTGTGCCACTCGGCCACTCGAACTTGACAACCATAGTTTTTAGAATCGTGGGCACAAGTTCGCCCTAATAAAGACGCTTGTTTTTTTTAACCTGTCGGCGTCAGCAACGCTACATTTCTGGTGGAGGTGCTGGGTATGAATCGAAGCCCCACGAGCTCAAGACAGCGTAGCCCCGACGACCAGCGTATCAACCCCGTGGAAGTGACTCCGGTACACCAGAGGGCAAGTCGCCGTCTTCGAGGTAACTCACCTGAGTTCGGTCCTCTTCACTTCACACCAAGGGGAATTCAAACGATGGATGCCACCACTATGACTAGCCAGGTAACACCGGCACAAGTATTCATTAGCCAACCGCACCAGCCGCCAGTTTTCCACGGCGACTCGTACGAGGATGTTGAAGATTGGTTGGACCTGTTCGAGAGAGTAGCGAGCTTGAATGGATGGGACGAAAGAGAGAAGCTCCGTCGCGTATACTTCGCCCTGGAAGACTTCGCGAAGACATGGTTTGAGAACCATGAAACCTCGTTGTCTACCTGGGAGGTATTTCGACGACAAGCGGTGGCTACGTTCGCGAACATAGACCGGAAAGAAAAAGCGGAGGCAGCTCTTCAATCGAGGAACCAGCTCACGAATGAGAGTGCTGCTATGTACATTGAGGACATGGTCCGCCTGTTCAAGCGTGCGGATTACAACATGGCTGAGGATAAAAAGGTGCGCCATCTCATGCGCGGAGTGAAGCAAGAGCTGTTCGCCGTTCTCGTCCGCAACCCTCCGAGCACGGTTGCTGAGTTTTACTCGGAAGCGACGGCCATCGAAAGAACACTAGAACAGCGCGCTCGGCAGTACAACCGGAATGTTAACTGCGCATCTGCACAGCTATTCTCTGGAGGCGTGCGAAACGACGTTGAAGCCCTGCGAGAGCTAA
Source organism: Rhipicephalus annulatus (assembly GCA_013436015.1). Classification (NCBI taxonomy): domain Eukaryota; kingdom Metazoa; phylum Arthropoda; class Arachnida; order Ixodida; family Ixodidae; genus Rhipicephalus; species Rhipicephalus annulatus. The sequence goes on from WOVY01010845.1 coordinate 412,864, forward strand.
TTAGATCAGTCATCAGAGAAGAACTGAGCAGACTGCATATGCCCCAGACTTCAACTGCACTATCTGTTACGGACGTTGTTCGTGACGAACTGAGGCAGGTGATACGAGAGCCAGAGCGTGAGCTGCAGCCGGTTCGACCTATTCGAACATACTCTGAGGTTGTCAGACAACCCACGGTACACAGCAATGCAGCAGTTGCGATGGCAACGACTCCTCTCCCACCTGCGGCACGCAGCGCACCTCGTCCACGGGAACCGACAGCTACCTATCTGCCCCCAGGAGCACGTAGCACACATCACTATGTGGAGCGTAGGCCCAGGAAAAGTGACGTCTGGCGTGATCACGAGCGCAGGCCTCTGTGTTTTCATTGTGGGGAAGCGGGTCATCTGTACAGATTCTGTCCTTACCGACAGGCTGGATTAAGAGGCTTCCCGTCATATGCACCGTGCCCCCGAAACGGCGAACGACCAGCGGAGATTGAGGAGTACTTGTCGACGCGCCAGAACTCGCCAACTCTACGCCAACACCGGTCACGGTCACCATCGCCTATGCGCTACCGGTCATCCAGCCCACGTACACCTTCAAGGCAGCCTGGTCATCGCTCTCCAAGTCCACACCCGGAAAACTGAAGCAAGCGACCTGTGGAGGTGAGGCCGCTGATAACGTCAGTTACGAAGATCCTCCAATTTGGTTTGAGGGTGATGACGGTGTATTTCCGGTAGATGGGTGCATCAACGAAAACGTTACTTCAGATTTGCGGTTGAGAATGGAAGGATGGGAGCTGAATGCCTTAGTCGACACCGGTGCTGATTATTCAGTGATAAGTCACAAGATGGTGAAAAAGCTAAACAAAGTTGTGACACAGTGGAGTGGATCGCAGATACGCACGGCAGGCGGTCACATTATTACGCCCCTTGGCAGATGCACTGCAAGACTTGAAATACGGGGCTTTATTTACGTGGCCGATTTCATTGTGCTGCCAGAATGTTCAAGAGAACTCATTATAGGAATGAATTTTTTGCGAGCTAATGGCGCCGTAATTAACCTGCGTAGGTCCAGCGTGTCGTTTTCGACTGAACGAGCTATACCTGTGGAGGAATCTGAGGAACGACGCCTAACTGCTCTACGCGTTGTTCATGATGACGTAACTGTGCCGCCACGCTGCAGTATAATGGTGCTCGTAGAAAATGATGCATTGTACAACCGCGAAGGCATAGCGGATACAAATGTAGGACTGTTTTTGAACAAAGGTGTCTGCGTAGTTAGGGGTCTTGTTCACTTGACGAATGGCCGTGCAGATGTCCTACTCACAAATTTCTCCAATGAGCTTCAACACATCGCTCAAGGCACGGCTATCGCCTATTTACACGACTTCTGTATGGCGACTGAACTATGCAGCTTAACGACATCAACCATTCGACCAGTGGCCTGCAACATCGACACATCCGTGACCGTCAATCAGAGCCTTCCGGACAGTCAGAAGAAACAGATTTACGCCTTGGTAAAAGAATTCTCTGATTGCTTTTCAAGTACCTCGAAGGTCCAGCGCACGTCAATCACGAAACACAGAATTATAACGCAAGACGACACGAGGCCTATATGCCAGCATCCATATCGGGTGTCACAGAAAGAACGGGAAATTATCAAGAAGCAAGTAGAGGAGATGCTTTCTGATGATGTCATCCAGCCTTCGAATAGTCCATGGGCGTCTCCCGTAGTGCTCGTTAAGAAGAAAGACAACACACTTAGATTCTGCGTCGACTACAGAAAACTGAACAGTGTAACTAAACGAGATGTCTACCCCTTGCCACGTATCGATGATACACTAGATCGGTTGCGATCCGCAAAGTTTTTCTCCTCCTTAGATCTGAAAAGCGGATATTGGCAAATAGAGGTCGACGAGCGGGACCGTGAAAAAACGGCATTCGTAACACCAGATGGCCTCTACGAATTCAAAGCGCTTCCATTCGGCCTCTGTTCCGCACCAGCGACGTTCCAGCGAATGATGGACACTGTCCTCGCCGGATTGAAATGGCAGTCATGCCTAGTGTATTTGGATGACGTGGTGGTATTCTCTGCAACGTTCGACAAACATCTAGCGCGACTACGCACAGTATTGGAAGCCATCCGGTCAGCGAAATTGACAATCAAACCCGAAAAATGCCACTTCGGCTTCGAAGAGCTGCGATTCCTTGGACATGTCATTAGTTCCGAGGGTGTTCGTCCCGATCCCGAAAAGACAGCCGCTGTTCAGAGGTTCCCTACACCCAGAGACAAAAAGTCAGTGCGTCGATATTTGGGTTTATGTGCCTATTATAGACGATTTGTGGAAAACTTTTCAAAGATTGCGGAACCTCTTACAAAACTTACAAAAGACGACGTGCCCTTCACGTGGGAAAGCGAACAACAGAAAGCTTTCGACGAATTAAGGAAACGACTACAGGGTTCACCAATACTTGCCCATTTTGATGAGACAGCCGACACTGAAGTCCATACCGATGCCAGCAATGTCGGCCTCGGCGCCATCCTTGTCCAGTGGCAAAATGGTCAAGAGAAAGTGTTAGCCTATGCCAGCCGCAAACTATCAAAAGCTGAGGCAAACTACTCTGCAACTGAAAAAGAGTGCCTCGCAGTCATCTGGGCCATAAACAAGTTTCGACCCTACCTTTATGGTAGACCGTTCAGAGCTGTCAGTGACCACCATGCTCTATGCTGGCTGGCAAATCTCAAGGACCCGTCAGGTCGACTAGCAAGATGGAGCCTTAGGCTGCAGGAGTATGATATTACGGTCGTGTACAAATCGGGAAGGAAACACAGCGATGCCGACTGCCTGTCACGCTCTCCCGTCGATCCAAGTGTACCTGAAGAGGAAGACTTCCCGTTTCTAGGCGTTGTCGATATATATATATATATATATATATATATATATATATATATATATATATATATATATATATATATATATATATATATATATAGTCGTTCTCGCGTGACAGCGTCCTGTCTTCATCAATGCAGATCATGTTCTTCGCAGGCCTAGAAACTGAATGATGTACTCTCGAAATTGTAATATCAAGAGCCTATGTAGCTGCGAACTTTTCCTAACTATGCTGCGCATGAGCATATAGGCGTGTAATAAGCTTTGAAGATGACATAACTTACACGGGGTGTCGTTGGAATGCATAGATAACAATTTTAGAAGTAGGATGACAAAGAGTGCACTCCATTGTTCGCGTTCTGTCGGACGTCGTACCTGTGCCGACCGTGTATGAGTGACCGATAGTGGGTGGTATACGATAGAAAAAAAATTATAGATTACAATAAATTGAGTCGCTATTTTGTTCCTCCACTCAGCCTAGACATTGGTTACTTGTTTATACACATAATTGGGAAGCCTTTAACGTTCCGTGAGGTGCTGGTAAATGAAGGGGCAAAATATCGTAACCTCTATTCTCTGCCTAGATTTACAGTAATGCTGTAAACAGAAGGTAAGCTTTGTTAACGTACAGTTTTGCGGGCAGCATGAAGGCTATTGCGAGGCCAGACGCGCAAACACTCGATTTAGTAAGTGAGCTTTGCCACTGATAAGCCACATTTGCTTATAGCACGGTAAAAGTCAGGCCTGGCTGTACTTCTTTATTTACGAACAGTACCAGAGGTGGAGGAAATGGGGTGTTCCAGAATGGGGATAACATAGGAGTATTACGGACTATAAGTGCCTCTATACAATTTAAATATTTTGTCGTATAGACACGTGACCATAAAGCTGCACATCGGTGGTGGTTAATCCATGTCAAGCTCTTATTAAAACAGTGCAAGTAGGAAAAGTAAATGTTTACCACTTTGTTTGAGCGTGGACTTGTGTGGTCCGTCTGTCGAAGTCGAAAGAGACTGCTCGCACGAAAACGGTATGTCTTTACGAAAAAAAAAAATGGTTTTCATACGTTGCCGCTTTATCGTCTGTTCGTTTGCCAACCTCTACAAGCACGTTTCCGGTTGATGTTGGAAAAAGAACGCGCATGGAGTTCACTTCGAGGCAGCCTGAAACGGCAGCTGTTTGTGAATCGTAAAATGTTGGCGGATTTCCCGTCGTCAAGCGAACCCTAAATGTGTTCGCGACTTACTGTCACATTTACTTCCAGTGAGACCGATTATAACGAGACCATCACCCCTTGAAGCCTCTATTGTGAACATTCGTACACCGGCATATGCAAAGGGGTCACGCCAGGGCAACTGTATATTGTTGATCACAAAGGAAAGTGTTGATTAGCATTAGTGTAATTCCGATTAAACATGTTTCTACTATCATAGTAACAAAGTGTGTCATAAGCGGATAAGTGCGAGAGTATAAGGCGATTCTTTATTTGGATTTCATCCTCTGCTAGCAGAGCCTGCTACCTCGGTCATTACGCCAGTCATGTGTCAGTCATTTCACAGTGAAAGCTGTTAAGAGATCACTTTTCGGGTCACGCGCAGTTGCATGTTGTCCGCCGCCGCCGCTGCCGCCGCCGGTGTGTGTAACCATGTCGGTGTCTGTAACTTGTTGTCAAACGTGCCTTTGGCAGGACTTAATGTCGGAAAGCAATCACGTTGATACGACTTATAAAGCGTTTTACAACAGCGAAAGAACAACCAGTCGTCGCACAATGCAGTTAGCATAACGAGTGGGCCGTCCAATGCTCCAACCCATTACAAAAGCTTCTTCTTGTTTCCCTATTAACTGTGGCCCATACCCACTACAGCCATAATTCCTCATCGTCGTCAGCCACTGCATGGACAATGGGCAGAAAATTTCTTGTGAGTGTCCAGCGGATACCACGCTTCTCAGAATAATGACGAAAGATAGCATAGCGAATGGTGGCCTATTACCCAAAAGCTAATTATTAATGCCCTAGTGGGTACCAAGCAAGTGTTCTTGCAGTAGTTACCCAATGAGTGTTTTGAAAAGGCTCTGAAAGGCCGCACTTCTAGCTTTCGCTATGACTGTGCTACGCCTACCACACAGGCCTGGCGTTTTTTCATTGAGAAAGCTGGGCCAAAAGTTACTATACACTTAAAAGGATCGAAATCATGGGCCCTTTGGTATGTGAATAAAAGAATGGCGCAGTTTGTGCTATGTCACGCTACGATGGGCCACAGAAGAGCTGGTGGGTGCCTAGCCGGCTTGGCCTGCCTTTTCTCATCTGCTCTCTCTTTTTTCAACCCTTTGATACGTTTCACTTCACTATACAAGACTATGTGTGCTCTATTTTTTGGGGGGGTGGAGGGGTAAAACGTTCTCTGTCGTTCTCACCTTTCGTTTGTTTGTTTGTTAACCTGGACTCATAGCTCTCACCTTCTTTCTTTCTATCACATTTCTTTTTATCTATAGTTCTTTCTCTTCCTTTCCAGGTCTCTGTGCTTGTACTCCACATTCTTTGCCTTCTCTTCACCCAAAACTACTTCGTAACCTTCTAAACAACTACACCTTAGTCTTGAACCCGTAAATTCTGGGACTTGGAAAGGAGAAATGTTAAAACACCGAAGCAAATGTTTTTCTTGGACCAATATAAATGTTATTAGAGTGGTATCTCGTGCATTTATTTTGATCGAAAGGAAAATAATCATTCATGGGCTCGGTTTTTTTGTTGGACATAACTTAACCATCATATAACTTTGTTACACATCACTTAGCCTTTGGTTTTTTGCAATATGCGTTCTTTTTATGCTTTATGTGCTTTAGTTTGTACTTGATGCACTTAGTTTACTTCAACTATGGTCGCTAAGCGTCTTTTTTTTGCCACACTACTGCTTCGCGAGCACGGCGGCCTACTTGGGCAATGTTTTTGTTTATCTGCGGTACCTAGGACCACCTAACGAGTCATAGAAAAACAAATTCAACAAATATACACGCTCTGCAGCAGTAATTAGGCGCACTTGCTAAAATGATCGCAAGAAACCTAGTCAAAAAACAGATGGCTTCAGTACACTAACACTAAAGAAACGGGATTCACGGTTGATTTACATTTGCAAACCTGTTTCCCTACTTACTAAACAGAAAAAAAGAAGGTCTCCTACGAAACATTACCCATACGTCTTTTCAGAATGCAACATCTTTAAAAGATCGAAGTGCATTCGTACATCCTGATGTGCATGCTTGGTCAACACTGGTGAGCTTGTAATATTTCGCGGAAATGCCCCTCGGACAAAGTTTCTTATTTCTGAAGGCACAACACACCTGTTTCGACAATTACAGTGCGCTCTTGCCGGTACTCTCTGCCAAATTGATGTTGCATATGTTTTCAAAATTGTTCTACAGTGAAACGTGATATGCATGAAATCCTACGGGCGTGCTATACAATTGTAAAGATGCGAACGCACGTTGAACGAATCAGTGTAGTTTAAAGGAACCTTGCAACATTTCTTTTTCAGTCGGGACAGAAAACGCTGCTGATAAGAAGACAAGAATCTTGAGATTAGGATGAGGAAAAACTTATTTCTCTCAAAAGAGAGTTCCGACTCAGAAGTTGGTTACGCTGCTTAGAGTAGGTCAGCGGGGATCCTTTGAAACACCGTGGCCTCCATTGCGCGTGAGAATACCTAGCGTTGCTGTACGCAGAAGGGACTCCCACGTATCTTCTGTGTGTGAAGCGTCAGCCTACTGTGAGTACGCCCATGTCATGTGTATACCTTGCTATAAAGCCAGGGGTTGGGAAAGACACCCGTCTGAAGCTTGTGCCACAGGACGGCTTCACGTCGGGGGAGGTCTTATTGAGCTAGGATCTTGAGAGCACGCAAGCCAAACACTACAGCGGGACACGTGGCCTGGAATTAAAAATTAATTCTGAAAGTCAGCTGGAAATCGCTCGCTCTTCTCTTGATAAACGATGGCATGAACCCTAAGCCCTACAAAGCAAAAGTGAATGGTCATGGCTTTGTTGAGCACCGTGAGCTGCGTAGTTATCGCGGCCGCCGCAGGAGGCCGCCTTGCGCCCGCGCACGCTCACACTCAAAGTAAGCAAGACGTTGCAGAAAACAAACAAACAAACAAACAAACCAACAAACAAACAAACAAAACTCGAAGTCATGAAGTACGCGCCCACCTGACTTCTTTCCTTGTGCCATACCTGCCTGCTTAGCTTCCAGCGCGCTCGTCGGGACAAGAGAAGAGAGAAAGCTATTACAGCGTGCGGCAAATATGTACCTCCGCTCATACTAGTTTGTTTGTTTGTTGATTCGTGAGCCATCAAACTTAATATTGAAGCCATTCAACGGATAGTTGAAAAAAAAAATGTTGCAGGGCTTCTTTGAGCTCGCGTGAATAATTTATTGACACTTCTCCCCATGTTTGCACCCCTTAATCCCCTTCCTGCGTAGGATAGGAAAACGAAAACGCCTCTTGCGGACTTTCCTGCATTTATTTCCTTTTGCTCCACTTACTAGTTAGGCAGAGATATTTTATAACACATAAACTGTTGAAATTTAGTTCAGAGTGATGTTTTAAATTCAGCAGTTAGAACCTTTGACGTTACCATCAAAGAAGAGAGATAGGTTGGAATTACTTGCTTGTACTACACTTTGAATTATGAAGCCCCGTCTGTTGACAGCTAATTCTATAGGTTTGCGGTCAGCGGAGAATACTGCGGAGAGTGTTGCCATTTTCAATAACTACTAAATGAGGCCGCTGTCGACTGAGTTTTGTGTAGAGAGCTTACATGATGGCCGGCAGTCGTGCAGGCCTCTTAGTTTTGCGGAGTGCACGAAGAGAACGCATCCACAATTTCTGTTCGAGGGTGACGTGGATTCTTGGATAGGAGCTCGATCATTCCCTTCCGATATTTCTAGCTGTCTGTCTTTAGTATTGCGGCTGCTGCACATGCTGGGAGGTATGAAAACAAAAAAAAAAACTGTGGAACGCAGATGTGATATCAAACGAAGCCTCACATATTGCTAGCTTTACAGACATTCACGTCATACGATGCCCCATACACCTTTTGGCGAAGTGGGGGTAATATTGACTGCAACCCGATAGGTGATCGTAAAATAGGAGTGTTTTGCTGAAAAGCGGAAAACGAGATCTCTTTCTGCTAACGTATCAATTTCAGTGATTTGGGGAGGTGGCATCGCTCAACGTAACCGAGCATCCTGGATCAAGCGTTTAGGCTCCCGATAGCTGAAGGAACAGTTGCACGAGCAGTTTTCTGTTTTTTTTTCCTTTGCGCTTGGAAACGGGAAAAAAAGTAGGGTTACTGGTATTAGAAAGTTTGTGAGGTTGTGCAAGGGGTATTGGCTCTTACAGCAGTTGGGAACTCCAGAGGTGCTCCTGTAATATCCTCCTGATCACTGCGAGCTTATGCGATCGAATAACGGACAGAAATAAAGTATACGTGGGTGTGTTGTGTTCACGTCTCCATGCAGTACGTGCTTTCTTGTCCCCAGTGACAATCTGTGCAAGCCGATTCTGGGCTACTCGCCACTTTATGCTCATAGATTGCCCCTATATCGTACGTGCGCGTCGGCAGCATTCTACGGAGTAATTTTTTTCCTAGCTGACCTGTGTCATTGAGTTGTAGTTTTCTGTCAAAGCACCCAACTGCAGTGAGATTTACGGCAATGAATTAGGGAATAACGAAAGTTTAATGTCTATAAGAGTTTTCGATGCACAATGCTGTGAAAAATAAAAAATAGAGACTAACAAAAATCGCAATATTCCTCGAAATCCCATGCAACAGACCTCCGACAAAAAGCGCCGCCAGATATCTCGTCCCTAGATTTTTTCTTATAAACTTTTGTGAAGGGTTATGTCTATACCTATAAAGCACAGACATTGCACGAATTAAAGGCCAACATTTCTCGAGTAATTTTGGACATCACTGCCGATATATTGTGGAGTGTTGAGGCCGACATCGAGCAGTGAGTTCGATTATGCCTTTGCTAGGAAAGTATTCATCTTCACCTTCTGCTGCAGAGTCAGTAAATATAAACAATGTAGGCTCTATAATGTCTACAAACCTTTAGTAGAGGCGTTTGTTGTGCCTCATGGTAATTACTTCTTAACAAAGTTTTTATTGAGTAAGCCATACCTCTCCTGGGATAGCGTTTCGCAGCGCTTATTATTAAATGCGAAGCATTTCTTTCCGTACTGCAAGCACGTTTGGTATCTATCTATCTATCTATCTATCTATCTATCTATCTATCTATCTATCTATCTATCTATCTATCTATCTGTCTGTCTGTCTGTCTGTCTGTCTGTCTGTCTGTCTGTCTGTCTATCTATCTATCTATCTATCTATCTGTCTGTCTGTCTGTCTGTCTGTCTGTCTGTCTGTCTGTCTGTCTGTCTGTCTGTCTGTCTGTCTGTCTGCCGCCTACGTATGGGTGCTTTCATGATTGCCCCGTTAACATGGGGGCACACCAGAATTAGTACGGTAGGGTAAGATGGTTTGAAGAATACGACGCGCTCGTCATGAGTCGATTAATGTCACAGTCTCGTCGCGTACGTCGTCAAACACTTTCCCAAAAAATAGGGGCACATACCCGGGGCGGGCATGTGCCACTGATATGCGGGTATGTGTCGCAGGTGATAGAAATTATATATGTACCCAGGAGCGGCGAGAACACACATGGGTAATTTTAACGCTTGAGTGTTAAGAAAAAGCTTACGTAGGCAGCGTTGACCAGACGAATAGAAAAAATAAACCTGTGTCCCAGCAAGAATCGAACCATAGCATTCTGCGTGGCAATCAAGTATTCTACCACGGAGCCATGCCAGGTTTTTTTTTCTTTAATGAATGACATTATCACCAGTAAAGTACACAGAACATACTTCATCAGAATTCAGACAAACACACACAAGCGTCAAGAATGGGAAGCCACTCCGGAACGGGGTCAAAAGTCTCGACAACACTGCGCACTTGAGCAGCTGCTTCTCGGAAGACAGATCTCGTCGACCGTGGTGGCTCGGCGTGTCTATCGATCATGCGACTTTTCCATAATGAATAAAGTCCCAACAACATAAACAAGTCAGTAAGAAGTACTATCAGTCAGACTCTTTTTGAACGGAAGGAACCTAATACCATGGGCTGTGATTGGAAGTTCTTTTCTTAACGTTCTTTTTAGAATGTCCCAAAAATAAAAAGCATCACGACAATGAATAAAACAATGCTCTATAGTCTCTGGTTGGTTGCAGAGTCTACAATTCACTGTCCAGGGTAAGTATATTGATTTTTCATTCAGCCACGTTTTCACTGGCAGCGTGGAAGTGTGCAGTTTAAAGAAAAATGTTTTCGCTGCAGGAGATATACACATTCTACGTACACGAAATAATACATCGTGACCAGACAGAAGCGAATATGGCTTTCGATAAACAGGTTCGGGGAAAAGGTTATTCACAAGTGCAGCGGTTAAATTTGTTCTGTCAATAGTATACAAATACTCTAAGGTAAACCTGGCTTTCAAAAAACTGACAGTATCAACAATTTCCTTTAGGAATCCCCGCAACGGCAATTCCTTAGCAACGCTTGTTGTGACATGAATAAAAGGAAGGTGGTAACAAAGACGGTTACGAAGAACCGCTAATAGAAATGGGTGGCACACATCCTTGAGGTAGAAAAATCGCAACACCAACTGTCGCACGAACAAATGCACAAGGCCGAGGCCACCCTTTTCGAGTGGAAGAAAAAGATTGTCTCTTCTCATGGGTTCCCAGGAAGAGCTCCAAATAAAGCAGGCAAATATCCTATGAAAGGCTTGAATGTGTACCCGAGAGCAATGCAACACCTGCAGAATATAAATAAGCTTCGATACAAGGAATATATTGCACGCTTTCGCTCTGGCAAAAATGGAAAGCTCCCGTCCGTGCCATGTTGCCACCTTTCGGCGGATAGTAGTTATCGCAGCAATCCAGTGTGGGCCGCTGTTACGATAGTTATCGAGAGGCACACCGAGGTATTTCATAGGAGTCGCATTCCAATGAATATTTGCGAAGACCGAAGGAGTTGTAGCCCACATGCCTAGCCAGAATCCACTACTTTTATCAAAATTTATGCTGGCGCCAGCGACTTCACAGAAACGTAAAGTAGTGTTGACTGCTTCTTGAACGCTGGGTTTATCAGTGCAAAAGAAGGCAATGTCATCTGCATAAGCTAGCACTTTAACTTCCTCAGCATCATATCGGTAGCCTCTTATGCTGGACTTTAGAAGCACACTTAAACATAATGGTTCCAAATAAATTGCAAAAAGCAAAGGTGACAGCGGACATCCCTGACGTACAGATGAATTTAACTCTATTATATTGGAAAGTGTGCGATTTACAATTAGCCTAGTTGTGCACTTCTTATAACAGAGTGAGATACCATTGTATAGTACATCACCCAACTGCAGGTGTTTTAGGAGCCGGAACAAAAAAACATGCTGTACCTTATCAAATGCTTTTGCAAGGTCTATTTGAAGGAGGGCTACTTGGTCCATGCTACCATCTATACACTCAAGAACTGAACGTGCAATATGTATGTTTGTCTGTATAGAGCGACCACGAATTCCACATGTTTGGTGGTCACCTACACATTTAGTAATCACTGTCTGTAGCCGATTTGTCAACAATTTAGCAAATATTTTGTAGTCAACGTTACATAACGATATAGGCCTGTATTCGTTAACTCTCTTTAATGCGTTAGGATCAGCACTTTTTGGGATTAATGTTGTATGGCTCTGATAGAAGGCAGGAGGAAGTTCACCACGGTCATAAGCCTATTTAAAAAGTTGCTCAAGGAAAGGTATCAGAAGTTCCTGAAAAGCTATGTAAAATTCACCACTAAGGCCATCTGGGCCAGGAGTTTTGTTTTTCTGCAGTGTTGTTATTGCAAATCTAATTTCCTCTCTGGTTATTGGCCCCTCTACAGGGAGTCTATCATCATCTTGTAACTGAGGCACAAGGGCAATGAAGTGGTTAGCTTCTTCCTCAAAATTCTCCTGAAGCTCAGCCGCGGTGAACAAACATTTGTAATAATCTTCAAATGCAGCTCTTATTTCACATGTCTCGGTGCAAAGGGAACCCCGCGACTCAATTTGCAGTATCTGTTTAGAAAGTGCATATCTCTTTTCATCCCCAAGGGATTTTTTAGTGGGTTCCTCTTCAGTGAAATGGGTAACACGGGAACGAATCTTAGCTCCTCTGTATAAATCTGTATCATGTTTTTGTATCTGTGCTCGAATCACATTTATCTCGTCCCCGTACAATCCCGGCTGTTCACTTTCAAAAGTATGGAGCTTATGAAGTAAATCATGAAGATAGCGCTTTTCAGCTTTTTTTCTTTGCGCTATTTCGCATGAAATACTAATTGCCTGATACTTGACTCTTTCTTTGAACCTTTCCCATTGAGCGAAAATTGGTAACTGTTGACACCGTTTTACCTCTTGTACCGATTCTTTTACTATTTTAACAAAACAATCTTCGCGCAACAACTGTACATTAAGCTTCCATAGGTCCCAGTTTAGAGGGGTTTTACGAAAATTTTTAGGACCCCAAGAAACAGTGACCAAGCAATGGTCTGTAAAAAATATGGGCTTTACAGCATAATTATGAATGTGAGACCATAGGCTTAGAGATACATATACACGGTCAAGCCGAGCATGAGAGATGCCTTGAAAGTGCGTGAACCTCACCGAAGAAGGTGCATGCGCTCCCACATCTATTAAATTGTGGTCATTCAATAGTTTCTGCAATAAGGCTGCACTTGCATCATAACGATTTGTTATGTATGAATGATCTCTAGCGTCACAAACACAATTAAAGTCTCCAAAAACTACCAAAGTTCTGTCAGTGTTTAGTAGCGAAGTTAAAGAAAGGAAAAAAGAATTCCTTTCATTCACTTTGGAGGGAGCATAGACACAGATAAACCTCCAATTATGGGAATGAAAAGATAAGTCGCAACAAATGAGGCGTCCTTCACCATCAACATGTAGTGACGTCAAAATATGATTCAAGTGCTTTCTAATTAATAAAAAGCATCCAGCGGATGCACCACGTGCTGGGCTGATGTATAAATTGTAATCACGGAAAACTTCCAGTGCAAGATCGGCGTCACGAGCAGCGGAAATCTTAGTCTCTTGCACTGCAAGTACATCTATGTTGTACTGCTCAAGCACGTGGCGCAACTGCCACTGACGCCTTACATTCCTCAAGCCACGTACGTTGAGTGTCGCTACACACATGGGAAACGTTAGCGCGGTAGCCATTTTGATATCTTACTACTTTTGTAGGTCACCTTTAGCCACAGGCCAACCTGTGGCTTTACCTCCTTTGCACTTTTTAGGAGCACTTTCCTCAGGACTCTGGCATAGGCGGCACGTCTCTCGGTCCCCAAAGAAGGTGACACGTGGACCACACGAAGACACTTGCTCTGTCGTGTCTGGCGCACTCGTTGTTGCTTCATCGGTGACCGATGCCTGACGCTTCCTTATCTGACTGCAATCCATTCCTTCTTGTTCCTCATTGTCAGGAGGCTTGTCCTTAAGGCCTTCCAAGTGGTGTTCGTCAGCAGCATTGCATTCATTTATGCTTTCACTGGCGTCGTTAGCGGTGTTATTTTGCGTTCCAAGGGTATCCGTGGACAAGTGTTCCGCTTCCTTGAAGGCACCTTCTGCTCCTCCCGCTGCTTCTCCTGTCGCATCAACTACCTCAGTGACATCCATAAGATGATCGAGACGTTGGTCTTCTGTCCCTTGGCCAGAACGGAGTTTGTTGGCATAAGTCGACACGCAGGCATCCGACGAGTGACCAAAACGCTGGCATTGCAAGCACCTCGGTGTTTTGCACTGTCGTCGTACATGCCCCACTCGCTTGCACCGAAGACACAGTGGAGGCCTACCGGGAATAAGTACGAGGCATTGGTGGCCATAAATTGACATAAGGTGTGGTATTGAGCTCACAGTGATGGTGTCCTTGAGCTCCAAGGCAACGTCTCTATTTGTTGTCATCCATTGTTCCATTCCTGCACATCTCCATGCCTCTCTTTCAACGGACTTCACAACGCCGTAAGCTTGGAACGCCTCTTCAACACGTCGCGATTCAAGATGAGGCGGAAGCCAAAGTAGTTTCAGCCTAATATTCTTGGTCTCCGGATCTAGCACCATGCACTTCAGCCCTTTTACACGGAGCTCACCACAAGTAACGAGTTTCTGTTTCGCCATGCTGTTTGCACACGTAACCATCCATACATGGCTCATTTGATACTGGCCAACTCCAATAATGTCCGCTGTGCTCACCACTTTAAGCAGCGCGTCACGGAAGTCAGGGGCACGGTACGGCCTACCACTCAAGTCGGCATGAAGGAAAACGGAATTCAAAACATCGTTACCGGTTGGAAGACGTGGCAGGACGACTTTATAGCTTGAGTCTTCATCATGAAACGGAGTCGATGATCCTCGGCCGTTGGCCGATACGCTGTTACCAGCAGAGAGCCATGCCAGGTCTTGGGAATACTCTGCAAATTGACCCTGATGTTCGTGATACCCCAATTTTAGTTTTAGTACTGGCTAGCAAATCTTATAAACATCAAATATGGTCTCCTATGATACAGCCATAATGTCGGGTTAGTGTCAATTGTACTTAGGTGTCATCCACTGAGGTTCATTTGTGTAGCAGTGTTGAGGGCTGCCATCCTCGTGAGCCCCGGCATAAACACCCGCGCTTCATATCAGCTTACCGCTTCTGGAGTCGCTAATATCCATGCTGCTGTAGGCATCGTTACGCAACTGCAAACATATGCAAATATAAAACACCTGCGGCCGTTTAACGTATTTGTGTGCGTGGATTTGTACATTTTATTTATTTATGTATTTTATGTGTACATACTGCAGGCCCTAATCGGGCCCATGCAGGAGTGGATACATAGAGGTAACATGAGACATAATAACGCTCCACAAAAAGAAAAGAAAGAAAGCATTGATACACACATAGGATACTTCATGATTCACATGTATACATTTTTAGAAAAATCAATCTCTTCTAGACAGTTGAGAAACGATTCCAGCGTAGAACAATTCACAGCATTGACTGGCAGCCTATTCCAAAAACTAATGGCCATTGGGAATAAAGAATACTTATGTGTATTGACACGGCTAGCAGGATGAAAGATTACCTTATTATGGCTTGTCCTGAGTGAGTGTTTAAATGGGTCCTGTAAGTACAGATTGCGCGGTATCTTAAAATGACCGTGATAGAGTAAGTATAGGAACTTTAACCTAGAAATTATTCTTCGTTTGGAAAGTGGCTGAATATTCGCTCTATTAATTAGGTCAGTGACGCTTGAATGCCGCGAATAATTAGAGTAGACGAACCGTGCAGCTAATTTCTGAATGCGTTCAATTTTGTCTATCAGGTATTGTTGGTGGGGACTCCATATTATGTCGGCATAATCTAAGGCAGGGCGAATAAGAGTCTTGTATGCATTTAATTTGACTTGGGCCGGAGCATTTCGCAACCTTCTTCTAAGAAAGGATAGCTTCCCTACCACTTTTTTGCAGACGGTGTCGATATGAGGTTCCCAGCTGAAGTTTGCTGAAAGCGTGACTTCAAGGTATTTCACCTGATCACTTTTAGGGAGTTCAATATTTTTTAAAGTGTACGAAAAATTAAGCGAATTCTTCTTATTAATGAATGTGAGACATTCGGTTTTAGATGCGTTCAGTCTCATGCTCCATTTCTGTCACCAAGCGCAAATATTTTTTAGAGAGTTATTCAAGCCGATTTGGTCCTCTGAATGTCTTACAATAGTATACACGACACAATCATCTGCGAAAAGCCGCATATAGATTGGTGACTGGAGACAAAATTGGATATCATTGATATTGCTGCGTGTCGCAGGTGGGAGAGGAGTCGCCATCGCAACTGCTGCATTGCTGTGTACCGTGGGTTGTCTGACAACCTCAGAGTATGTTCGGATAGGTCGAACCGGCTGCAGCTCATGCTCTGGCTCTCGTATCACCTGCCTCAGTTCGTCACGAACAACGTCCGTAACAAATAGTGCAGTTGGAGTCTGGGGCATTTGCAGTCTGCTCAGTTCTTCTCTGATAACTGATCTAACTAGCTCTCGCAGGGCTTCAACGTCGTTTCGCACGCCTCCAGAGAATACCTGTGCAGATGCGCAGTTAACATTCCGGTTGTACTGCCGAGCGCGCTGTTCTAGTGTTCTTTCGATGGCCGTCGCTTCCGAGTAAAACTCAGCAACTGTGCTTGGAGGGTTGCGGACGAGAACGGTGAACAGCTCTTGCTTCACTCCGCGCATTAGATTGCGCACCTTCTTATCCTCAGCCATGTTGTAATCCGCACGCTTGAGCAGACGGACCATGTCCTCAATGTACATAGCAGCAGTCTCGTTCGTGAGCTGGTTCCTCGATTGAAGAGCTGCCTCCGCCTTTTTTTTCCGGTCTATGTTCGCGAACGTAGCCACCGCTTGTCGTCGAAATACCTCCCAGGTAGACAACGAGGTTTCATGGTTCTCAAACCATGTCTTTGCGAAGTCTTTCAGGGCGAAGTATACGCGACGGAGCTTCTCTCTTTCGTCCCATCCATTCAAGCTCGCTACTCTCTCGAACAGGTCCAACCAATCTTCAACATCCTCGTACGAGTCGCCGTGCAATACTGGCGGCTGGTGCGGTTGGCTAATGAGCACCTGTGCCGGTGTTACCTGGCTAGTCATAGTGGTGGCATCCATCGTTTGAATTCCCCTTGGTGTGAAGTGAAGAGGACCGAACTCAGGTGAGTCACCTTGAAGACGGCGACTTGCCCTCTGGTGTACAGGAGTCACTTCCACGGGGTTGATACGCTGGTCGTCGGGGCTACGCTGTCTTGAGCTCGCGGGGCTTCGATTCATAACCCAGCACTTCCGCCAGAAATGTAGCAATGCTGAGGCCGACAGGTTAAAAAAACAAGCGTCTTTATTGGGGCGAACTTGTGCCCACGATTCTAAAGACTATCGTCGTCAAGTCCGAGTAGCCGAGTGGCACAGATGATGATGATGATGATGATGATCCTTGACACTCTGGCGCACACCCACAAAGGGGGATCGGCCAAGAACCGGGCGGCAGGATCTTAACTAAAAGGCTAATGGTTTTTCAAAGAAAACGTAATTTTGGGCTGAAAAAAAATATAGAAAGAAAAGCCGAAAATCGAAAAAGGAGTATATCTGAGCAGGGAACGATGCAGGCCATCAGATGCGATTTGAGACAGAGGTAATGGTGGGTCGTGCTGGTGCCACGATGATTGTGGCGGGCTACTTGAATGTGGCGAACCTGTCATAGCATTCGTGGCGAACGTGGCGAACCTGTCGAGCACGTAGCACACATCACTATGCGGAGCGTAGGCCCAGGAACAGTGACGTCTGGCGTGATCACGAGCGCAGGCCTCTTTGTTTTCATTGTGGGGAAGCGGGTCATCTGTACAGATTTTGTCCTTACCGACAGGCTGGATTAAGAGGCTTCCCGTCGTATGCACCGTGCCCCCGAAACGGCGAACAACCAGCGGAGATTGAGGAGTACTTGTCCACGCGCCAGAACTCGCCACCTCTATGCCAACACCGGTCACGGTCACCATCGCCTATGCGCTACCGGTCATCCAGCCCACGTGCACCTTTAAGGCAGCCTGGTCATCGCTCTCCAAGTCCACACCCGGAAAACTGAAGCAAGCGGCCTGTGGAGGTGAGGCCGCTGATAACGTCAGTTACTAAGATCCTCCAATTTGCTTTGAGGGTGATGATGGTGTATTTCCGGTAGATGGGTGCAGCAACGAAAACGTTACTTCAGATTTGCGGTTGAGAATGGAAGAATGGGAGCTGAATGCCTTAGTCGACACCGGTGCTCATTATTCAGTGATAAGTCACAAGATGGTGAAAAAGCTAAACAAAGTTGTGACACAGTGGAGTGGATCGCAGATACGCACGGCAGGCGGTCACATTATTACGCCCCTTGGCAGATGCACTGCAAGACTTGAAATACGGGGCTTTATTTACGTGGCCGATTTCATTGTGCTGCCAGAATGTTCAAGGGAACTCATTATAGGAATGGATTTCTTGCGAGCTAATGGCGCCGTAATTAACCTGCGTACGTCCACCGTGTCGTTTTCGACTGAACGAGCTATACCTGTGGAGGAATCTGAGGAACGACGCCTGACTGCTGTACACGTTGTTCATGATGACGTAACTGTGCCGCCACGCTGCAGTATAATGGTGCTCGTAGAAAATGATGCATTGTACAACCGCGAAGGCATAGCGGATACAAATGTAGGGCTGCTTTTGAACAAAGGTGTCTGCGTAGCCAGGGGTCTTGTTCACTTGACGAATGGCCGTGCAGATGTCCTACTCAGAAATTTCTCCGATGAGCTTCAACACATCGCTCAAGGCACGGCTATTGCCTATTTACACGACTTCTGTATGTCGACTGAACTATGCAGCTTAACGACATCAACCACTCGACCAGCCTGCAACATCGACACATCCGTGACCGTCAATCAGAGCCTTCCGGACAGTGAAAAGAAACAGATTTACGCCTTGGTAAAATAATTCTCTGATTGCTTTTCAAGTGCCTCAAAGGTCCAGCGCACGTCAATCACGAAACACAGAATTATAACGCAAGACGACACGAGGCCTATATGCCAGCATCCATATCGGGTGTCACAGAAAGAACGGGAAATTATTAAGAAGCAAGTGGAGGAGATGCTTTCGGATGATGTCATCCAGCCTTCGAATAGTCCATGGGCGTCCCCCGTAGTGCTCGTTAAGAAGAAAGACAACACACTTAGATTCTGTGTCGACTACAGAAAACTGAACAGTGTAACTAAACGATATGTCTACCCTTTACCACGTATCGACGATACACTAGATTGGTTGCGATCCGCAAAGTTTTTCTCCTCCTTAGATCTGAAAAGCGGATATTGGCAAATAGAGGTCGACGAGCGGGACCGTGAAAAAACGGCATTCGTAACACCAGATGGCCTCTACGAATTCAAAGCGCTTCCATTCGGCCTCTGTTCTGCACCAGCGACGTTCCAACGAATGATGGACACTGTCCTCGCCGGATTGAAATGGCAGTAATACCTAGTGTGTTTGGATGACGTGGTGGTATTCTCTGCAACGTTTGACAGACATCTAGAGCGACTACGCAAAGTATTGGAAACCATCCGGTCAGAAAAATTGACAATAACCCGAAAAATGCCACTCGGCTTCGAAGAGCTGCGATTCCTTGGACATGTCATTAGTTCCGATGGTGTTCGTCCTGATCCCGAAAAGACAGCCGCTGTTCAGAGGTTTCATACACCCAGAGACAAAACGTCAGTGCGTCGATTTTTGGGTTTATGTGCCTACTATAGGCGATTTGTGGGAAACTTCTCAAAGATTGCGGAACCTCTTACAAAACTGACAAAAGACGACGTGCCCTTCACATGGGAAAGCGAACAACAGAAAGCTTTTGACGAATTAAGAAAACGACTACAGGGTTCACCAACACTTGCCCATTTTGATGAGACAGCCGACACTGAAGTCCATACCGATGCCAGCAATGTCGGGCTCGGTGCCATCCTTGTCCAGTAGTAAAATGGTCAAGAGAAAGTGTTAGCCTATGCCAGCCGCAAACAATCAAAAGCTGAGGCAAACTACTCTGCAACTGAAAAAGAGTGCCTCGTAGTCATCTTGGCCATAAACAAGTTTCAACCCTACCTTTATGGTAGACCGTTCAGAGCTTTCAGTGACCACCATGCTCTATGCTGGCTGGCAAATCTCAAGGACCCGTCAGGTCGACTAGCAAGATGGAGCCTTAGGCTGCAGGAGTATGATATTACGGTCGTGTACAAATCTGGAAGGAAACACAGCGATGCCGACTGCCTGTCACGCTCTCCCGTCGATCCAAATGTACCTGAAGAGGAAGACTTCCCGTTTCTAGGCGTCGTCGACGCATCCGAAATCGCTCAACTACAACGAGATGACCCGGATTTGCTGGCGCTTATACAAAACCTGCAGTGTCTCGACGTTCAAGTCCCTAGCATATTCTCTAGAGGGCTCTCCGCGTTCTGCCTTCGAGGAAGTGTCCTTTACAGGAGGAACTTCGAACCTAATAGTGAAACATTTTTACTAGTCGTGCCCACAGCCATGCGAGAGGAAATTCTGCACGCATGCCACGACGAGCCAACATCTGGACACATGGGTGTGAGCCGAACATTCGCCAGGATTCGCTTGAAATACTATTGGCCTAAGTTGCTCGCATCAGTGCAGCGCTACGTGAAAACTTGTCGTCAATGTCAACGGCACAAAACTCCACCCGTAAAACCAGCTGGCCTTCTCCAGCCAATAGACCCTCCAGGTGCCCCATTCCAACAAGTCGGCATGAACTTCCTAGGACCTTTCCCGACATCGTGTGCAGGCAAGAAATGGATAGTTGTAGCCACAGAATATCTCACCCGTTATGCTGAAACTGACTCTCTATACAGTGCGACAGCTGCCGAAGTCGCCAAGTTCTTTGTGAACAACATAGTTCTCAGACATGGATCGCCCATCGTCGTTATTACGGATCGGGGCACCGCATTTACTGCAGACCTGATGCCATGCCTGATGCGCATGACAAATACCGGTCACAGAAGAACAACGGCGTATCACCCTCAGTCAAATGGCTTAACCGAACGCCTCAACAGAACTCTGACCGACATGCTATCAATGTATGTTGATGTTGAACATAAACAGTGGGATGAAATATTACCCTACGTAACATTCGCATATAATAAAGCCGTTCAAGAAACAACCCACGTTGCCCCTTTCGAACTAGTAATCGGCCGAAGAGTGACCACCCCGCTGGATGCCATGTTACCACTACAGGACAAAACCAGCTATACACCTGACTTAGATGACTTCTTGCAAAGAGCCCCAGAAGCACGGCAAATGGCAAGATACCGAATACGCCACCAACAGCACGTCGATTCTAGTCGGTACAACAAGTGACGCAGTGACGCACTTTATCATCCCGATGACAAAGTGTGGATATGGATACCAGTGCGCCGCGGACTCTCTGAAAAGCTTCTTTGCCGATACTTCGGCCCTTATGAAGTACTCAACCGTGTCAGCAACGTCACTTATGAAGTCAGAACCACTGGACACGTGAGTTCAAGACGCCACAATACCACGGAAGTGGTACACGTAGTCCGCATGAAGCCCTATCATGACAGATCGTCGAAAAACGAGTGAGAGTGCGCATGTATCTTTTCACTGTCTTAAGCATCGGGACGATGCGTCTGAGGAGGGGGGGTAATGCTGCGACAGGTTCGCCACGTTCAAGTAGCCCGCCACAATCATCGTGGCACCAGCACCAGCAAGACCCGGCTCGGCTGGCATGCGCCACGCATTCGTGCATTCCAACAACGAGGAAGAGGAAGATAGTTGGATTTGTGCCACTCGGCTACTCGGACTTGACGACCATAGTCTTTAGAATCGTGGGCACGAGTTCGCCCTAATAAAGACGCTTGTTTTTTTAACCTGTCGGCCTCAGCATCGCTACAATATAAATAAGAAATAGTAGAGGCGCAAGGACTGAACCCTGCGGTACTCCCGAGTACACATGGAGGCTATCGGACATATCCGTGTTTACGGCTACACGTTGTGTTCTGTTCATTAAGAAGCTGGAAATCCGCGAGATTAAGGTGTCATCAATACCAAAAGCCTGTAGTTTTGTGATTAAATCTTCTAGTGGGACCACGTCAAACGCCTTTGAAAATTCTAAAAATATGGCATCAACCTGACTGTTGGTATTAACAGCGTTGGCGAGGTCATTAGTTATTTCGGCCAGATGTGTTAGTGTTGACAACCCAGATCTGAATCCATGTTGTTGGTTATAAATAAGGTTATTCCTTTCTAGATAACTGATAATAGATATAAAAATTATGTGTTCCATCACCTAACAACACGTGATTGTTAATGATACAGGTCTTTAGTTGCTTGGTTCAAATTTAGAGCCAGATTTTAGTACTGGAATTATTTTTACCCTGCGCCAGTCATCAGGAATTCTCGAGGTATTCAAAGACACTTTAAATATTATATGTAAATATTTTGAAATCCAGGCAGCATATCGTTTCAAGAATGCATTACAGATAGAGTCGGGACCAGTGGACTTCCTTAGGTCAAGGTTATTCAGTAAATTTAATATTCCTTCTTCACTTATAAATAATTTTTTCGTAGGCTGCTCAACAGTATAGTATAGGCCGCCAGTGGCTCTTGTGAAGCAGTGTGTGTGAAAACTGACTGGAAGTAGTTGTTAAGCTGATTCGCAATGTCTTAAGGTTCATGTATTGGGCGTCACCTTCTATAACAACTCGCTCAATAAAAATATTCAAACACATTCATCTTGCATCCGCATGCTTCTAAAAACATCGATTTCGAAGGTACGTGGGATCTGCTCAATGTTTTTCTCATTTGTTTCTTTTAAGCATTGTATTTATAGCTCAAAAAAAAACGTGACAGGGCATTAAAATTCCATCCTTCCTGAATGTTCTGCCGCAGACCACATTAAAATTGCATACTTTGCAACAAATCTACAGCCTAACAAAACCAGTCCGTTTAGAGAGCCGTATGCATGCATGGCTGCGTGCGGCGCATTCATTGCGCATGTAGTCGGCTATGAAGAGCATGTTGGGAGCATGTTAAGCTGGCGTCGCGAACTGTTTGTGGGTATAACCGTTCGAGCGTTATTGCTTTACTTTTTGTTCCTTGCGATTGGGTCCATGTTCGCGGTTTTCACATGAGCATCACCCCCATCATTATCACCACTGAACTTCCCCTATTCATCCTGCAAAGATCCCCCCCCCCCCCCTTCTTTTTATCCCAAACGCTGGGTAGAAAACCAGGCTCAACGCTGGTGAAATAAGCTTCTCTTTATTAACTCGTGCCTTTTAACCGTAGACAACGAAGAGACCTGCATATGCGTTTGTTTGTTTTTTTTGCTTTCCTTGCATGGCACGCATTTTGGTCGAAGCGCACACACTATGAGCCCACAGTACCGACGACGCGTCTCGAATATGACTGACACCACAAGGAATGAGAGAAGGGGCATTTTTAGGGCTCGTTTCATTGTTTTTATTTTTATTTGTGTTTATTGAATGCTTTGAACACTAGTCAAAGCAGATATGGCCAAGAAAATGGTACATAGATTGAACAGGTCTCAAATAAAAACACACAACACAAAATAATATTACAGAAAAAGAGTCAATATGGTTCGATATGGTTAAATTTCGTAACTTTTGTGGGCTGATTCGGTTTTGAGAATTTGTTAAATGTAAGCTTGACTGTCTTTCACTGCACTCTATCAATGCTATTGATATTAGTTTCAGCATATGGATCCAATCAATATGGGCATATTCTAGTTTAGTTCTGATCAAAGTGTTATTGACAGAACCTTAATGAAAATCAGTAGATATTGAAGTCTGGGAAGGTACAGGGTCCATATTTGTAGTGTTTAAAATGTATTGTAGTTGTGATGAAATTGGTACGAAACTACAATGCACCAAAGACAACTCTTCGTCTGCACGGACTGAATCTGTAACCTTCGAATCATGCGCCTCTACCAATTGACCTATGGTGGTCGATTCGTCCACCTTAGCGGGTATTTGTCGGCATGCAAACCTAAATGTGTTAGTCAGCGACGTAAAACGGCGCTCACTAAAAGGTTGCGAGCTAAGCCCCCGCCGGTGACGTTTTCTCTTTGTGCAGTTACGTTTCTTACCATATTTATCACAACTAAAATACACTTTGAACAGTACAAGAACGTCCTCTATACCTTCCATGGCTTCCTCATCTGTTGACTTTTGTGAAGGTTGAAACAATAAAGGTGATGCATACATCAGTTTTCAGTAAAGTGATTACACAATAAACAAACGTGTTTTATGCACACACCTTTTTTTGTTAGGAAGATACGTTTATGTACACGGTTTGACACGCCGCAGTCCAATCGCAGCGTTCAAGAAAGTTTTATACTTTATCGAGGTATTTTACAAACATTAGAATGTGAAGGATGTTCCAAAAAGTGTTGGGGAAACTTTGTAACTACAAAAGGAAAGGCTGAAAATATTGTGAGGCAGGACACACAGGAGAGGCGAAGGAAACCGTCAATGTGTTGAGGTGTGCGCCGGCAAATGCCTACCGCGGCGTAAATGTCAACTTGTAGTGGTTAAGTTCAACGAGAGGAATATCAATAGAGTCGAGATCGTGGATCTTGCCAACTTCGGGCAGGATTCGGTACTTCTGAAGAATACAGGTGATGTACAGGAATATCTCGACAGAGGCCAGGATCTCGCCAGGACACATTCGTTTACCTGGGCAGAAAATAAATAAAGAAAATGAGAGTGCTACTGGCTGAGTGACTTGATCTTTTGGGAATGTGCTGAACAAAAAAAAATGTCTTTCAACGGAGTGCCGCAAACCGCATTAAAGATTGCGATGAAACGATTAAAATACAACATTTTTTTTTCAAATTCTTTTTGAAGTTGCCGTGCCATATTTTGAACTAAGTGAGGCGATGTAAAAGCAGGAAATAAAAAAAACGGAAGTTAGTTAAGCCATTGTCAGTAGAAACTCTAAGATAACTTAAGGATGGAAGTTGTGGCATATAGCTAAAGCAGAAGCGCAAATTTCGTTGTCTTATTTTTTTACATTGCAAATCAGTTCTGCCGAAACCCTTCACGTGGCGGATGTGTTACAAAAAGGAAAGTTGACAAAAGCGCGTTTGTATAGAACAACACTACAATGAAATCTATTCACATTTCTCAGGAGAAAAGCTGACGAAAAATTCATCCTACTCCTGGGACGAATTTAGTCAGCGTCGAACCGGAATGAACATTCCTTCGGTGCATTCGCATTATAAGTCGAGCTAAGTAAGAACCTAGCGACAGGTAACACGGGGCAAAGGAGTCAACAATTGAAGCCCAAGGACACTGGATACAAAAGTCAGCTTTACGGAATACCGCAAATCCGTTCTTAGTAGAGTGGCAGCCCCGGAAAGGCGTCTCTTGGGTCCAATCTTTGGAGTAAGTATTGGTCTGTGTTAATTTGTGGCTAAACAAGTGTCCTCTTAGAGTAATTGCGGATAAGTAGAATTTATAATGTAATTGTAGAGATTTAACGTCTCTAAAACACGACATGATTATGAGAAACGGCGTCGGGGAGGGCTTCGGAAATTTCGACCACCCGAGTTTTTTTAAAAGTGACTCTGCAAAACTTCTTCAAAATGGCCGGAAAATGCTGCTGATCGATAATCGAGACTCCTGAGAAAGCGCGAGCCGAGCAGTGCAAGGAGCCCGCGGCCTGTAATCGTCAGTTAATTATCAAAATCTGACAGTGTTTAGAAGTGATGCCCTATACCCATAATTACTGCGCTTTATACCCAATGTCCACAGCCGTAAAGAGATTTGAGCACTATGAGCTGCATAGTTACCGTAGCCGCCGTGGGATGCCGCCACGTGCCCACTATCAAGCTGAAAGTACGCCGCGCGTGCATAAATACGAAACGAAAGTGCTAGAGGCCATGAACGGCGCTGACGAGCGGACGCATCTTCCTGTCTTCTTGCCGTCCCCCAGCTTAGATTTCAGCGCGCTCGCTTTTACGGAACAAGGAAGCTCTTCAAGCGTGCGATAGATCCCTGTAACTCTGCTCGTAGTTGACAGATGCCAAATGTTTTTGTGGCAGTCGATTTGTGAAGATTCTTTTCACGAGGCAATTACAAGATTACTTGAAGAAGTGTTGCAGGGTCTCTTTAATGTGCCGCCAAGTGTAAGAAGCATTTTTTACGGCGGAAAACCTAGAAGCCTCTATAGCGTTTCGCGTTCGTCGAAATTCGGAATCACGAAAGCGTACGTGGACTAGTGTACTCTGATTCATTATTCACGGGTGCCCTTACTGCATCCGTGAATTCAGTTGATATCGTGGGTGTGGCGCAGTTAAGCCTGCACAGTCCTTTTGCAGCCGCTTCATTGCCTCCACTCTTGGAAGCAGTTTCAAAACAGACGTGAAGATTGCATGGCATTCACTTCCATTGTGACGTAATAGAAGTAAGAGCCCGTGACGAACTCGCAATTCCACGCGTATTTTCTTTGAGTAGGAAAACGTAAGAATACAATTGACAGTGCATACATACGTTGTGTCCAAGAGCTATGCAGACATTAACTCCCGTAAATGTTGTGTAACAATCTATGATGGCAGTACTTACTATTCGTCCGTAGAGTATTATTTCGTTCTATTTTATTGAAGTGGTAGCGTCAAAGAGTTTGTTTCGCGAAAATTCGGGCATCGGCGTCGGCGTGTCCGTTGTTGGTTGTGAGCGGAAGAAACATAGTCTAGTCGATGACCGAAAAATCTAGTTAGATGCAAATATAATAAGTAATACACCTTTTCGGACCCGAGATAGGATCGAACCCAGGCTGTCTGCGTCGCAAGAAGGTGTTCTACCATCGAGCCATAATACTTATTGAAACTGATGAATATCATCGAGCAGAAAGAGTCTCCTTAATGCATCATATTCTCACGGGGTGAGAGTAGGAAGAGGGTAGAAATATATTTACAGATTGTACACGCAGTACACAGCGTCCTTGAACCAAGATGGCGGAGTGGCAACAACAACACGAGCTTTTGTTTAATCGTCATCTTCGTCGCCTTTATGGTGCATTCGTTGATGTTAATGATGACTTGTATCAATATATTGCGTGGCAGTAGCGTATAATTCTGCCAGGATGCGAAAGATGTTAATTAAGCGTGTGTCATAAAGACCCAGTAATTACAACGAAGTCAGACACATTTAGTCATAATCAGCAACAGGACCATCAATAAGGTGTATAGCTGCGTAGGTCCGCGTGGTGCCTTACAGACGCGTCGTGGGCCCATCGCTGAATCGCAAAAGGAATATTGATGACGTAGTAGGCACTTAACAACTGTGCATGCAAAAAATCTCAAAAGGAATATTAATGACGTAGTAGGCACTTAATAACTGTGCATGCCTATGCATGCAGTTGTTAAGTGCCTACGACGTCATCAATATTCCTTTTGTGATTCAGCGATGGGCCCACGACGCGTCTGTAAGGCACCACGCGGACCTACGCAGCTATACATTTTACTGATGGTTCTGTTGCTAATTATGATTAAATGTGTATACTTTTGAAAGGCCACTTTTACCCTCACAGTCATTCGTTTCCTTGCGGAATAGTTCAGGCATGCATTGGGAGCCGAAGCAGGTTAGCAGTTTAAAAGACTCCGCGCGCGAGGCCTTACGCTATGGCGACCCTCTCTTGAAGGCGAAGATCAAGCGTCCTCCATTTTTTTTACCCTGAGGGTAGCATCACAGAAAGAAGGGGCTATAGCATATGAGTATACATATATTATGCACAAAATTCATGTCAGCCTAACATTAATTACACAATACCGGGGCAATACATAAACAAATATGCACATAAGTAGAATAATGTCAAAGTAACCATTTCGTGCAGCTAGCGGAAATACAAAAAATATTACCGAATGACTGGGTTTAACATACACTTGCCTTAACCAAAAGTAACAAAATTGTGTTACTTTTGAGAACATGAATCTTTCGTTGCTGTTCGAAAGGAGTAGCATGCATCCCTATTGAAAACAGACATGACTTATGATAGCTCCTAGTAAAGACACAGACGAGAATATTTCCTGCGATAGCTTTAGCAAACGTACAGTTGTCTTGATAGGTTAAACTGGTCTTACCAATAGAGAAGGGAATCAGGTGCTCAGGTTTTGGCTGAATGAGAGAGCCGTCTTCTTTGAAGAATCTCGTCGGGTCAAACTTGGACGGTTCCTTCCACAGCGTCGGGTCGTTGTGCACGGCCCACACATTTGGAATCACGGTCGTTCCTTTGGGAATAAAGTACTCGTCGAACGTGGTGTCCTCGCCGGCACTGGAAATTCAGGTTAAAGAGAATGTTCAAGAGTATACGGTCAGGTGGCGAGCAGGAAAACGTGTTATAGCGTTACCATGAGCCTCATAAGCCTACCCAAGAACACTCCAATCTGTGGCATGTTTTGGGACTTTCAGCTCAAAGTGGCATATAGATAATTATATAATAGTTCTAGTTCAATGGCCCAAAACCACAAGATGATGACGGACACCGTAGTAGAGCGTTCCGAAAACTGCGACTCTTTTGTTCTATATCGTGCACATAAATGTAGGCACACGGGCTTCTATAGTATTTCACCTCCATTGGAAGGCGCCTCCTCTCATGTCTACAGCAATCAACCTTTGACCCTCTGTCCCCAGCGGCTGCGAAGCAACTGTCCAAGGCGGTGGTCAGACCTGTGACGCGGCGGAGTGTGGTAAGAATCTCTGGGTTTGGACAGGCCGCCATTGGAATCGGAACTTGGCTACGTTCAACGCTAGAACGCTATCTAGTGAGGCTAGTCTAGCTGTGCTATCGAGGAATTAGAGGGTGTAAATGGGATGAAGTAGTGCTCATGCGAAGTAAGGAAGACATGCGAGGCATACACAGTGCTGAAAAACGGAAATGTCGTGTGCTACCTTGGATTAGCTGACAGAAAAGAACAGGGGTGGGATTTATTATACAGAAGAATATCACTGGCAACATACATGAATACTATAGCATCAGTGAGAGAGTCGCAAGTATCATATTTAGGTGTAAGAGAAGGTACAAGACGAAGGTGGTACAGGACTACGCGTCTACATCGAGCCACGATGATCATAATGGCTGATTCTATGTCTTCATAATAGCATTTAACCAAATGAAGTCAAGTCACAGTATACTATTCTGATGAACGACTTTATGGAGGTGGAAATATTGTAGGCCCGTGTGCTCAGATTTGGGTGCACGTTAGAGAACCCCTGGTGGTCGAAATTCTCTCATAATCAAATGGTGGTTTTGGGACGTTAAACCCCACATATCAATCAATCAATCTGATGAACGACTTTAATGTCGAAGTAGACAAGAAACATGGTGGAGACCATGCAGGGAAGAATATAGCTTGTAAACAAGGAACAGTAAGTTGATTGGCCTCTAATATTTAAAATTATGTTATTTCTTCAAAGATTCTGGTACCCACCCGTCCATAGACACTTTGTATATAGGGTGGCCAGTATTTTTTTTGTTAAACACAATCTCTCCACCATTTAACCGGTATGATGTTAACTTATGCTCAGCAGCTGCTTTGCCTCTTTACAATTTCTCTAGGACTTCCTTTGATTCACCTGTCGTTAATATTTGGATATCAGTTTTCTCTGGGACGTTACTACTCCTTACGATACCATTCTTTTTTGAATTCATCGATATTTCGGTAGAACTACCTCAACTACCCTGTACATATCTATTGTGACCTTGCCTCGAGTATTACGTTGTCATAACTCGTCGCGTCACTGGCACAGCGTTTTTTTCAGAAATTGCAATTGGGATCTTGTCGTACTGTTTCTCACATTCGCTTACAACACGGGCTCCCAAGCCACCACCGGATTCTCACCATTACTTTCACTATACGGCCGTCAACCGTTTAGCACCATTGATACTATTCTACCATTTATACGATTGTAACAGGGGTGATTAAGGTATGCAACGACTTCGACAATTGTTGGAGTAGCTGACAGGGCACAGAAAGTTTGCTCTCTGGCTATAGCCAGAAATGTTCGTGGGAGCCAGCCGATGCCAAATAAGCTCGTGTATAGCCTGATTCTCTTCCTCACAAAACTATCAATGGGATAGTATCCCGAGCCACTTACCCTCTAGGAACACCGAGCGGGGACACGGTCTTCCATCGGTACATCTCCCAGATGCAGGCCATCGTGTAGGGCATCTTGTTCATGTCCTCCCACGTGGGCTGCCTCTCCCTGCCCACCACTTCGTCGATCTCTCGCTGTACTCTGGCTTGCACCGTGTCCGGATTGTTGGCGAAGTTGAGCATGTGCCAGTGGATGGTCACGGCGACCGTGTTTGAACCGGCAATGAAGAAGCTGAGCACGTTGCCCATCAGAAATCGATCTGCGGTAAGAGGCAAGGAAATCAGCGTATGAGCTTGTGTAAAAGGTGAGCGGTGTGCCACCTGAAAAACTATCAACTCTATGGAAGTCTGTACACGAGGCTGGCTTGACTGGCAGGTCAAGAACATTTAGTTTCTTATATCAATCAATCAATCAATCAATCAATCAATCAATCAATCAATCAATCAATCAATCAATCAATCAATCAATCAATAATTCGATCAATCAATCAATCAATCAATCAATTGGTGCTTTCATAATTTTTTGATTACCACCTATGACCATTACCTCTGTTTAAGCCACCGCAGCATCGCTTTACCTTAAGTTCGTTCCCTCGTTTCTGATTGGTGTGGAAACGAAGTGAGCCGAAGAACACGGGTCAAACGCTGTCTGTGTCCCCTTTTTCATTCCACTTTTTTGC
Source organism: Rhipicephalus annulatus (assembly GCA_013436015.1). NCBI lineage: Eukaryota > Metazoa > Arthropoda > Arachnida > Ixodida > Ixodidae > Rhipicephalus > Rhipicephalus annulatus. The sequence goes on from WOVY01010845.1 coordinate 443,283, forward strand.
ACAACGATATTCATCCCGGATACGATCCCTTTCAGTCGTAGCGACACTTACGCTGGAAGTTTGGGTTCTCCTCCTGTTCATGTTCCTGAATTTTCTTCAGGTAGCCGTCTATGAAATCGCGGTTGAAGTGCTCATCCATTGTGGCTTTGTGGTCTGCGACTTGTCCTCTGAAATGAGATCGACATACATTTTTGTGATGCTCCGACACACGGACGCGTGTGCCATCGAAATTGGATCTGTGGCGTTTTTGTTGATAACACACTCACGGAAAGTTAACTTAAAGAACGTGAGTTTGGACATGTTAATACTCTGTATTAACACCTATAGTGATAAAAAGGGACAAGAGGCAGCAATACGAGAGGGACACAGCTCCTGCGTACATGTCGCTATGTCTGTGTCCTAATGCGTCGTCGTGTTCCTTTTGTACGTTTTTGGTGTTAATAAAGTTTAATGTAACCTTGGCAAAAATGTTTTACAAGTAAGGCGTGTGGTTTCGCCAAAATGAAGGTCTGCCAAGCATTTATTTATATATTATTTGGTATTGCTAATAGTGAAAAAAAAACTGAAATATTGTTAATATAGACGTCTTCTGTGCGTGAATGACATAGTGATTAGGTGATTTTGACTGTATATGAATAGTTTACTTATTGCAACACGAACACGCTGGCGCTCCCGTTAGTTAATGAGACAAGGTATCCTCGCCTCCTCACCCCACCGCGCATGCCCTCCCGACCACTGTTGAGAACTGTTAAGAACTGTTCAATGTCGGGGACCCATTGATTTCTTACGCGTCGACCGTAGGGGCGGCGCTCATGTCGATTTGGGCTGAAAAAGCCGCGCACCGCGCACAAGAGCTGCTATGCGCTTCGGCTCCCCGGCGTGCTTTTTCGACGGGATCTTTCGGAGAACAGATGTCGGCAGCTCGATATCAGGTGACCTGAGCACTGATGTCACGTATGACTGCATTAGTGAAGCGCATTAGTAAAGCGCAATAGGGAAGCATGACTGCCAGTGACTTACGGCATGGCAATCCGCTATTCTCTCCATTTTGCCAAAATCATCATGGCCACAGCCAGGGTCAATAGATAGATAGATAGATAGATAGATAGATAGATAGATAGATAGATAGATAGATAGATTTTATGGTATCCCGGACAGACGTGCCGTTGGCGCCAACGTGATTTCCGAAAAGCAACTGACCAAACAGCTCTACGAATCAAGCAATAGGTGGTGTTTCTGTTCCGGTCACATGACCCCTAATTTGTGAGCTGCAAACAGACGCTCCCGTGTTTTGCTTGGCTCATCGGTAGGTAAAGACTACCCACGTAAAGATGGCTCAGTTAATTTGGGAAAATATGAAAAAGAACTTGAAAGGGCATCAAACTGCTCATACTTAGTGTATTCGATGAATTCCAAGAGCTTGGACTTGATGACGGTGCGTCGCGTAGAAGGCAGCCAGGTGACAGCTTTGCGCACGAACGACGGCAAAAATTCGACCAGGGTGCCAGCTCGTATAGCCTTGAACAGTTCGCTGAGCAGCTCGTCCAGATAGCGGCGGCGCGGGTGCTCGAACGGGTACCGGCTACCGTACACGAGCGCGGCGATGTTGTTCGAGGTGCTCGGGAAGATGTACTCCTGGATGGCGAGGGGCGTACCTTTGGCTTCGGCGATCTTCTCCACCATGCACTGACACTCTTCCTGCAGAACACGTTAATGGTGAAAGAAAAGTTTTCATTGTAGCACGCAGAGTGTCTATTCGGATACACCTGATTGATTGATTGATTGATTAGTGGGGTTTAACGTCCCTAAACCACCATATGGTTATGAGAGACGCCATAATGGAGGGCTCCGGAAATTTAGACCACCTCGGGTTCTTTAACGTGCACCCAAATCTGAGTACACGGGCCTACAACATTTCCGCCTCCATCGGAAATGCAGCCTCCGCAGCCGGGATTTGATCCCGTGACAGGCGGGTCAGCAGCCGAGTACCTTAGCCACCAGACAACCGTGGCGGGGCTATTCAGATACATCTGAAACAAGGCGAGGATACATGCTCAATGTCTAGCTATTATCAGCCACACGCCTGCTGATTTTGCGTGCTTATACTCCGTTTTATGCATGGGGTGCAACCATAATTATGCTAGCAAGACTTCTTGCAGCAGATGCGTTCACACCAAGAAATAGCTCAGTGACTTAATTAGACGTGATACGATATTTATTTCGCTATGAGGCAGAGTAATAAATGAACATGCTGTGTGCGTCAGAAATAAACAAACCCCTTTATTTATACAGTGGTGAAGACGCTGTTCTGAATTTGCTTAGCGTTTGTCTGTTTTTTCTCATCGCGGCCTCCTGGATTAGCTCCGGCAGCACGCAGCCGAGGCCATTCGCGGAAGGCACGTTCGCAGTTTGGTGTTTCATTTGACATCTATTCAGGAGCGGCGCCAGTGGGGGTGTATAAAGCAGCTGCAGTCCCCCCCCCTCCCCCTGTAAATGTCCATCCACCCCTCCCCCTTTGCTCCTCAAGATCAAGCATATAGCCAAACACGGCACATATGTTGCAAGCCTCCCTGGCACCCTGGAGGAACTCGCTTGTCGTCGGTGCCCCCCTTCCACCGCCTCACGTACAGCCTCGTGCTCGGCTGTACAAGGACTGAAAGCTGGGCCAGTTGGTGACAGTATATGGATATACTTTACCTCGACGCACGACTACGCAAACACAAAAGAAGGAACAAACCGCAGCGCACTCTACGCTCGGCTCTCACGTGCGTTCACAAAAACGCAAACCAAACTCTAATTGATTGATTTGTGGGGTTTAACGTCCCCAAACCACCATTTGATTATGAGAGACGCCGTAGTGGAGGGCTCCGGAAATTTTGACCACCTGGGGTTCTTTAACGTGCACCCAAATCTGAGTACACGGGCCTACAACATTTCCACCTCCACCGGAAATACAGCCGCCGCAGCCGGGAATCGAACCCGCGACCTGCGGGTCAGCAGCCGAGTACCTTAGCCACTAGACCACCGCGGCGGGGCGCAAACCAAACTCTAGACGCGTGGACTTACACATTTTGAAGACCGGGCTTCTTGCATAGCTTCCTCTGCGTCGCACATGGGTCAAACGGAATGAGGGCGTGACGTGATAGTGGGAGCGTTCTCAAAAGCGGACTAACGACATGCACTTAGGGTAATAATGCCCAAACTGCCATCCAAATGGGAAACTGAGTATAGCGGTGGTCAGCCATGAGCCATATTGTGCCGGTGATATTAGACTAAAATAATTTTTGCCGCTTAGGCCAGGCACATGTTCCTTACTGCAGGCAGGCACCCGCACTACAAAAGCTTGCCAGCCACGCAGTGTTTTCCTGATCGTTCCCTGAAAGCGAGCTACCCACTCTTATGGGAGGTATCGTCAGACTCTGCTAGGTCATTCTCAGCAAGTACTCCAGCGATATTTTGTCACGTAGTCTATCCCTGCCTTGCAGTATTCGTCTCGGGCAATACGGCACGGATGATCAACCACAATTAAAACATTTTCGGGCTAGTTGGTTAGCGAGGGAGAAACAGCGCAAGCCCACACCCATAATAGAGACGATACAGACATAGGGGCCATGTGTCTTTGTCTTCTCTCTTGTGGGTGTGTTCGGGCTATTACTCTCTCGATCATCAAGTAGTCTCCCGTGAGCGGCCTATGGCATAGAGAGTTTCACAAAATGCTTAGAGGCAAATTTGGCGCCATCGTTCATGTGACTTTCTTAAGCGGCGCCGTTGGAGCGCTGGCAATGACGGCATATGTGTCTGCGAAGCTTGTGTTGGCTCGTGTTGAGCGAGGCTTCGGCTCGAAAGTGGATACGACGGCCTAAATGAAGCTTTCCTAAAACAATACTTCTATAGGCGTATCTGATTAATGCACATTATACCCTAAAGGAAAAGTGCAGTCACCTCTACATCATAACCAAATGGTGAAAGAAAGAAGTAGACGACTAGCAGAGGCAGTGTGAACGCTGTCTTTATCCTCTGCCTGCCGAGTTTAGCGGCCGTATGTTACTTTTTACGCTTCTTAAAATTGTACATCAACACAGAAGTTCAATAGAACTCCTTTTTTAAATATACCGTGATACAACATGGTATCCCCAATACAGTAAAAGCTAATATTGTCTCCCACCCGATACCGAAAAACATGACCCCTATAATCAACGCGGACCGCAGAAGACACCGAGCGAAAGCATCGCTCGAAGCACAAGGCACGCACAGTAAATCTCTTTTCGTGGATGCCAGCCCATACACTGAACGAAATACTCACACTGCTGTCGTGATCGACGCGTCGGGTATGTGTATTAATGCGTGCTCTGTCATAACAAACAATATAGAGGAGGCTGAGGAGGTAGCCATAACCATGGCTGTCACCTCCAAAAAATACACATTCATACTGAGCGATTCGCAAGTAGCCATCACAAATTTACGCGAGGATGGATTTCGCAAGTCCCCAGAATTCTTGTTAATGGCCAAGAACTACACAAAGTAGATGAACCCAAATACCTAGTATTGTTTTCGGCGCACACAGAGACTTATTCACCCAATATGAATGAGCTGGTTTACGAGTTGTTGCGAGAATTAACCCGCCGCGCAACCCGACCACACTGCCCGGTTATCATGTCTGGCGCCGCCAACGTACCACACAAATACCGATTTACAAGCTACACAGAATACGCGCAACACTGCTGAGAAACAAGGCGCGCCTTTCCTGCAGGTCACCCGAGTCTCGACAGGCAACAAGCATCTGAATACCGACAGCTACAAACTCCTACCCAAACCCTGTGCACCTCCACAGGAGCTACCCACACTTGGAAACTACGTGTAACAGGAAGGGTGTATTTTAAACACATAATATGGGAATGCCCCAACTTGTCGACAAGTTCTCCTGAGGCCCTCCGGGAGGGTGCCGCCTAGTGCTGCTCAGTTCGAATGTCACCAAAAAATGAGCTATCCAGCTGGCCAGGGAGGCTGTACGGAGACAAGGTCTCCTGGTACCTCCCTGTGTGGTCTAGCCCGGATCGCAAGCATGCCGGATCAGAAAATAAAGTTTATTCAATCACTCAATCTGAGCAATATTAAGAAATAAATAGCGGCAGCTACGTGCTCTTTCAGCAGGAAATCGACGATTTTGGCGCAAGGAATGGGTTGAAGCCAGACGTGTCTTCGAGGCGCCCGGTCACGTGAACGACACAAATCCGAGTCAAGCTCAAAGATTATGTATCCCGGCATTCCCATGCATCCAACAGCTCGCAGCGCCACTCTTCCCTCTAGGTAGGAGTAGGCCTACGTCAACCACGTGTCGACTTGTCTCTTCTTAACATGACGAATTCACGTTGGTCGCGGAAGTTGGAACGAGAAGTGGGCCATAAAACTTGTCACAGACATGGACGTGCGACATGCGATTGAAGCACGTACTTCGTGAGGTGAAGGAAAATAATGAATACAAAAAATAACTCAGTGGAAAGTTGCTGTTAACATTTTAGATGAGAAATGCGGCAAAGAAAATATGTTACCTGATTACTTTACGTGATTGATTGATTGATTGATATGTGATGTTTAACATCCCGAAAACCACCATATGATTATGAGAGACGCCGTAGTGGAAGGGCTCCGGAAATTTTCGACCACCTGGGCTTCTTTAGCGTGCACCCACATCTGAGCACATGGGCCTAACATTTCCGTCTCCTCCAGAAATGCAGCCGCCGCAGCCGGGATTCAATCCGCGACCTGCGGGTCAGCAGCAGAGTACCTTAGCCACTAGACCACCGCAGCGGGGCATACTTTACGGTGATCCTGGTATTTTGCAAAATAGACGACTGTCACATTTTTCGGTCTACCGCCAGAATTGATATCGTATGCGTGCACAACCCTTTTATGTGGACCATGGCTCACTTTCGTGCCCTGGTCTCGCTCGTATTCACTATAGACTATTTTTTTACATACGTGTTGTTTACTTGGCGTGACATTTCGCTGAGAGTGACCTAGCTCACGCACGGTCCATAGCAAGGAATTTTTCAGCCCTGGGGGGGGGGGAGGTTATTTATTGAAGGCCATTTGCCCTCAGTAAAACAGCCCCCTCTGTTCGAATTTTAGGGGGGGGAGAGACAGAGAGAGAGCACTTCCCGCTGACTACGGACCTGAGCTGACGGTATAGCTTCACATATTTTTTTTCTGTGACTGCAAACTACTTTAGCTGGCGTACGGTGACATGCTGTCAGGCCTTCGTGACGATGAATGTGGCACGCAACGTAAATCTTCCGCTGCGCTGAGCACGGACAGCAAAGGCGATACTTGTACGAGTGTTATGTGGTTTCATGGATTTCTCCTATATAAGTTCGGCAAGAAGAAATTTTCGAACCTATTGTAACCAAACTATTGGCTCACTAGCAGTTGCAGTATATTTGCTATCTGCACGACATTTTGTGTTATAGCCCGAGTACGACCGGTGATTAACTATGGCTTGCTTTCCAGATATTGTTTGTCTTGCTGTTCTTTCGTATAGAGCCATTCGGGAGCCGCAAATAATAATAAAAAATTTGTTTAGCTATCAGATACGAGCAAGAAAACAGCTACATAAAAATTCCTCATTGCGCGCCATGTAGGGTAATAGTTATTCGTCGCTTCCTCTGCCGTTTGTGCGGTGAGTTCCTTTTTCTTTTTAATGCATAGATGGTGGAAGTGGCAACGACGCCAACAAGACGCAATTTTGTTTAGATGTGTGCTTCTACTGTAGCTTCACTACCAGTTCACACATGCATCGCCTGTTAGTCCTATTTGTTTGGAAACATAAAAACGTATGAGTGATAGACTGCAGTAAATGAAGTGGTGGACGCAACGTTGCTTTTACTGTGTTAAGCTTAATTGTAAGCGATCTTTTCTCAAGTGTCGCAACCATCACTTACTGCAAACGTTTTCACGAAACATTACCTAACATTGTATAACCAGGAAATTCTGTTAACTGTACTTATTGGTCTTGTTTAATTTTTTCTGGAAATAACTACTTTTTTGTATAATCTGGAAAAACGTTGATGTTAACTGAGTCCACTGAAATGTATTATTTGTAGTTTTTGTGTGTTTGATCACTCCCCTTTTCAATGCCTTTTGACCCTGAGGGTATTAAAAATAAATAAAGGAGCCCACTCGCGCACAGTGACACTGTTTTAACCCCATGTCATAGACCATGCGCTACAATACTCAAGTACTATCAACATACCCACATGGAACTTTTGAAAAAAAAAAATCGTCGAAACAGTTTTATTTGCATTGAGCCTAACACACGCGGCAAATTTTCGTGACGTCACTGCGACGTCATCAAATCCCATTATCAGAAGCCGTGACTTTCTGCTTCGTTCATGCCGACACTGCCCTCAGTTTTTTTTATTTATTAATGTGCGATTTATTGATATGTGGTGTTCGACGTCCCAAACCGGTGGGTTTGGGACGTTAAACCCCACATATCAATCATGATTATGAGCGACGCCGTAGTGGAGACTCTGGAAATTTCAATCACTTGGGGTTCTTTAACGTGCACCTAAATCTGAGCACACGGGCCTACAGCATTTTCGCCTGCATCGAAAATGCAGCTGCCGCAACCGGGATTCGTCCCCACGAAGTGCGGGTCAGCAGCCGATTACTTTAGCCGCTAGACCACCGTGGTGGGCTGATGTGTGCACGACTCACTTGTCCTGTTCGATTGGGCATTTAAGGCATTCGACTTCATAAATTTCACTGCATACCTTTTGTTTCGTTTTCTTGCAAAAGTTAGTACGCTACTTTCCATTGAAAAGTCATTGTATAGAAATGATAAGCGTGGTACAACTTATAGTTTTTGCTTTTAGAATTATCGCGAAAGTATACAACAAAATGTTTCACCACACAATCAATCATACGATACCGGAAGCGCATCCCTTTGTCTCATTAGGCCTAATTTAGTCCCTCATTGACCGACGCGCAAATTCATATGGCTGCACTGATACGACAAACGCTTCATATAGACGGCTGCCGCGACATTTGAGATAATAATGGATGCTTCTGATACACTGCTGCACAAATCGCTGAAGTGAAGAAACATGCTGCTTACCTTAACGTGTTCCTCCATTGATGTTTTGCCGAATCCCAAATCCCTCAAGACGTGCAGGCAGAACCTCCTGTTGTCCACCCATGTGTCGCCGTTAAGCGTCGCCACACCTGTCCAAATAGTTCAGCACACTCACCACAAAATCTGTGCTGTACTTTTCGAGTGTATTGCTGGTTTTAAGACCCACACACATGGTGCACGAGCTAATCACTGACGTCATAAGAGCGTTGCAGCTATCGCAAGCGTAAGTTAACCTGGCACAGCATGTTCTGCCATGAGATCAAGGATATTCGTCTCGTCTTTGGCATACCAGACGACATATTTTAGGGGCAAAGCTTCTTATGGCATGGCTTGTGCGTCTCCCGTTGTCGTTGTGCGTAACCGCCGGTGGCGCATACCCGAGAGAGCGGGTATTTGTCACAGGGGATAGACGGGTATGTGCCACAGGGGAAGGAGAGAGACGATCGCACGACTACGATCGCGATGGAAAGATGTGACATGGTGGTACTTAGAGTGTTCACTAGATGAACAGATGAACGGACGTACGAATGGACAGACAGACAAGCAGAGGACGGATGGACGGGCACGCGAATGGATAGACGGATGCGCGGATGGATGGACGGACGCACAGTTGGACGGACAGACGGCTGGACGCACGGCTGGACGCGCGGACGGACGGAAGCAAGAACGAACGGATGAATAGAAGCGCGGATGGACTGACGGACGCTACGCCCCACTCATCATCATTCACTCCGTGGAATATGCTGTGATTTTTTCGTAAAGTATTTTTAAATAGGAATCAAACTTTGGTCTTCATAGCAAACAGTATACATAAATAAAATTGACTGGGTTTTTGTGTATTTGCCTTAGATGACCGGAAGTCGACAGCCACGTTCTTTTTTCTTTTTTTCTCAGTCGACTGTAATGATCTTCCCATTGCTTTCTGAAGCCTTCTTCTGAAGTGCACGCCTCTGGGGTCGTCGCAACTTTGACGGAGGCGAGGTGTCATATGATTGGATCGTGGTATGCCATCATGACTTCGCAAATTTCAGTGATCAATAACCTCACGATGACGTCGATTATAGTACGACTCTTATATTTGTTCTGAGAATCTCGTATGACCATATCAAAAATTTTTTGGTACCATTCCTTTTCTCTACATTGCTTATTTTATAAATAGCCACCCGAGAAAATGTGGAATGCATTCGTGATGTTTGTACGTGTAAAGAGAAGCCTTCCTAGATTGAGATATGCGCGCACCTAAACACAACGCATAGCACCTACAATGTCGCTGTTCATTTATGCCTCGATACAGTCCCTTCGTTATTTTCCCAGGGCTGTGTCGATTCCATGGGGTGTCAGTATTCACAAATAAAAGAAATGGTCTTCCTTGGTTCGTTTTACAAGCGTATATGACGTACTGACGGCGTCCAGTTGGCACTATTCTAGTGTTTAGTGCTGCGGAGTTCCTTTCTCGAGTAACTCTTGAAATGGTCGAGAGGAAAGGACCTCACTTTCAACCGAAAAGGCGAGGTGGCGTGCGCTTACCTCCGTACACTTCACCCCTGAACAGCCAGTTCTGTGGTCGGTACAGAAACCTCCTTCTTTGTGAGAAACTTCTTTATTGACGGGAAGTCATTCAGTATGACCATGTCAGCCGAACCGGTCTTTATCCTGGGGAGGAAAACAGCGGGTGATTGAGTTTACCGGACCAGGTAAACAATATATATATATGATAATAGGATAGATATAGAGAGATACGATGAGGAGAGATATGAGAGAAGAGAGGCGAATAGTAGATATATATATATATATATAGATATATATAATATAGAGATATATATAATATATTATAGTCTTAATATATCTTATATATTCTATATATATATCTATAGATAGTATATATATATATATCTATATATATATATATATATATATCTATATATATAGGGAAAGAAGTGTATACCTAAGGGCTCGTTTTTTCCGTGTTTTAACACAATATTAATGAGATCTAACAGACAGTAATGCCAAGGGGAAGTTATTAATGTAAATAAGAAGAAAGAAAAAGTGGATGAAAAATTACCAACTGTGAGCAGGAATCGAACCTACGACCTTCGAACTACGCGTTCGATATATTCTTTTCTTTCTTCTTATTTTACATTCTATTGGTTTAATAACTTCCCCTGTACATTCCTTGGCATTAACTGTCTGTTAGATCTCATTATATATAATATATTATATATATATTTTTATATATATATATATATATTCTTGAAGGTTCTTCCTGCATTTCGGTCGAGTTATAAAAAACGATGCTTTATTGCCAACGTTACGGCGAGGATCGCATATATATATATATATATATATATATATATATATTATATATATATATATATATATATATATATATATATATATATATATATATATATATATATATATATATATATATTCCTGCTCACGGCTGGTTATTTTTCATCCACTTTTCTTTCTCCTTATTTACATTCCATTGGTTCTAATAACTTCCCCTGTACATTCTTTGGCATTACTGTCTGTTAGATCTCATTATTATTGTGTCAAAAACAAGGAAAAACGAGCCCTTAGGTATACACTTCTTTCCCTTATATATATATATATATATATATATATATATATATATATATATATATATATATATATATATATATATATATATATATATATATATAATAAGGGAAAGAAGTGTATACCTAAGGGCTCGTTTTTCCGTGTTTTAACACAATATTAATGAGATATAACAGACAGTAATGCCAAGGAATGTACAGGGGAAGTTATTAAAACCAATGGAATGTAAATAAGAAGAAAGAAAAGTGGATGAAAAAATTACCAACTGTGAGCAGGAAGCGAACCTACGACCTTCGAATTACGCGTTCGATGCTCTAACCACTGAGCTATCACAGCGGCCCTCCCTCCATCCACTTTTTTGGGTTTATCTGTGAATTTAGAAGTAGGAGTGACAGTCAGCGCCATCTATAAGCCAAACAACGAGTGTGAAACACTCTTAAGCGCATGTTTGGCGCCACGTAGCACGTGAACTTATTATGAGTAGGCAGCTGATTAATTGTCCCTCTTATACAACCTAAACACACCAAGTCTGCCAGTACGAGACCCTCGTTCAATGAAATAAGGGAAAGAAGTGTATACCTAAGGGCTCGTTTTTCCGTGTTTTAACACAATATTAATGAGATATAACAGACAGTAATGCCAAGGAATGTACAGGGGAAGTTATTAAAACCAATGGAATGTAAATAAGAAGAAAGAAAAGTGGATGAAAAAATTACCAACTGCTCACAGTTGGTAATTTTTTCATCCACTTTTCTTTCTTCTTATTTACATTCCATTGGTTTTAATAACTTCCCCTGTACATTCCTTGGCATTACTGTCTGTTATATCTCATATATATATATATATATATATATATATTGCCCTAGCTATCTTTAGGCAGAGTTTAAAAGTATGCTGACACACCTAATTACGACGCGACCAAACTCATGTTGCTGACCGTTGCCTGGAGTTAGACTATTTTTTGTGTTATTGTTTAATAAGATCTGTTTACTTAACCAACTTCTGAAGGAATGAAGACGGATAAAAAATTATGAAAAAGTTGTAGATCGGTTTGCGAGATGTCCGATTGGACAGTTCTGAACTTTATATTTGTTAATTATATCTTTTTTCTGCTTACTACAAATGCTCGAAAAATACAAAAAAATACCACGTGACAAACCCACTGGCGCGCCTTCGCGCGCCGTGATTCTGGTTCTCCCTAATGTTTCGCGGTATCTTATGAGGCCGAAAGTGTTCATATAATGTAAAAATAAAATATCTACTACTATTGGGTGTGCGATCACTGGGCATTCACTTTCCTACGAACGAAAATCGAATTAAATTTGTTTGGGCCCTGAGACTATATGACAAGTTCAATAGAAGATGCAGCGGTCACTTGTTTTTATGCGTTCGAATTTCGCACTAAGTCTACGATGTTGATTGATATGTGGGGTTTAACGTCCCAAAACCACCATATGATTATGAGAGACGCCGTAGTGGAGGGCTCCGGAAATTTCGACCACCTGGGGTTCTTTAACGTGCACCCAAATCCGAGCACACGGGCAGTTTACGATATTCGTCAGTATGTCTAATCGGCTGCGGTGTTATAGCGGTTGTGGCGTTGGGCGGCTGGCACGATATTAGCGAGGTCGAATCCCGGTAGCTCCGGTCGCATTTCGGTGGCGGTGAAATGCTACGAGGCCCGTGCACTTAGATTTAAGTGCCCGTTATAAAACAACAGATGTTAAAAATATCTGGAGCACTCCACAACAGCGTATAGTTCATACTCATATCATGGTTTTGGAGTGTAAAACCACATCAATTATTATTATAAATGTGGTTGTTATGGTATGCGAAAAAACTCGCTTTCAGCCACCACTCATAATAAAAGAATTGGGAAAATACCCTTGTCCATCAGAGTCTGTGCACAGACCGTTGAGCTACGCTACATAGATCAGTGATTGTAACTTGTTGCCAATCTTATTTTACTGGATAGTTATAGTGGTGTGATTGGCACCCCACACTTCCACATAATTTCGGCGCCTTGAGGTATGCCTAGGCTGCTTCCTTCATATATACCACAGCAACCTGTTTGGGACTGCGAATATTATTGAACCATCTTACTATCGCGAAAGCAACTTATATGTGCGGTCTTCGACAAGTTGTACCGGTGGTCAGGGGTGTGAATATAATTCCATGCACCAGCGCGGTGCAGTGTCCACATGTGCAATACTTTTCTCGGATGACGTAGACATTGTAATTACCTTCGTGAATGTTAGTCGAGCGGTTGTGCATCGCGCGACATTTCGCAACCAAGTTTGCTCACTCCTAAAAGCAAGCCGACGAATAATCGCGTGCCTGCGTACGCACGAAAAGCTTGTCTCGGTGATCAGCGTTCTGAAGCTCAACCGCAACGAGCAACAATGAGCTCTATGTGTGTGCACGACAGATGACGATGATCGCAAGGTAAATAGTCTCTTCACGGCCGGACGTGGACGCACCTGTACACCGGTCCATACTGTTTGGCCCATTTCATCGCCTGGTTGCAATGAAAGTCCTTGTGCGTGAACTGGACGTGGCCCACGAGAGGTCGACCTGGTGGACCTGGAGGTAGGCGTGTTCCAGGCGGCAGGCTCCTGCTGCTCAGCCAACTCCGCGTGATTAGGTAGAGCAGTGATGCCACCAGCACGCTGCCGGCAATTGTAAACCAGTCCATGATTGTTGTGCCTTGAGTCGCAGCTGTGTATGGAGACCAGAATACTGTGCTTTTACTGTCGCGCCCACTTTAGAGCAAGTATACGCAATCTTTACCTCAGTTATCTGTTCTCGTGGCCAACTTACGGTCTGCGCATTTGATTGCGTCACGACCGATCCGAGCTAATACTAGATTGAATCAGCATTAACACCAGCCAGCGTGCGACAAGGAAATACCCGATTCTATCGCGCTTGTCGGTTCCACCCGATGCGCAGCCGTCCACCACAGATGAATGCCACCTGCTAGTGACGCCAATTGTGGTCTCTATAAATTTCGCCGTTCAATCACAGCATCTGTCTCAAAGAGAGAGCGAGAAAGATAGAACAGGAGTCCGGAAGGACGGCAGAGAGGAAATGAAAATCTGTGCTTTCGTTATGCTGCGCCGAACACGAAAGTGAGGTAAAAGTTTACAGACAACAATTTATCCTTCATTGATTGAGCACAAGGTTATGTTGAGATAGTCTTATCAACGACGCAAATACTGCGGTACATTAACAAATGGGACGCAGTAAAACAGCTTGTCTAAGCCACATTTTCAGTTCAGGATGGTGACAGTAGGCACACATCAAAAGAAACCCACGCTTTCAACAATGAAAAATGCTCCTACGCTAGCATATTCAACTACTACTTATTCACCATAACATGCTCAACACGGAAATTTCCATTCCTTGGAGGTGCCGGGCGGGGAATAACTTGACATCCGAAACCGTATTTAGTTCATGGCCATAGTGCATGTGTTTTAGGTATGTGGCAAGTGTAATTGTATTCCAAATAAGCCCAACTACGCATAGCCTCGTTTTTTTCACAGTATCGAACTCGAATAATAGTAATGAAGTGAGTGTATATATGAAAAGTTTATCTTTACGTCTGATGAATAGCTATGAAGTGTGTGCTGTACTTGCTATAAGATGATATATTTAGGCGGAGATGCGCTTCGTAGTGAACTAAAAAAAAAACATTCCTAAAGGTACCACTGAGCCACCGAGAAGCGGGCCGTGGAAGCCGCCTGGATTCAAGGACTCGTGACCGTAACCTAGACGGGGCCATTTGGCCACCCAGCGCCTCCTCTATATTTTTCAGTGCCCGTACGAACGCTCTCTTCAGGCCATCAAGCGCGGGCTCTGCCACCGCTTCCGTATGGCGGCGCTGCGCGAGTAGACTACGGGAAGCTGGCGCTGGACAGCTCGGGAATTCGTGTTTTCATGCGAGTTAAAATTTGCATTCATGCTTCTCGCCGATTTTCATGGGTACAACGGAAATGAAAAGTAACAGGAACATAGCAGCCCGATGTTTTCACCGGGCTCTGCCAGACCGTGCTACCGGTTTGATATATGCGTTTTAGTTTTATAGCATTCGCCATTTATTTTCTGTTTCAAGCAATTCCAACCTCATCATTTGCACGCCTCAGCACACAATACTGCTGTGCACCACTGTGCATATCTGACGAAAAAATTTCATTTCTCATTTGTTATAAAAATACAACAACTCGCCGGTCCTTTGTGTATTCACCTGAGACGACTGAAAAGCAAGAACTACCTTCGTTTTTTTTTTCGATTCATTGCACTGAATGTTTCCTGCTACCCTACGGGATTTTTTAGCTTCCAACATGGTTTTCTTACCGCCTCAAAGGTTAGAGACAAAGCTAGCTTTCTGCCCCTCAGCTGGTTGTGTACTGCCCTCATTCTCGGCCCATTTCTACCAAGCGAAGACGTTATATGATGCCGTGAACCTAAGTGACCTTCTGCTACGTCACAAACATTTATATGTGACGTTATATGATGACGTCTTCGTGTAATGACGATTTTTTGCCACACTCGTGTTCACGCCACCAACGCGAGAAGACGCCGGAGGCCACCGGCGATCAATTTTTGCTTTTGATGAGGCATTTAAAGCTATCGCCTTAATGCACTGTACGGCTGAAGCTACGTGAAATTGCAGCTTCCGCTGGTGTTTGGGGAGAGCGTGCTTGCAGTAATCAGGCTGAAGACTTGGTCTCATAAAAAATATTCGTACTACACTCTAATATGTAATCGCCATTTACAACCCCACTATTTTATAGATTATAAGTAATGGTGGCTGAATACTACCCTTCGCATTTGGCACCATGGCAACTGGTATCAATAAACGGTAGTGCACTGCATCAGAACAGTCAACAAACGAGTCTACCAGTAGCAACGCTGTCTTGCGATCACTGCCGTGTGCAACGTTAACATTACACCCCACAGCTGAATGGGCACCACCCATGGGCACTACGCAGCCATTCGGCCTCTATTCGGCTCGCTACCGAAATAAGAGGCCAGAGGAAAGAAGAAAGAGAGCTTTGCAGCTGGATAATAAGGCTACAACAATCCGTCCACGAGTACACAGACAAGCTCAAGCAACTGACCAGAGGCCGAATTTTTCCCGCCTGTCTTCTTGGCTCACGTTGAGAGTCGGCTTTAGTCTTCAGACTTTAACAGCGCCTGTTCAAAACATAGGCCATGATCGCAGAAATCACGCCGCATACGGAGCTGTTCTTGTTTACTGCACGATCATTTCATTGTTTAAGCCCTCAAATAGTGAAACCACTTGGCATAGTTCCTCACTTTGCGACACTTGCTTTTTCTTGGTGGCAGTACGCGTAATGCTTTGCGAAGGAAACGGATGATGACCTTATGTCCCTAGTAAAATGTCTAGTGGCATTTTGTGCTATTTAGTGCATGAACTCCAGGCTCGCGCATGATATGCTGCGCCACTAGAGAGTAGCAGGTATCGAGGAACATTAGGCCCTCAAGCTTTTATTATTAGCTCCTGGCAAAGGCTTCTCTCAAAAATCGACTTTCAGTTAGTCCAAAAATCAACTCTCAGTCAAGCGAACGCCACGGTTACAAAACAATTTTCCGCGGATTACTGGCATGAGCAGACAAGGCGTGAGCGTCTCGATCATATAGTCGCGAACGACACATGCCTTTGAAATTTTATCAATGGCAGGAAAGCTCTACTGCTATGAAACAAGAATTGAATTGGGAGCTGCTTTCATCGCGTAGAAGAAAATTGCAATTAAAACTTTTATATCTAATATTTAATAATAAAACTGGAATCAATAAGGATATGTATTTACAGACGCCGGATTATTTGTCAAATCGAATTGATCATCCTTTTAAACTGAGGGAATACCGTCCCAGGACTGGAATTTTTGCAAATTCTTTTTTTTTGTCAGAACAATACATGAGTGGAATAGGCTCAGAAGTGTACAAGTGTCTGCTGTAAATGAAAATTTGTTTCTTTCGAATCTGTAACCCCCCTGCTATAACGCCTTCGGGCGCTGCAGGTATACTTCGAATAAAGAATAAAGAATAAATGAGCTGGGTGTCCAGAACAACAAGTGCTTCACGATTATCGTTTCTAAGTTTCTATTGCACCTTAAACAATGTGAATACAGCCGAAAATTGAGCCGTGTAGCAGCTTCGAATACAGCCGCGGCATTCATTACCACGAGAGACGACGTGGCAGCATGTCTACCTCAGTTGCGGCACCTGGCGGTGAAACGCCGCACTAGCACCGGGGGGTGGGGGTATTGTTTATGCTTAGAAGAAGGAAACGAAGAAAAAAGTGAGCCCCGTAAGTGTCTGCATCAGGGTGCGACAGTAGCTCACAAGGGATGGGGGTGAGGAGGGATTAAAAGGATAGGAATAAAGGTGTAGAGAGAGAGAAAGAGAGATGCGCTAAGCCAGCGAGCGAGGGCATATCGAGGGGATAGGAGATAGGAAAGATGGAAACACGGTCACGGGAGTCCGTGGACGGGGCACCACTTGCGAGAGAGCTCTTGTCGGCGCCAGGAGATGGCGTAGAGCAAGACCAGTAGGTCATAGATACGCTGTCGTAACAGATCAGCGTCAGGAGATGACGTAGGGCGAGCCCCGTCGACCAGAGCTACGCTGACGTCGGAGATCGCGAGGGCACAACCGGTCGGCACGGAATCCAGCGAGCGAGTCCGACGGCCGCTTCCCATTGCAATCCTCTCCCTCGCCCGGGCACTGAAAAAAATCACAGCATATCCACGGAGTAAATGATGATGAGTGGGGCGAAGCGTCCGTCAGCCCGTGCATGCTTTCGTCCGTCCGCGCGACCACCCATGCGTCCATCCGTCTGTCCGCGTGTTCGTCCATGAGTCCGACCATCCATCTGTCCGTCCGTTCGCGCGTCCATCCGTCCGCTTGTCCGTCCGTCTGTCCGCCCGTTTTCTAGTCTGTATGTCCGTCCGTCCAAGAACACCCCAAGCGCCGCCATTTCGCATCTCGCATCCCCTGTGGCACATACCCGCTCCGCGCATCCGTCTATCCATCCGTCCGTCCATTTGCTAATCTGTATGTCCATCCGTACGTCCATGCGTCCGTGTGTGTGTCCATCTAGTGAACATTCCAAGTACTGCCATCTCGCATCCCCTGTGGCACATACCCGCTCTAGAGCGGGTATGTGCCCCCGGTGGCTATGTACAACATCGGTGGGTGTATAGACCCACGCTTTAAGGCTGTTCGTCCATGAAATAGAGGGAGCGCTGGCCCACCACACCAACTCGTCGAACTTTGAAGGAAGTTCTTTTCTCCTCCTCCTTCCAGTGGAAAGCCTAGCTCGCTACATCCAAGATAAATTTTCGAATAAGGTACATGCGACATCAACATGTGGTTTGGAGGCCGAAAAGCAACGGCTTTTGTAGACAAGTGATATAGCTTGTAGGTGTGGAGACCATTGCTGTTTTTCTACTCCTAAATGACTCCTGCTTAAGAGAGAAGCTTTCTTTAAAACCTCTACCGGTTTTGTCGACCTTGGCTGCTTCTTCAGGCTGCCGTCAGACGGAACCAGCTTGCAACACGCGCTTCCGGCTTTTCGCTCACGTCCGTTTCCCACTTCGAGCTTGTTATACCGCTTCCGGTCTTCGTCTTCACTCTTTGATATCTGTTATAGCCTAATAAAGGGCCACCGAAATGAGTTTGCTCTGCAATGATATTATACGCAGTGGATATTGTACCACGCTACAAAAATTGGGCAGAAGAGCTGCCCAACAAGACACGTTACGTCCGGTGCATCAATTTGAAGCAAGGTGTGGGAACGGGCTAGTTGGTATTCTATGTCTTTAACAGCTGAAGCGCGAAAAGGTATACAACAGTCAAGAGCGACAACAAGGACAAGTAGAACTAACGGAAAAGTATGTGCCAAGTACAAACGCGGTTAAATTCAAAAAGTACAAGAAGCCATGAGTGACACCAGTGATTTTTAGATTAATAAGGAGAAGACGACGAGTATACAAGGCATTTAAAAAACCAATAGTAGTTATCAGTACACCAAGTTGGTCGAGATAACTAATGAATATAAATCTAAAGTTCGTAGCGCAAAGGATAAATACTTCAATCGACTTAACGAAAGTATAAAAACGAACCCAAAGCATTTTTGGAGATACGTAAGAAACTGTGGAGCTGATTCAACCGGAGTAAACGAAATTTTCCATGATGGTCAGATCTTGTACAGCGACATTGATAAAGCGTCGTGTCTTAATGATTTCTTTCACTCCGTATTTTTACCTCAAACGGATTTTGCGAAATTATCTACGCTGGCAGAGCCACCTCTGGGAACTCAGCCATTAATGCCACCGGTTGAACTCTGTGTGAGTGGTATCGAATCCCTTTTAAAAAATATAGATGAAACCAAGGCCCCTGGTCCAGATGGTATTTCCCCACGCGTGTTGAAGCATTGTGCCTGGCCAATAGCATCTTATTTTTACCTAATATACAAAAAATCTCTCTCTACTGGGGTTCTGCCTGAGGACTGGAAAAGAGCTTTCGTGGTTCCCATTCACAAGGGTGGTTCCAAAAAAGAGGCCAACAATTATAGACCTATTTCATTAACATCTATTCCCTGCAAAATACTAGAGCACATTTTCCATAAAGACATAATGAAACACTTAGTTCAACATAAATTATTAGTTGATGGTCAACATGGTTTCCGCAGGGGCCTGTCTTGCACAACACAGCTGATTGAGTTCTACCATGATTTAGTGTCCGAGGTTGATGACAACGGTCAAACAGACTGTGTTTTCTTAGATTTCAGAAAGCCGTTTGACACCGTGTGCCATCCCTTGCTTCTTCGCAAACTCGAAAGGGCAAATATTGATAAGAAAGTACTGAATTGGATAGTCTGTTATCTATCACAACGTCGACAATGTGTCATTCTCAATGGTACTACTTATTCTACGGTGGAAGTAACATCGGGTGTCCCTCAAGGGTCCGTTTTAGGGCCGCTACTGTTTTTAGTTTACATTAATGATATTCCTGATGGCATTACTTCTCGAATACTTTATTCGCTGACGACTCAGTTGTGTACAGAAAAATATAAAATGAACAGGATCGCATTGAATTGCAGGTTGACCTTACCCGAATTGTGCAATGGTGTGATAAGTGGAAAATGCAACTTAATGTGAAAAAATGTGTGCACGTGTATTTTCCTAAAAAAAAGAAAAAGGATGAAGCGCGTTACTTTTTGAATGGTGACGTCATTGATCATAAATCAATGTATAAATACTTGGGTGTAACTCTTACGAGCGACTGTTCATGGAATGCGCATGTGCATGCTGTAGTTGCAAAAGCTGCCAGAGCCCTAAATTTCATTCAACGAAATCTGAGATCCTCCCCCGCTGTCCTAAAAAGTACTGCGTATATTTCATTTGTCCGCCCGATTTCGGAATATGCATGTTGTGTGTGGGATCCGCGCCAAAAGTCCTTGAATGATCTGATTGAGAAAATACAGAACAGAGCGACAAGGTTCGTTCTCAGTCGGTATAAGCGAGGTGACAGCTGTACTGAAATGAAAAATGAGCTGGGATAGGAAGCGATCTCCTCTCGCAGAAGGAAATTGCTTTTGAAATTGTTATTTCAGATATACCATAAGAAGACTGGCATCAATAAAGACACTTACCTTAAACGACCGCATTATCTGTCTAGAAGGTCTCATCATGACCTTAAGATTAAAGAATACCGGACTGGAACGAACCTTTATGCTAATTCTTTCTTTGTTCATACTGTACAAGAGTGGAATCAATTGTCTTGTGACTAAGTGTGCTGTAATAACGAAGACTTGTTTTTTTTCAAAGCTGTAACCTCCCCGCTTACACGTTTTTGGGCAAAGCAGGGTATTTCTGAATAAAGAAAAAAAATAATAAAAAGCTTGGCCTCGTTGTTTCCTTTGTCGGTTGTTACCTTTTCGCGCTTCAGCTGTTAAATGCATCAATTTGAGTTCGATTTTATTTTACTGCGCAGTACAAAACGACATACATTTGTGTGTGTTGTGTGTATGATGGGAAAAAAGCTGCATGAATAAAACTGTAGTTGTGATGAGCCCCATCACCACTAAAACCAGGTGATCTGGGCGTTATGTGATAACTCGTTTGGCAGAGTAGATCTGCCTTACTGAAAAAAAAAAAAAACTCTAGATGCTGAACCTGCACCAGCCACATTTTCAGCATTTTCAGACAGCCCTGGCATTTCAGACACCAGTTCGGTCCTCGTGCCTCGATCATGAAGCAGTGCGGTTTCCACCACTGATGCATTCAAACTTTGAAAAGCGGATGAAACGGGTCTGGAAGATTTGAAATTTTGGCTGATGCTTGTTCGGCTTCTGAAGGCTCAGCGAAAAAGGAAGATGACAATGAGTTTCGCAGTGTGTTGATTCCTATATGGAGTGTTGGATCTGCTGCCGTACGTTTAGGGGCGAAGCTCCTTACGCCGTGGGTAGTATGTCCCACGCCGTCGTCGCCGTAACCAGCGAAGCTCATTGCGCGGTCGGTCATATGTCCCGTGTTGTCGTAAGATTATCCATTCTGCAGCCATATATAGCCAGTAGCCATCCATCCGTCTAGCTGTTCGTGCATCCATCCATCCATCCATCCATCCTCCATCCATCCATCCATCCATCCATCCATCCATCCATCCATCCATCCATCCATCCATCCATCCATCCATCCATCCGTCCGTCCGTCCGTCCGTCCGTCCATCCATCCATCCATCCATCCATCCATCCATCCATCCATCCATCCATCCATCCATCCATCCATCCATCCATCCGTCCGTCCGTCCGTCCGTCCGTCCGTCCGTCCGTCCGTCCGTCCGTCCGTCCGTCCATCCATCCATCCATCCATCCATCCATCCATCCATCCATCCATCCATCCATCCATCCATCCATCCATCCATCCATCCATCGATTGATTGATTGATTGATTGATTGATTCATTCATTCATTGATCCGTCCATCCGTCCATCCATCCGTCCGCTTGTACGTCTGTCCATGCGTTCGTCCATCCTTGCGTCTGTGCATCCTTCCATGTGTCCGTCCGGGCACCCGTCCGTCCGCTTCGCCCCACTGGTCATCATTCACCTCGTGGATATGCTGTGATTTTTTCTAGTGCAGAGGAGCAGTCGTGGCGTTCGCGGTCTGTTTGTGTCTTCGATGCTTCACAGAGACACTTTCAAAGGTAGAATGAATGGGTTTCTTACAGAAATAATTGTTTTAGAGGTACGCTACGCAGTAATTTTATGATTGTTTGAAGTAGAAATGAAGTCAGTTCAGTTTTAGCAGCAGAGCTTTTTTAAGATAGGGTTAGTCTGGCAACAGATGCAGGAACTCGGTGGGCATGAACCAGCAGTTCCTAACATAGCATAGCCATTCGTAGTATAATATAGCATGAAGGTGGGGACGGTTGACGTGAGTGTGAGGAGGTAGGAGAGGAGAATGTCAACATGGTACAGCCCTGTGTACTTTAGCTAGGGGCTGGCAAATTGAAGTGGGGATGAGAAGGAAAGAAAGAATGTGGAAAAAGACGTGAGAGGGTAAACTTTAGGATCACTATGGACAGTACAGCACAGAGAAAGAGGGGTGAGGGTAGTAGCGATGTGAGGGCGAAGAGACTAGAGGGCGACATTGAAAAATATAGAGACAGAAAGATGAAAGAAGAAAGAAAAACGGACTACAGAAAGAGATAAAAACATGAAAGAAGGAAAGAAAGAAAGGAAGAAAGAAATGAAGACATGATACAAAAACGAGGAAAAAAACTTAAATTTGTTTTCACCAGGTGCACGTGCTTGCTTGCCAGCTTCGCTGTTCACTCCAACTTCACAAGTGTGGAAATGAGCTTAATTTTAGCAGCAAAGCTGCTTAAGCTCGCTGTTGGCTTGCGACGCGTCAACATAAATGACCATCACCATGAAGCGGCATGCGCTTTCTTCATTCGCTTATCATCATCATCTTTATCATCTGGTTCACTCCCAGAACAGATGCGCCGTGTTCTCTGGGGTGGAATACAACAACCTGTTGGGTGAGGAAACGAGTACAGAAAGGATGAACTTGTAAGAGAGAAAATGAAAGAATGATAGAAGGAAAGAGATAAAGAAAAAAGAAGCAGAAGAATTCTTGGCCAGAATAACTTATTGGCGAGGTGGAATTGGAACCTGCATTCCCACGATCTGAAGGCGAGCATAGTACCCACGATGCCAATGGTTCTCAAACTTCGGGGGTCCGCGGATGTCAGATTGTCCTTGAAGCCATTTATGAAGTCCGCAAAACCTATCATTGCAAAAAAAAGTTTTCTTTTTTTCAGAGGCACACCATGTCCCGTGACAACACCTTCGGTAGTTTTGTCCTGCTTCACTTCAAAATTACTTGCATTGCAGAGGAGCTGACTTGTGTTCAATTTCACCCATGAGGGGGTTGTAAAGCTTTAGTTCCAATTTTATACTACATATGCACGGAATAATGCAGTGTCTAGGGTTGCATATACCGAAAGAAATAAACAGCTAAAACGGGTTGAATGTGGGTGCAGACCGCACAATTAATTGACAAGCTGTTGAGGTCAGATTGGCGTGGTCCTTTGAATTTGGTCATTCTTTGCCAGGGAGAAATGAATGGCACTTGTTTCACGTTGCATGTTGCGTTAATTAATAATGCAGCTTTTTTTATCCATCTATATCATCTTCCTCATATATCTCATAGGTCTACGAAAGGTTTCGGAAACATCAATAATTCATAACCGCTGCGCTGGGCTATCTAGGCGCGCTAACAGAGCATAGCATGGTCTTATTAAGTGCGCAAACATTTTTTTGCGCACTGCAATCACTTTTGGCGTTTATCTATCTAGCCACCTACGTTGGGGTGCTGTCCAGATCACCCCCCTAACTTGGTGTAAACCAAAATTAGTATGGGAGGGTAAGATTGTTTGAAGAATACAACAAGCTGGTCTTGACGTGAATAATGTCACAATCCGATTACGTACGTCGTCAAACACTTTCCGCCAAACAGTGGCACATATCCACGGGCGGGTATGTGCCGCTGGTATGCAGGTATGTGTCACAGGTGATTGACACTTAGTGTCTACCCAGGAACGACGAGATCACTCATGGGCAATTTTAACGCGCGAGCGTTAAGAAATACCCGACATCGGTAGCCGCCCCGACGAATGCAAAGAATAAAGTCAGGTTCTCAGCTAGAATCGTATCCAGGCATTCTGCGTGGCAATGAAGGATTTTACCCCAGATCTACGCCAGGTCTCGGAACTACTTTTTAAAAAGACCCTAATGTTCTTCAAACGTCGATCGTGGTTGCAGTGTTGGCTGTGCGATCTTATAAACAGTACATATACACGTACTCATGTCATACAGCCGTCTTGTCAGATTAACGACAATTATAGTGAAGTGCCACCCATTGAAGTTGATTTACGCTGCTGTATTCAGGGCCGCCAACCTCGCTGGCACTATAGCGCTACAGATCAACTTACCACTTCTGGTGTTGCTGATACCCATGTTGCTGTTGGCAGCGTTACGCAAAAGTAAACATGCGACTGATTTAACATATGCCTGTGCGTATACATTTATACATATATTTATCATACTTTCATAACGATTCGCGCAATTAAAAAAATTACAACACAGTAACCATACCTCCGCGCATGCTTTGCATAGCATCGACTTCCAAAATACGTAGGATCTGCCGAAGTTTTCAGTAAAGCATAGCATTAGGGTGAGAAAGAGAAATGCGGTTGAGGAGGACAGATGTGATGGTCATAAGGAGAGAAAAGCATGAAATAGAGCATTGAAAGAACGAGGAAAAGGCTTTAATTTGCAGAAAAAGAAAAGAGCGAAAGAGAATGCCTCAAAGATATAGAG
The DNA here is from genome assembly GCA_013436015.1 of Rhipicephalus annulatus. Classification (NCBI taxonomy): domain Eukaryota; kingdom Metazoa; phylum Arthropoda; class Arachnida; order Ixodida; family Ixodidae; genus Rhipicephalus; species Rhipicephalus annulatus. The sequence goes on from WOVY01010845.1 coordinate 467,917, forward strand.
AGAATGAAACAGGCAAAGAGAAAGAAACATAATAGAAGAAAGAGGAAACAAGCGAGAAAGAGAGAAATAAATAAATGAAACGCAGAGAAACAGAAATAGATCTGGAGACAAGGAAAAAGATTGATAATATAAAGCGAAAAGAAATACATCGATAAAACTGAGCTAAAAGAGAAAAGTAACAGGGGAGGACGGAAGGAGTAAACCTGAAGAGAAACGAAGCCGGCAGCCGAGCTCCGCAGTTCCTTCAGACTTGGCACCACTAAGATACATTTAATTTTTTTAAACCTTGATTTCTAGAATTTCGCATGATTCTGGGTGTAGTAAGCTGGAATTCGCTAAAAAAGAAAAGTATATTCGAGAGAAAGGACGTGTTCTCGAAGGAGGAGGAGGAGGAGGAAGGGAAGAAATGAAAGGCAGGGAGGTCAACCAGACGCACGTCCGGTTTGCTACCCTGCACTGGGGGAAGGGGTGAGGGGATTAAAGGAGAAGAGAGAGAGAAGTGAAGGGCAACGTGTATGTTGGTGGGACCTTGTCCATTGCACGCTTATAAGCGGTCGCGTAGTCCGGTCGTCTTCAGAAAACTTAGCAGTGCCCGCGTCGCTTTGCTGGCCAGCGACGCGTAGAGCCATGAGCCAAGTATCTTCTCTTCGGAAAAAGGTCTACTGTCTAGTGTCTCTAACGTTTCGCGTAGCAAATTGCGTTCGCTTGCAAAACGTTCACATGAACACAGTAGATGTTCTATTGTCTCGTCAGTGTCGCACGAATCACATCGGGAGCTATCCGCCATTCCTATGCGAAAGGAGTACGCCTTTGTAAAAGCCACTCCTAACCACAGGCGGCACAGTAAAGTTGCATCCTGGCGGGAGAGGTCCGATGGAACTTGAAGCTTTTTCGATGGGTCCAATTTGTGTAGGCGGCGGTTCCTGACACTGGGGTCACTCAGCCAAGTTTCCGACATGTTGTTAGCGAACGAGTGAAGGCCCCTTGCAGCGTCGGTTCTCGACAATGGAATTGGGGTTGTCTGGGCGTCCGCGTGGGCGGATCGGGCAGCATTATCAGCAAGGTCATTACCGACAATACCACAATGTCCCGGTAACCACTGGAACACCAAGTCATGTCCTTTCGATAAAACTTCGTGAATCACTTCTCTTATTTCATTCACTAGCTGTTGATGCTCCCGCTGTCGTAAAGCTGATTGTAAGCTCTGAAGGGATGCCTTGGAGTCACAGAACACAGCCCATTTTTGAGGTCGGGCTTCCGCGATATAAAGTATAGCAGCACGTAAGGCGGCAAGCTCCGCTGCTGTGGATGTTGTCCTATGCGACAGTTTGAGCTTTATAGTGACCTGGTACGCCGGGATGACAACAGCACCTGTAGAGCTGTCAGCCGAGACCGATCCATCGGTGTAAATGTGGGTCCTCTGGCCGTATTTTTCGTTGAGTAGCGACAATGTCACCTGTCGTAGGACCACTGTTGAATGATGGCTCTTGTTCGTTATTCCCGGAATAGTGAGGCACACCTGTGGTTGTTGTAGGCACCACGGGGGTGACGCTGGTCTTGTTGCGGGAGTGAAGCCAAAAGGGAGGCATTCTCTATGGGCAGAAATAATCTTTGAAAAGATCGCGTGTGGTCTTTGAAGTGGCAACACTGCAACATGGTGACCAGGAACTCGGCAGAGGTGTCTTATGTGGGCTCTCAAATTGTCAGTGGTGATGTATGTTCGAATTGGATGCTCTCTTGCGATCATAATTGCCCCGTAGGTTGAGGTGCATCGCGGCAATCCTAAGCACACGCGTAGTGCTTGTCCTTGCAGACTTTCGAGAGTGCGGATGTTCGTCTTGCACGTACTTGCCAGTAACGGCAAGCTGTAGCGCAAAAATCCCAGAAACAGTGCTCTGTATAGCTGCATCATTGACCTTATCGATGCGCCCCAAGATTTTCCGCAGAGGAACCGCATTATATGGACAATGGAAGTCAGCCTTCTCTTCAGGTAATTGCAGTGGGCACTCCACGAAAGGTCCCTGTCAATAATCACACCCAGGAAGCGATGGTTCTTCTGGTATGGAATATTTTGTCCATTGATGGTAACGGGGTATTGTGTCATGGCTCTGCGGGTAAACGCAACCAATGCACATTTCTCCGTTGAGACGGAAAGACCTTGCTTGCGGAGATATGAGCATGTCAAGGTGGCAGCCTGCTGGACTCTTGCACGTACTTGTAGACGAGTTACAGCCGAAGTCCATAGACAAATATCGTCAGCATATATGGATATGAAGATGGTACTTGGCAAAATTTCACGAAGTCCTACCATCACGAGGTTAAATAAAGTGGGACTTAATACGGCGCCCTGAGGGACGCCACGGGAGATATAGTAATTGGTGGTAGGTCCATCTGAGGTTTGTACAAAAAAGGACCTTCTTGTCAAATAATCCTGGATCCATTGGAACATCCGACCACCGATTCCAACAGCTTCCAACGAGTCTAGGATGGCTTTATGTGTTACGTTATCATAAGCCCCTTTGACGCCGAGGAAGAGTGCCAGTGGTATGCGCTTGAGGCTCTTCTGTTGCTGGATAAATGTTGTGAGATCAATCACGTTGTCAAGAGATGACCTACCTCGCCGAAAACCCGTCATGCAGTTTGGGTATACGTTGTAGCGCTCAAGGTACCATTCTAGGCGTGTAAGTATCATCCTTTCCATGACTTTTACTACGCAACTTGCGAGGGCAACAGGGCGAAATGATGTCAGATCAAATGGTGGCTTTCCTGCTTTGAGTAGTGGCACAAGTCGACTTATCTTCCAATCCTGGGGAACATTGCCCGCCAGCCATGAGTGGTTGTAATAGCTTAACAACTGTCCCCTTGCCTCCTGTTGAAGGTTGGCTAGAGCGGCGTAGGTGATGCCATCGGGTCCTGGTGAAGATGATCGTCGGGAAGCCGCCAAAGATGCGTCAAGTTCTTCTATAGTGAAAAGATTGTCCATTTCGTAGATGCGGGGTTCAGGGATAACACTCCTAATGGTGCCAGCAGACAAGGCGGACACACCGGCGATTCGCGTACAAAACTCATTTGCCACTTCAAGTTGGGTGTGGCCTGAATGTAGGGCTAAAGCCATGAAAGGATGTCTTTGTTGGGGAGCCGAGCGCAGGCCACGAATAGTGCTCAAGATGCGTGACAACGGCTTTCGGGGATCCAATGATTCGCAGAATGATTTCCAGCGTTCCTGTGCAAGTTTGTCTAAACGTCGTTGGACTTTTTTCTGTATGCGTCGTGCCAGCCTCAAGTCGCATATTGCTTTCGTCCGCCTGTATCTTCTTTCCGCCCTTCGGCGAAGCGCGCACAGTTTTTCCAGTTCAACGTCGAAATCTGAGCGCTTGCCGGTGAACGGGAGGAGACAGGAAGCTTCCCTCATTGCCTCTTTGATGACATCCTCCAAGTTCTGGTCAGGGTCTTCACGGCATGTATTTTCCATGAGTCGCTGAAACTTGGACCAATCAATTCTTCGTATTGTGGTCTTAGGAAAGGAGTTATTAAGACCCCTTATTCGCGTATAAGTTGGAATGTGGTCACTCCCATGCGTTTCGATGTCTGAAAACCAGTGCACTTGCGACCGGAAGTTTCTGGATACCAGAGTCAAATCGAGGCAACTGCTGTACGTAAGGCCCCGCAGGTATGTAGGACTGCCATCATTTAAGAAACATAGGTCATGCTTGGAAGCGAATGACACGAGGTTTCTTCCTTTAGCGTTGATCGTCGAACTACCCCAGATTAAGTGATGTGCGTTGAAGTCTCCAGTTATAACCCACGGGCCCGTAGTTGTTGTCAGTATGTCTCGTAGTCGCTCTTGTTCAAATCGTCCGGATGGTGATATGTAGACACCAATGAGTGTGAATGACACTTTTTCCTTGTTAACACGTAAGCAGACATATTGATTGTCATCATGCGGTTGAACTGCATGATGCACATATGTGAAATCTGTGCGAATGTAAACAACCACCTTGCTGCGTTCCTCGCACGTTGAAGAAACGAAAGATTCATACCCTGATAGTTTAGGAGGTTGTTGCACGTTTGGTTCACATATAACTATCATAGGAATACGATTCATGAATATATACTGACGGAACGAAGAGATGCGGGATTTCAGGCCTCTCGCGTTCCACTGCATTATCGACGCTTGTCGGACCTCGTTGCGGAAGGAGAAAATTGGTCGAGCCATGGTTGCTACTCGAGACTTGCAAATACTGGACTTAGAGCATCCAGTACTTGTAGTGCACTCTGAGCGAGTGGAGACTTCAGGCTGCTGCACAGCTTTCGCATGGCATCCAGCAGTGTTCGGAACATTCTGATGACTTCTGTGTCCTCCTCAGGCAGCTTTTCAGCGGCTGGCTGGAGTGATGTGACTGTCGATGTGCGCTTGGGATTTGCAGGTGGCTGTGATTTCGGCAATGAAGGCCAAACTGATTCATCTGCAACAGTGCTGCTCGTTGGTTTGTTGACCGCGCTGGCCGCCTTAGGTCTGGGAGGCAAGGGCGGTGGAAGAGAAGGGTGGTGGAGTGGTGCTTTCGATGCAGCGTCTGCGGCATTCTTTGATGAACTGCGGCGCCGGTGACGCCTCTTTCGGACGGTCCTGGCAGCCTCTCGATGCGACGAATTGTCTCTGACCATTTGTTTCAATACTGCTATTTCTTTTCGGATTTTGGGGCATTGTTTTGACGAAGCTTCATGTGACCCATGACAATTCGAGCATTTGAGGGTAGTTGCTTCGCAGTCATCCACAGAATGGGCTTCCGCGCAACGAGGACACACAGTCCTATTTTCGCATACGCTTCTCACGTGGCCCATCTTCATGCACTTATAACACTGTAAGGGCTTCGGTATGAAAGGTCGCACTGAATGCCGAAAATGGCCCACCTTTACGTGTGAAGGAAGAGTGTCGCCCTTGAACATGATCTTCAAGCAGCGTGAGTTTCCCAAACGGACAACTTTTGCGATGACGCTGGCTTCATTTACCGGTTTGACCAGAACATCGAAGTCGGAGCTGGGAATGGCAGTATCCACATCGTAGATGACTCCAGTGACGACGTTAGAGCTCACAGGAATGTAGGAGCGAACTTTCATTCCACCCAACTCGTTGACGTTTCGCAGTACATTAAGTGCCGCAGCATGCAAAACGTCGATGGCCAATACGTTCTTACGCGTGTTCACTCTGATGTCTGTGATCTCGTTTGGCACGAGTCCTTCCAGCATCACCGAAACAGATTGCCTGTTGAGGCGCTTCATGTTACCATCCGGTACCTCAGGGACAAAAAGGATAGTGTTTGTCACGGGTCTCCTTGGCACTCTGTCATTCAACGTACTCGATGACGAAGATGTTCTGACGTTCCGCCTCTTCGCTTTACGGCTCAGCACCAGCTTAAAATCGTCGTCGTCAGAAGGCTCTTCGCTGCTCATTGAGTAACCAAGAGTGCCCTCGCTGTCGTAGTCGCTGTAGAGTCCCGTACGCTTCCTGGATGCGGCCACCGCCGACGCCGTCGTAACTGGCGGACGTCCGTGGGGGTCCACGTCCATCACCGACGGACACGGATGTGGTAATCGCGAAGTTCACTTAAAATTAGGTGAAAAAAGAGAGCACCTACTGAAACTGCGATCTGCTAAGCAATCACTTCGTCGTCGTTTCGTGTTCTCGAAGGCGGCGTAGAATGTAAAGGAGACCACATAGTGGCCTATCGCGTCTGTAGATAAACTCAAGCGAGCGTGACCCTGTATTGTAATTAGCTGTATTGTAATTAACACGTATATTAATTAACATGAATCGTGAAATTATCGTGACCCTGTATGCGTAATGTTCGGAGCACATATGTACAAAGTCTCACGTGTGTGCTATGCAAATGCTCTCGCGCTGCGCGTGTTATCTGGCTCGTGTATATGCGTGTGCTTTTATCTGGCAGAAATTTCCATGTGCTTCGCTACTCGGCAGTGTCTCGTAATGATTGATAGATTAATATGTGGGGTTTAGCGTCCCAAAGCCGCCATATTATTATGAGAGACGCCGTAGCGGAGGGCTCCGGAAATTTCGACCACCTGGGGTTCTTGAACGAGCACCCAAATCTGAGCACACGGGCCTAAAACATTCCCGCTTCCATCGAGAATGCAGCTGCTGAATCCGGGACTCGATCCCGCAACCTGTGGGCCAGCAGCCGAGCACCTTAGTCACTAGACCACCGCGGTGTGGCATGTCTCGTAATGCTATCAGTGCATTCTTCAATGTTGTTTTCTGTGTGTTTCCCTTCTAGCACCCTTTCACGTCTATTTAATTAAGAAGGGCGTTGAAGTAGACATCAAGGTTTATGTATGCTGGTGCGTAGTTTTAGCGCCAACATATATTTTTACATTCTCAGTCACGCATAGGATTACGAATCTCCAGGAAGCAGCGCGTGCTACGCTGCATTTCGCGCTTAAAATACATAAAGCTTTACGCAACCCGCCACGATGGTCTATCATGGTTACTGTGCTCGACTGATTATGGAGCCCGCAGGAGTGAATTCAGGCCGAGCTGGTCGCGTCAAGACGGGGTGAAAACGCTAGACGCCTGTGTGCCTGAATTTAGTACATGGGGAAAAACACCAGTTGCGTAGTATTCTCGTGTAGCTTTATCGCAACATAGTGCGAGCCTGAAGAAAACTGTAATAAGCGGGTAGGAAAAAGTGGGGTAACACGATGAACGCTCATTTTGCCTCTTTCGTTCTCCTTGCTCATATCCCTTTCATTTGTCCTTATTCTGAGACGCGCTAAAGCTACACAAGAATACGAAACACCAACTCGTACAGTCAGCAGTCAAATACAGATGGTCGAAATTTCCGAGCTTTCTGCTATTGGCTCTGTCATAGCCGTATCGGGGTTTTGGCATGTGAAAGCCCAACAGCCCTACAAGCCTCATCAAACACAAAAGTTGATCATCGGTAGCGTCGCCGTTAACACGAGACAGAAAAAAGTCATCTCTTGATTACGTCAAAATAGTCAAAATATATGACGTCATCTTGACGTCATTGTGACAGCACTGTTTAATTAAGTCATCACATAATTTCATGACGTTGCCGTGTCTCCGATCTTGGAGGCAGTGGGGAACCACCTTAGGGACATAAATATCTTGAAGGGGTGTGGGCAGGAACACTAAATAGACTGAGAAGAAAAATCTGGCTTTTGCCTTCGGGCTGTCTTTGGTGAATGCCTAAAGGACACTGTAAATTTTGATAAAAATCTTCGCAGCTTTGAGCGCCTGCATCGCTCAGTTTTCACTTTGTGACGATTTCCTGTGAGTGACCATTGCTAAGTCACGATTGTTCGGTGTAACCGAGGGGTTTATTCCTCTTAAATTGACTAAGGCATTGCTTATACGATGTAATAGAGAATGAGAAATTTGTACTAAGTACTGGTGTTCTAACGTGAAGCAAGATTTATAAGTGTCAACTTGGTTCTGCGGAAGCCAGATATATGGTGGAATGTTTTCGAAAGGGAACATCATCATCATCCTGAAGAAATATTTTGACGCAACCTACATAGACGAAAAAAAAGGAGGGGGGGGGGACAGGATGAAGCGTCGTCCTGTCCTTTTCTTTTCTCTTTCGTTTGTGTGGGTTGCGTCCTTAATCTTTCTTCAGAATAAATCAACTAGCCCGAAAACGCTTTCTAGTGATCGTCATCAAATCGTCCACATGGCTTAAGCCTAAATACGAAGAGGGACTCAGTAAAGTAAATTTCAGAATTTTAGATTCAAATGTGCACGAAATGTTTCCCATTGCGACCACTATTACTGTGCCCATACCGTTTAGCTGAATGGAATTTGCAACCTTCAGTTCAAAAGCAGAATGCCGCAAAGGCAGTGTTATACCGAGGTTGCTTGGTAGGTACGGTCAGGAAGGGAACCTGACAAGTTGCATAAAGAATGACCTCACTACTGTCTCGATCCTGGAGGCTCTAGGGCTTCGGAATGTAAGAGTGGCTGAGTTGAGCAGAGTTTCCCAACTTTTTTTCCTGTTTTCTTTCCCTAAATATAGTAAAACAATGCTTGTCGCCATATGGTCAGCTATCAGCGCACTATACGAATAGTGACAGGAACATTCATTTTTGTCAGCTTGGAGCTCGCACGCTTTCCGGAGAGCGCCTCTTGGTGTGGTTCAGCCTGAGGCACAGTAGCACCAGGGAGCAAGGAGCGTTTATCTATAGGCGGAACTGCAAACAGTACTGATAGCGATGTTGCGGTGTTTTTACTTGGATACGATTCACAGGTCGTTTGTGTGTGTGGGGGCGGAGGTGCTTTTCTCTTGTAGAGTCCACCGGGCAAGTTTAATCTACCTCGAGGGCGGAAGCGCATGTTGACAGCTTTGCCGGGGGGCGAATATTTCAAACGCTCTCAATAACGCAGACGCACAAAATGCACGGCACCGACGTTCCCAAACGGGTTTTTAGGAGTTCTTACGCGGGTACCGATCATAAAAGCATTTAACAATATTTGATTTCAAATTGGTTATTCCTAATAATATATGTTATTATAAGAGACCATTATATTACAGTGCAAGAGTAAATGCGCATTCAAATAAGCTTGTTCGGCTGATTTCAGTGCAGGAGAATAAGTGTTATTGCCCATATTGTTAAGTTCGAAAACAAACATAACGTGAAGGTCACTGATGTACAGCAGTTTCCAGCATAGGCGTGCGTGGAGGAAGAAGGCAGGGGCGCATCCGCATGCACTTATTTAGAGCCTAGGTGGTATGGGCCTAAGTATAAGGCCTTAGGAACTACGGACTGGAGGTTTAAGAAAAGGAAAAAAAAAAGGGGGGGGGGGGAGGGGCAAACTGCAGTCAAACTTGATCTATTCGGCGGTTTCACTACCTCGCTGTAGGCAAAATAGTTTTAAGTGCGAAGCATTTCCATGCGTACTGCAGGCACCTTTAGCGTATCTATCTATCTATCTATCTATCTATCTATCTATCTATCTATCTATCTATCTATCTATCTATCTATCTATCTATCTATCTATCTATCTATCTATCTATCTATCTATCTATCTATCTATCTATCTATCTATCTATCTATCTATCTATCTATCTATCTATCTATCTATCTATCTATCTATCTATCTATCTATCTATCTATCTATCTATCTATCTATCTATCTATCTATCTATCTATCTATCTATCTATCTATCTATCTATCTATCTATCTATCTATCTATCTATCTATCTATCTATCTATCTATCTATCTATCTATCTATCTATCTATCTATCTGTCTGTCTGTCTGTCTGTCTGTCTGTCTGTCTGTCTGTCTGTCTGTCTGTCTGTCTGTCTGTCTGTCTGTCTGTTTGTTTGTTTGTTTGTTTGTTTGTTTGTCTGTTTGTTTGTTTGTTTGTTTGTTCGTTCAATCACTAACGTCTTGGTGCTCTCATCATCTCTCCCCCCCTCTTAACTGGCACGAATCAAAATTATTATGAAAGGGTAACATGGTTCAGGTATATGACGCGCTGGTCAAGAAATGCATAATGTTGCGATCTCGTCGCGTACGTCGTTATACACTTACCGCGAGAGAATAGCACATGCCCGTGGCACGCGCAATTGGTACGCAAGTATGTGCCACGGGGGATTTACACTTATTATCTACCAAACAATGGCGGCAACATACATAGGTGATTTCAACGTGCGAGCGTTAAGAAAAATGCTGACGTTGGCAGCGTTGACCAAACGAATGCAAAGAATAAATGTCTGGGTCCCAGCAAGAATCGAACACCAGCATTCTGTGGGGTAATCAAGAGTGCTACCACAGTGCCACGCCAGGTCTCGGAACTTCTTTTTAAATAGACCCTAAAGTTTCTGAAACGTCAATTGGGGTTGCGGTGGTGGCTATCTAACGAAGTAAACAATAGATATGTACTCCTAAGATACAGACGTCGCGTCGGGTTAACGTAGATTGTATTTAGGTACCATCCACTGAACTTGATTTATGTAGCAGTGTCCAGGACTACCATCCCCGCTGGGACCAGCGCTTCATATCAGAATACCACTTCTGGTGTTGCTAATACTCCTGTTCTTTTTGGCATCGTTGCACAAGTGCAAACAACTGCTTATGTAAACATCTGCGCCTTATCCACGTACATCTGTGCATGCAACATTTGTACATATATTTCACATCATTAGATAACCTGTTACTTAATAAAGAAATTACTAATGATCACCTTTCCTCCACAAGCTTCGCATAAGTAATATTCCCATGGTATATGACATCTGCCGCATTTTTATTATTCATAACTTTTCTGCAAAATGCCTAATTTAGTAATAGACTTCAGCATCGCAATATATTTTGCATGTGATAGCCTGCTCTCTATTGTGGCTTAAAGAAACATTCATAACAGTGAGTGCCGATCCCATGTCTGGCACCTCAACGAAAAAAATAAATAAATCAAGAGGTAGAAAGATGACCTGAATGAGTCAGTGAGGACACTTTAACATCTCTGAGAATTCCATTAGAGATTGTTATTTCTTAACTGTTCGTTTTAGTGGGCGTGGCTTGACCGCTGACTATAATATAACCACGCAAATATGACAAAACAACGGTGTCCGCACTTCAACGAAAATAAAATGCCAGATTCCCGTGTGCCTAGCTTTAGGCGTACGATAAAAAATGCTATGTGATTGCAACTTGCGGAGCCTCTCATACACAACGGCACCCTTCATAATCATGTCGTGGTTATGAGACGTTAAACCCCAACAATTATTTTAAGTTCCTCATGTGTCTCGCACTGCCTTCATTCACGCTCAGTCTTCAGGTAGCAACAGCTACGTCAAGTTTGTGTTTAAGTTCTCGGTACAATGTCTGCGTCTTCATGTAAAACACTCATGCTAAGAAGCAGATATCCAATGCACGGGGAATTGATTTGATTGATTGATTTGTGGGGTTTAACCTCCCAAAACCACCATATGATTATGAGAGACGCCGTAGTGGAGAGTTCCGGAAATTTTGACCACCTGGCGTTCTTTAACATGCACCCAAATCTGAGTACACGGGCCTACAACATTTCCGCCTCCATCGGAAATGCAGCCGCCACAATGCACGGGGAAGTTCACAACAATTAAGGTGCGTTTGCACGTGCTACACATTAGGTTGCGTTATAAACCTAGATAAGATGTAAACTGTTCTAAATTTATGTAAAACTGCGCGAAATTTAGTGATAACTTGAACATGTTCTGGTTAGTATACTGCGTGCCGCATACAGGCATTTGCGGATAGGTCCATGGAGTAAGAGGCGCTCACCACTTGTTCAGGTTCTTCGCACTATATCGGTCCGCAAGGTGTTACACCGGCCCACAGGCGGTTTCAAATGAGCTGAATCACTTCCTGCAGTGTGCAGTAGGTACGATCCCGGTCCGGACTACTCGCCTTGGCGCTTGCTTCGATGCTGCAGAGAGCTTGGAGACGATGCTTGTGGAGCTAAAATGGAAGGAGAGAGAAAGAGATAGAGAGAATGCGTACGAATTTGGACGTGGGCTCGCGGTTAGCTCGTGTTCTGTAAGGAGGCACTTGTCAGCAGTTTTATCTCTGAGTGCTACACCGTATCCGAGTCATGGCGGATGGCAAACAGTGCTCGACGTGGGCCGCCCGAGGAGGCTACAGGCGTCGGGCCAGTCGTTATTTTGGAATTCGATTGTTCTTTCGCTAAACGAGGGGGATAGACGGAGAAAGTTGTGGAGGGAGATACGAAAATAGGAGGCCGATTGCACAATAACAGGCTGGCGCTGTTGCCCTCAAAGGCGGCCACTTGCATTGTAGGAAATAATAACCTCCCGATAAATTAGCAGCGAGAATGTAACCTTACGCAAGATAGCGTTAATAGGTTGCGTGTAGAGAGACTGACGCCCACATCAGCTAACGCTGTGACGCGATGCGGAGCATCGGACAGAAACGCGCTGGTTATCAGAAGATCAGAAGCGCATGAGCGTTAACTGAGCTGCAACAGTGTAGGGGGAGTAGTGCTGCCGGTGTATTTCTCGTCAATACACGTGTGCACGAGCGTAAGCGAAAGTTCATTGTAAGTATTAGGCACCAATAAGCACCCACACTGAGTGTGTGTTGGACATCACCACTTATTCGTGACGATTTCTACTCTAAGGTGAATATCGTGAAATGTAGGTGCTCTCATGTTCATTGTGATTGTACTCTCACCACATTGTGTCAGCGCTTTTTGTCCCCGAAGCAGGAATATTATTAATACTATGCTGTTGCCTGTAAGTAAACTCAATGTTAACGCGCAAGGTGTGCTAAAGTTCGTGACAGAAAACAAATCGCCGACGATTACGATACTGCCTTATGAGAATTCTGAGCACAGCCTCGTGTTAGGCAAGGCCAACAAGGTTCCTGGCTTTTCGGAAGCTACCGGCTGCGCCATAAATGATAATTTTTGCAAAGTAAGGCAGCACCTACTACGCTTTTATTCGTCTTTATGCGGATAACTTAGGTAACCGCTACGATCTCCAAAATATTATGTGCAGATCGTTGTCGCTGCACCTGGCTGATGACGATCAAGAATCATCTCTGAGCACTTCGCAGTGGGTGGAATGCATTAAATCACAAAGTCATTGCGCAGTTAGCATTGCGTGTTGACTTGTTGCTATTGCACTTTTCTGCCATGCCATAGGTTAACGGGATTACCTGCCCGACATGGCGTGTGTATAAGGTCTTCCTAGAAAGTAGTTTCGAGCCTATTCATCATGGAAAAGTCACAAGATCGGCAGACGCACTTAGTCACCACAATCGACGAGGTACGCATTCCGAGAAGAAGGTGATAGTGCTCAGTGTCGTTGAGACTTTTCAGCCCGTTCCCAAGCGGCTCGCACTTCTGGACGCCTGTCTGTGTCTGCCTGGTTTTTGAAATGCTTCCTATAACTATGGGCATGTTGTGTATGTTAAGGTACTTCTATTGTGATGAATCATACAATTCGAGTGGTGTGTTTTTGTATCTAGAAAACATTTCCATGCATTAAAAAAAAAGCACCACTTTGGCTCTGTAAAATCCTGTCATTAGAGAGCGCCAAGTACTGTGCAAGGAAGTCATACAGATTAGAAGAACCGATCGTTGGGCGAGGTGGGATTGCATTGTAAATTAAATTTCTGCAAAAAACACGAACACGATCTGAAAAAAAGCACGTGCAGTTGATAGTCTGTGCCTGTCTGTGCTTTCTTACCTTCTTGTTCGTGTTTTCTGCGCAAAATGCGATCCACAAGGCAGTCATTGTGATTAACCTAAATGTAAGTGCTTGACAGCTGTGGTAGCATTTGTTCTGTCATGTTTGTTGTCTACTGTAATATGATTTTCTTGTCCCCTTTTGTCTGGCGTCTAACCGGATTGATTGATATGTGGGGTTTAACGTCTCAAAGTAACCATACGATTATGAGAGACGCCGTAGTAGAGGGCTTCGGAAATTTCGACCACCCTGGACTTCTTTAACGTGCCCCCAAATCTGAGCACACGGGCCTACAACATTTCCGCCTCCATCGGAAATGTAGGCGCCTCAGCCGGGATTCGATCCCGCGACCTGCGAGTCAGGAGCCGAGTTCCTTAGCCGCTAGACTACCGTGGTGGGGCCGTCTAACCGGGGAAGTAAATACCAGCTTGGCTCAGCGGTGGAATACTTGACTTCCAGGCACGCAGAGGGCCCGAATTCAAATGACATTCGATGTTGGACATTTTTTTTCTGATTTTATTTTTTTCTGGTCTTTCAGTTAAGGTCACCAACGGCGATGGAAAACGGTGACTGAGGCATAGCTCAGTGCAGAAACGGGTGCCTATGAGCTACGCTCTGATAAAAATAAATTGCCACCTACCGTTCTGAAGCATGGAGCTATCTGCAACAAAATCCGTAAGAATGCTCCAGAGTTGAAGATTTGTAGTCGGTGAAAAATTCGTCCCAGTCCGTGTATCAAAATTTGTGTACTGGTAAAGACGCGAAAGTGGGCGGGGAGCGAAAGAGGAGGGTGCCGTCATACTTCAACGATACTCAAGGGATGCTGGTGGGCTAGTCTGTCGTTGATGAAAGCTTATGACAACACACATCAGAAACGAGGATGACGCAGTCATCACTATCAGCGCACGAAAAAAGACACAAAAAAAACACAAGAAAGTTCACAACACAAGCGCTGTCTAACAACTGAAAGTTTAATAGAAGAAACGATGTTATATATATGCAAACACCAAGGCATATAAAAAATCTTGACAACCTCCAACAAGCACGTCATCAAGTATTTCGTGGATACAAAATCTCCGCATTGGCGAGGGCGATTGAAGGCTGGCTCACCACCGGTCTGTTGCTTTTATGGTTTTATACGTTTCAGCAATTGCACGCGTGCGCGGGTCTCTATGCATGCCTCATCACCGCGGCAGTTTTCCCTAACTACGCTGCGCAACTACACTGCCGGCAATGGCGTACCTTTCGGGCAGCTATAGCGTGCTCCTTTAGACGGACGTCGTGGTACGGTCCCTTCTTCTATTGCCGTTTACTGATGAACGGGCTTTGATACGCGGTTCGAAGCATGCGCCGTACATGAAGGAGAAACAAAAGTAACCTAACAAAATTATTAGTGCTCAAAAAATTTCTCTGTATATCTAGCGCCTTTTTATCTTGCACCTCCAACAACAAGGGAGTTGTCAGTGCTTGCAATACAGTCAAGACTTTTTTTTTATGAAAAACGCGACTCACACGAGATATGATCATCAAGAAGTTCGCGTGAAAGTGTTTGTGTGGGGAGGTCAAAACACCCCGGCCTCCATAACTCACCCTTGAGTTCAAGGAATATTAAGGTGGTGGGTAGAAGGCTGTACTATATATATATATATATATATATATATATATATATATATATATATATATATATATATATATATATATATATATATATATATATATATATATATATATTGTTACGTACAATCCAAATGGTGTACGAATAACTGTTTATTGGGGCGAACTTGTGCCCGAAAAGTAGCGGCGTCTCTAACAGGCGATCAGCAAAAAGGGATCAATCTCCGAGAGAAACCCTCGAGCGGTGGCCCACTTCTTTTTCATCAAAATCCCGTGCTGAGGAAGCGCGCGCCGTCACGGCCTTTTCTTGTTTGATCATCAAGCCGCTGATCTCTTGGGTGGCGCACGAACTAGCGCGCGTAGTTTGAATACTGCGTTCGCCTTGCGTCATTATCCCTCCTCCGAAAACGCATCGTCCCGATGCGTAAAAGCAGTGTTGCTGAGATGGTCTGAATGCGTGATTTCCAAAGGAGAAATAGGTATTCCTCATAATCGGGTGTGTATAATTCGATGTTCATTGCCTGTCATAGTATGGCTTCATTCTGACTACATGCACGATTTCTGTGCTCCTTCGGCATCTTGATGAGCTCACTTGTCCTTCCGGTGACACCTCGTAGTTCAAGGAGCTGACGCGACGAAGGACTCGGTAAGGGCCGAAATAACGGCGCATGAGCTTTTCGGAAAGGCCAGGCGTCCGCACAGGAG
Organism: Rhipicephalus annulatus; assembly: GCA_013436015.1. Taxonomy (NCBI): domain Eukaryota; kingdom Metazoa; phylum Arthropoda; class Arachnida; order Ixodida; family Ixodidae; genus Rhipicephalus; species Rhipicephalus annulatus. Next base: position 483,468 of record WOVY01010845.1, read on the forward strand.
TCCAAATCCAAACTAGGTCACCTGGTGCGTAGTCGACTCCTCTCCGACGAAGGTTGTAACGGTTTGCATCCACGCGTTGTTGTTGTTTTATGCGATGTCGCGCCAACTGCCGTGCTTCTTCGGCTCGCTGAATGAATTCGCTGATGTCAGGCTTGTGCTCTGTATTGTCGCCTACAGGCAGCATTGCATCTAATGGTATGGTAACTACTCGACCATAGACTAGCTGGAATGGCGTCACTTTAGTAGTCTCCTGCACAGCAGTATTGTCAGCGAAAGTGGCGTACGGCAGTATCTTGTCCCACGCACGGTGCTCCAAGTCAACGTAAATGGACAACATATCGGTTAGAGTTCTGTTGAGTCGCTCGGTTAGCCCATTTGTTTGGGGGTGGTAAGCCGTTGTTTTCCTATGACTTGTGTGGGTAAGTTTCATAATGGACTGCGTCAGATTGGCTGTGAATGCAGTTCCTCGATCCGTGATAACCACCTTTGGGGCACCATGCCGTAGTACAATGTTAGTGACGAAAAATTCAGCTACTTCTATAGCCGTGCCCCTGGTGAGAGAGGCTGTCTCGGCATACCGGGTTAAGTAGTCTGTCGCCACTACTATCCATCGGTTGCCCATTGATGACGTGGGAAATGAACCAAGTAGATCCATTCCTACTTCTTCGAACGGAGACTCAGGTGGTTCAATTGGTTGGAGAAATCCTGCAGGTTTCAATGGAGGCGTTTTGCGTCTCTGGCAATCTATACATGTCCTTACATAATGCTGTATAGCATCCAGTAACTTTGGCCAGTAGTATTTTGTGCGGATGCGAGCCAATGTTCTACTCACTCCGAGGTGTCCTGCTGCTGGGTCATCGTGGCAGGCTTCCAGGATTTCGGGTCGCAACGCCGAAGGAACGACGAGTAGAAATTTCTCCTTGCTGTGCTCGAAGTTTCTTTTATATAAAACGTTGTTTCTCATGAGGTACGAGGACAATCCCCTGACGAAAACTCGAGGAACACGCACGGGTTGCCCTTCCAGATGCTTGATAAGTTTAAGCAACTCCGCGTCAGATCGCTGATATTTAGTCATGTCTGCGGTGCTGACAGCCCCAAGAAACGGAAAGTCGTCTCCATCTTCCCCAGGTGCAGATTCCATTGGTGCGCGTGATAGGCAATCAGCATCGCTGTGCTTGCGACCCGACTTGTATACGACTGTTATGTCGTATTCTTGCAACCTGAGGCTCCATCTAGCAAGTCGACCAGAAGGGTCCTTTAGACCTGCGAGCCAGCACAACGAGTGATGGTCGCTCACTGCTCGAAATGGTCTACCATATAAGTACGGTCGGAATTTCTGTATGGCCCATATTACCGCCAGACATTCTTTTTCCGTCGCCGAATAATTTATTTCAGCTCTCGAAAGAGTGCGACTAGCATATGCGACCACTCTTTCCTCTCCGTTTTGCAGCTGCACAAGGACGGCGCCTAGTCCCAAATTGCTTGCGTCCGTGTGAATCTCTGTTTCGGCTTCTTCGTGGAAATGTGCCAGGACAGGGTGGTGTAGGAGTCGCTGTCGTAGCTCATTGAACGCCTCTTCTTGCTCGCTTGTCCAGGTGAAAGGCATATCTTCTTTCGTCAGTCGGGTTAGTGGCTCCGCAATCTTCGAAAAATCTTTAAAGAATCTTCTGTAATAGGCACAAAGTCCTAAGAATCATCTCACAGCCCTTTTATCTGTCGGTCTAGGAAACTTTTCTACAGCTGTTGTCTTTTCGGGGTCAGGTCGAATGCCTTCAGAGCTAACCACATGACCGAGGAAAAGCAGTTCATGAAAACCAAAATGGCACTTTTGGGGTTTTATCGTCAGCCCTGCTGAACTAATCGCTTCGAGCACAGTACGTAGTCGTTCCACATGCTGATCGAAGGTGACCGAAAAGATCACGACGTCATCGAGATAAACAAGGCAGGACTGCCATTTTAACCCGGACAGCACAGTATCCATCATCCGCTGAAACGTGGCGGGTGCGGAACACAGGCCAAATGGGAGTACCTTGAACTCGTATAACCCATCTGGGGTTACGAAAGCAGTTTTCTCGCGATCTCGTTCGTCCACCTCTATCTGCCAGTATCCGCTCTTGAGGTTTAGAGAGGAGAAGAATTTCGCGTCTCGTAGTCTGTCAAGGGTGTCATCGATCCTTGGAAGGGGATAGACATCCCGCTTTGTGACGACGTTCAATTTTCGGTAGTCAACGCAGAAGCGCAAGGTCTGGTCCTTTTTCTTTACCAGTACTACAGGTGAGGCCCATGGGCTCGCCGACGGTTGAATTACGTCGTCCCTGAGCATTTCTTCAACTTGGCCTCTGATGACTTCTCTCTCTTTTGGTGACACTCGGTACGGGTGCTGGCAGATAGGTCTAACAGATTGATCGACTATGATGCGGTGTTTGATGATAGATGTTCTTTGCACTTTCGATGACGTGGAAAAACATGAGGCGTACTCCCGTATAAGGCTCTCGATTTTTTGTTTCTGGTTCGGTGATAGGGCTGCTTCGATGTGGATAGATGCGAGTATGGAAACTATACCGTCAGGGTGCAGTGGTGCAGTCTCGGAAGAATTCAAATCCGTAATCGGAACGTAATCATGCAAGTGACCAACAACAGTTCCCTTCGCAAGGTGCTGCACCTCATTTCGGAAATTTGTCAGGAAGACACTCGTACACCCATCACGCAGTCGTACAATACCTCTTGCTGCACAGATCCCTTTCTCGAGTAATAGCCCAGTATTGCTTTCTGCCATTCCTTCATAGTCGTTGTACACATTGCTTTTTACGGTGACAACGATGATGGATCTTGCAGGTACTGTTACATCATCACCTGCAATCTGAAGTGCATCGAATCGTTTTTCACTCTCGAAAGTCGCGATGGCGTGTTTCGTCGAGAACGAGACGCACGTTTCCTGCAAGTTTATCACTGCGCAATTGGCCTGCAAAAAGTCCATTCCGATAATTACATCTCTTGAACACTCCGACAGGACAATGAAGCTGGCGACGTAGGTGAAGCTGCGTATCCCAACTCTAGAGGTACACATGCCTGCCGGATCGATAAGGTGTCCCCCGGCGGTTCGCACTTGTGGTCCTATCCAAGGGGTCAGCACTTTTTTCAGCGTTCTGGCAAGTCCCCTGCTCATGACGGAATAGTCTGCGCCTGTATCTACTAAAGCATTCGTTTCGTAGCCGTCTATAACTACCGACAAATCAGAAGCGACGTTACCATTTCCGCACGTAGTATCGTGTCCATCATCACATTTTGAAATCGGCACTGGAGGTTGTTTTCTTGCGTCGGCAGCGGCCTTACCTCCCCAGGTCACCGATTCTAGTTTTCCCGAAGCGGGCTTTGGGGAAGTCGCCTCGGAGAGTTTGAAGATCGGCGCGGACTTGGTGACCGATACCTCAGTGGCGCTGTCGACCGAGACTGATGCTGCTGCGAGGAGTGAGCCTCTTGAAGCGTTGACAAGTACTCCTCGATTTCAAAAGGTCGCTCCCCATTCCGTGGACAGGCAGCGTTTACGGGAAAACCCCGAAGTCCAGCTCGGCGATATGCACACATCCGGTAAAGATGGCCAGCTTCGCCGCAGTGATAACAAAGCGGAATTCGATCAGGAGTACATCATACATCAGCTTTTCGGATCCTAGTCTCGGCTGGGGACGGCGTAAATCGAGGTTTCGGCAGATGCGTGCTTGCTGCGGCGAAATGAGGTCCCGGGTCAGCGAAAGGAGGTCCAGGGGCGACGAAATGAGGAACAGGGGTGTTTCTCAGTACCTCGGCGTACGAGACTGCGGGTTGCATCGGAACCGACGCTTGAACAGGCTGGGCTTGTGGCTGCTGCTCACGGACTGCCTGTCTCACCTCCTCCCGAACAACTTCCCCTAAAGACGAGACCGTTGAGGGGTTGCCGTTTAGCTTCTGGAGCTCTTCTCGAACCACCGATCGAATGAGCTCTCGTAATACGTCGATGCCATTCCCGAAGACTGCTGACACCGCGTCTACGGATGCGACGTTGACATCTCGATTGTAGTGCCTCGCTCGCTGTTGCAGAGTCTTTTCAACCGCTGTCGCCTCGGTGCGAAATTCAGCGACGTTCCGCGGGGGACATCGGAGCAAACCGGCAAAAATCTCCTGCTTCACCCCACGCATCAGGTGCCGAAGTTTCTTGTCCTCGCTCATATTTTGATCAGACCGGCGGAATAACCGGCACATGTCTTCCACATACATTGCGACGCTTTCATTGTTTCGCTGGTTTCTTGCCTGCAAGGCAGCTTCAGCTCTTTCCTTGCGGTCTGTACTCGGGTATGTGGCCAGTAGCTCCCGTCGGAAATCATCCCACGATCGAATGGTACCTTCATGGTTTTCAAACCACGTTCGTGCGCTGTCCTGCAATGCGAAATAAACTCCGCGGAGCTTCCGTTCTTCGGGCCATCCGTTGCAGTTGGCGACGCGCTCAAAACCCTCCAGCCAATCCTCGGCGTCTTCATGAGGATCGCCATGAAAAGGGTCCGGCGTCCGTGGCTCATCGACAACGACGTGCGTGGCAGCGACTGGAGACGAAACGGCGTGTGCGGCAGCAGTTGGAGACGACATTTCGGTACTCTCACCGGAGACAGCTGGAGACACTCTGGGCTCTAGTGGCAGGGGAAATTCCGGCGGCTCACCACGTAGACGACGGCTGGAGCGCTGATGAACTGGCGTGAGCTCAGTTGGTTCGACTGCTCGTGGTTCCGGGCTGCTTCCTCGAAGTCCAACTGGGTTTGGGATCATTACCCAGCGCCTCCACCAGAATTGTTACGTACAATCCAAATGGTGTACGAATAACTGTTTATTGGGGCGAACTTGTGCCCGAAAAGTAGTGGCGTCTCTAACAGGCGATCAGCAAAAAGGGATAAATCTCCGGGAGAAAAACCCTCGAGCCGTGGCCCACTTCTTTTTCATCAAAATCGCGTCCTGAGGAAGCGCGCGCCGTCACGGCCTTTTCTTGTTTGATCATCAAGCCGCTGATCTCGTGGGGGGCGCACGAACTAGCGCGCGTACTTTGAATACTGCGTTCGCCTTGCGTCAATATATATATATATATATATATATATATATATATATATATATATATATATATATATATATATATATATATATATATATATATATATATATACATAATGAAACGACGTCCGGTACGGCAGCAACCAGGTTATCTTTTTAATCCAGACGCACGAGCCAGCCCGCGTGACATACGATGATGATCACTAGAATGGTTTGTCATACAGATGAAGATGAAGTACATAGTCAGCGCTCACAATATATATATATATATATATATATATATATATATATATATATATATATATATATATATATATATATATATATATATATATATAAATTTCGCACTTATTTCTTGTCGAAACAACAAAAACACGAGCGTATTCATGATGTTGATGCTGTGATGATGTAGCTTAGCTTCGCATGTTTTCATGTCTGAACGACTTGACGGAGTGCACAAGAAGCCCAAAAGAGGGGTATTAATTTTCTCATAAGGTTCGGTTTGTAAACGATACACACAGAGGCATGTACCTCGTCGACACATGCGTTCCGTAAAAAAAGGTAGTAGTACCCGCCTCGTCTCCGTTTCTTGAAGCTCTGTATTATATGTAGCTGTTCATATGTAAAGCCAGCACCCCTTGCAAGAAATTTCTACCCGTTTGCAGCGTCGACGGGAATGGAGGCGTGAACGGCTACGACGGCGTTCTGATGCAGATGCCTGCGCAAACGATGCCGAAGGCGAGCGCCAGCGAAAGGCTGATGATCCAGAGGTCGAGGTTAGACGTTGTTATTATACCCAATAGCCAATAATGCTACCGGAGAAGTGTACACGTGGTACTTTTGGAAATAACAATGTTTTTGTTAAGCTGCGTTGAAAGTATAGCGCGTAAACTTGAACTTTATCCCTTGCTCAGTAGGAGAAACAATAGTGTGCGTGACAATGCGTCTCTTTATAGACGTTATCAATGGCAGACACTCAAGGAGGAACACTGCTCTTATTTAGGGAAGTCCTTGTTACTCCGTGATTAGGCGTAAATCGACGCCCTTCCACTTTGGGCCATCAACAAATGGGCCTTATTTGCGCTATTGTGAGAATGACGGCTTATATACCGATCACCTAAAATAGGTGAGGAAAACAGAAATGTCATGACGCTGTTAGTCAGCGGCGTGCCATCAAAAAAAAAATGCAGCATACGGGGTGAATGATGGAGAGTGGGGCGAAGCATCCGTCCGTTCATTCGTTCTTGCTTCCGTCCCTCCTTTTGACCGTCTGTGTGACCCTTTGTGGGACCGTCCATGTGTCCATCCGCCCGTCCGTGCGTGCGTCTGTTCGTGCGTCGGCACGTCCATCCGTGCGTCTGTCATTGCGTTCGTCCATGCATCCGCCTCAGCGTCCGTCCATGCGTCCATACTTCCGTGCAGCCATCCGTGTGTCCGTCCATGCATCTGCCTGTGTGTCCGTCCATTCTTCCATCCTGTCAACACTCCAAGTACCACGATCTCGCATCTTTTCATCATATACTCCGCATATAGAAGCACCGCCATCGAGCGGACATTCCAAGGGAGAGGTGGCACACACTTTCTTACGGCTTGCGCTTCGTGTCTACTTCCCACCTTTGACTACCCCGAGTTCAGGGTATATACTAGTTCGCTGTATTTATGGCACTGCGGCCCAACGCTCTCTAAACCTTTCTAAAACCAAGGAGGTTACGCTCAGTGAGTATAACGTAACAACCCTTTCTTGTCAGATAGTGCTCAATGTACATGCCAATGGATGCTAATGGGGAATTAGAGACAGGAGAATTCGGCTTTTAGTTAACGCGCACGCTGCGAATTTTTTTATTGTTCAACAACGCACAGGAGAAGTCTCCCACCGGCACCACCTTACAGGTCAAAGCGTACGACATGTTACGTATACGACGAGGGGCGAACGGGCGCCGCTTTAAGAAGTTTCGCCCCTAAAAAAAAAATTGGGGTGAAAGGGTATTTAGATGGTGAGGCAAGAGAGCTAACAAAGGTCAGCAGATGCTCAGGCTCTGGAAACAGCCCAGCGTTGGAGAGAAAGGGGGGAGGGAGTGAGAGAGGAGGACGAGAACTCTCCCAGCACAAACGCCGGCTACACGGGCTGTTGAAAACAAAATGCTCGGAAGGCGAGCAAAACAGCTGCATTCTAGCCTAGCCTACGAACAAAGCGTCTAATTGAATCTGAGCCTATAGTATGTCTTGTGGTTTCCAGAGTGGTAGAATGAATTAGAAAGCGCTTACATTAAGTAAGAGCAAAATTTGACTTTAGTAGTAAAGCCTTACGTACTTCTGTCCCGGGTATAGTACGCGTAATCGAAGCCTTTTGTAATGAAAATATTCATAACTGCAGCGAATATAAAGTCGTGTGCGCACATACTGCAAACAGTGAGCGTGAGAGCGGTTGATGTTCGAATTTGGCGGTTTTGTGCACATGCATGCTCTTCGCGCGCATGCGCCGTGACTCGACCTGGTCCATTGGCGGCCGCGACGGCAGCGTTGCTTCTCCCCGTGCTGAACGCTTTGCGTCGTAAGCAACACGAAAGTGAGAGGGGCTGCATAATAATATTCATATTTTAACATTGAGGACCATGACAGCAACAGACTAAGCGACTACTTGCAGCAAGGTGATCGGCTGTATATGCCGTATTCAAGCTTAGAAGTTGTTCCACTAGGCTGTGTGACTTAACGGCTTTTGGCACAGTCAAGCATGACTTAAATTTATAAATCGTTGTCGCAACGTGAAAAGAAGGCTGGAAGATGTCACTATAGTTCAACCCTGAACTAATATCTTTATAGGATATTGAGTTATTACTCACCGCGCTAGCTTAACACGCAGGGATAAGGTTTGATTCCCAGCCACAGCGACAACTTTAGGAAGGCGGAGAACTGCAACACCTGTGTAGTCAGTTTTAAAGGCCATAAGAGTAATTTAGCTCACCGAAATTAATTAACCTGCAATCTCTCCTACGGTAGGCCTGATAATTTATCGTGACCATTTGGCACGATAAGACAAGGTGGGAATTAATACTAGCGCTTCATTGTGAATTTGGTAGACCGGAAGTGCAGCGACAACTAGCGCAGACTCTCCATGTTTTCAGCCAAACATAAGTTCACGAACCTTGGCGCGTGCGCAGTGAATGTTCCTAGGGAATACTCATATCGACTGAAGCGCGCATTTCGATGTGTACGTGTGTGTGAACCTTTCGTGCACGCGTTTGCGCACGTCTATCTGCCGCAGCACCATGACGCCGAGCTGAACCAATCACCGAGAACATGACTTCATGGCATTTTCCACTTGCTTGTTCTCTTGTCTGTTCCCCTATGGCGCACACAGGTCGACCACAAATGAAACTGCATAGCATGATCTCACCATGCTCATGACAATAGTTTGTCTTGTTTGCCCAACAAAGAAAAGCTCGACGAGGCCATTTAATGGGCACATGCGGCCTGTCAACACCACGCTAGGCTTTCACTGCATGCGCGCCTGCCAGCGAGGGGAAAGTGCGGGCTGCTTGCGTGCGAATTCCGCAAACGCTTATTGCGTAAGCGCTCTGTGGCTGACAACTTGTACATGCAATGTCGTTGAATATCTCTGTTTGTCAACTGAGAACGACAACGGGATGCAATCGGTGGCCCACTGTCCCCTGCCCGCCCCTCTTTACCGTTCCAGAATTTCAATTAACGGCAGTGTCGCCTGTGCCTTCTCGGAGTTCGTTGTCGGCTAGCTTCTATGACCTTATGTAATAAAAATTGAAGTTCCATATTGGAGGGGTACTTTTTCGAAGAAGATAAAAGTATAGTACAAAGTCATTAACAGTACGAATAACTACCTCGATGCCAACTTAACTACAAGTCGTAAGTGTTTTACAACTACTGAAATATATGAGGAGTAGTAAAGGTTGCCATCACTACTCTACGGGTAAGAGATGATAATGGTAATTGTAGATGCGTACGTGAAGGGCTAGTACAGTTTTCTACTCTTAGGGATCGAGGAAGAGGAGGAGGAAAGTTTAAGCGGAAGGACAGGGAGGTTAGCCAGTTCTTAGACTGGCTGGCTACCCTGTGCTGGTGAAAGGGGCGAGGGGAATAAATCAAAATATGTTATGCTAAAATTGTGATGCTCCCATGAAAAACTTAAGCAATAAATGAACGAGTAAACTTTATTAGAAGTTCATTCGCGTGAGGTGGGGAAAAAGGCGATTAACCCCTGTTCCATCCCACCCTCCGTCGATGATGATCCATGTCGGGGCCTCAGGTGACGGGAAGACATCGGACTCGGGCGAGATCTTCGGCTTGCCGGACGGCGCAAAGCTGGTAGGCCAGCTCATCACTGGTCAGTGCCGCCTCCCACTGGCAGTGAAGCTGACGCAGCCAATCCGCAGCAGTGAACTTAAACTACAATTTTCCTGATTATTATGGGATAAGAACTTTGTTTCTTGTCACATACATGTAGTAATGCTGCTTACTGGTAATTCTCAAACACAGTTACTTCGTAGCTGGGTGAATTTCGGGACAACGATTTACTGACTCAAAGCTAGCAAATAGCATTTAGGTGCCACAAAGTTTGGGGACGTTTGTCTGGCGACGTACCTTGGCGTAACGCTGAGTGCCAAATAGCTCCGACATTGCATAACCACGCATAGTATAGTACAGTATAGTATAGTAAAGTATCATACAGTATAGTATCTTTTTTCTCTGGTAGAGCTAATCATCTTCTTGCGGTGTTTTCTTGAACATGTCTCCGAACGGGCCATGGGGAAAATATGAAAGCAGCGTTCTGACACTTCGTCCTATAAGCAGTTCGTCTTCAAGAGGGCACGCGCTGTAGTTCAGAAGGCCCAAATAGAAATCTTCCTTACCCATTGTAAGAATGTGAAAATGAAAGGGAGGAAATGAGGGATGTTATGGTCACGAGGGAAAAAAGAGTGGTAGAAAGCGCCACTGCACCACAAAGACTGGCTTCTTTTATGGCTAAATATGCGCACAGCGTGATACAAGTTTGGAACGCCAGCGTCGCCAAAAGAAGGGCGAATCAGTGCTCGCCACTTCCTACATCTTGGGAACATTAGAGCACAGAACCAGACATTAACAAAGCACGGAGACAGGAAGATCACTCGTCTTGTATCTGTGCTTGAGAATGCCTGGTTTTGTTACCAAAAGCTATGCACAATTTCGCCGAATTTTAAGTGCTGTTGAGGCACTTGCTAGTTTCCACGTTGAGTGGAACTACACAGGATTTTTTTAAAGCGCAGAAGCATCGAGGAAGAGCATAAACTACAATTTAGCGTAAGAGGTTTGCGAGCTGGGCTGGTTAGTGACTGATCATCATACCTTCTGGTAAAGTAGCGCACTTCGAACGGACACTAAAGTACAAGTCAACATCACACACGCTACACTCGCAACTAATTTTATATTAAAAAATACTACATATGTATGCACCAACGCATTTTCGAGTGACACAGAAACGAATGATCAGTCAATGCAATTTATCAAAAAATCAATTTTGTACTGACTCAAGTGATCGGATAATCGAGGCTCGTGTGGAAATGTCCGTGTATTTTTATCTAAGAACAAATTTGTGTGCCCACTTTAGCGCTAAAAACGAAGCATGTGCAGCTTGTACACTTCAATAAATAATGTACAGTCAGGGTCTTTCTTGTGTTCTTTGTACTCGCCCAAAGGGCGCTATAAAACCATGAGGTATAATTGGTAAGAAGTAGTATTTCATTACACAACCAAGCCGACGCAAGTAAACCTCCCTTGAAAGCTCGTTTCAATTTTTCGTAAGTTGGGCAACTGCCAGATTCAGAAAACGTGCAATTTGTAAAAACCTATCGAATAATGTCACCTTACATTCTCTTGGAACCCACATTTCTTTCTTAAAGTTACAAAAAAGAATTGACGTAGATTTCATCTATGTGTTGTCGGTATTGTCTCTTGACTTTTCTTATTGCTGCTGAGTTGGTTCAAGTTTTGGCCTAATAGAGTAAGATTAAAAGAATGACGACATAGTATTATACCTTCCGCCTTTCGTCTGACGAGAAAAAAAAAGTCTGAAAATAAGGTGAAAGCAAATTGTTAAAATCTTGTCATTCCGAGCATGCATTCGCTGGGAGCGTTTGGTATCAGATCAACGCTATCACAGTGATATTTACTCAGCCACGGATGAGCTTTCAACTACTTTACGGGCAATTTTCGCGATTGGTTGTGGAAGTGACTTTTCGTAAAGTTTCTTTTTCTTTTTTTTGCAAAAAACTATCATTCAAATAATAATTTATCTTGTTCTTTAACGCTGTTAAAATATAGGTAATTCTTTGATCGGAGGTACACACCGTTAAAAAAAAACGAGATGAAGCAGAAATACCCAGTGATCGTTGACTCAGGTCAAAGATAATTTAGGACCTGTTATTTGTCGTAACTTAGCCGTAGATTACTGCTGAAACAATGCCTTTTCTTATTACTGAATGTCTCATTTACGTTTGCGAAAGTTTCTGTATAAGCTAGATTGTCACTCAGCGCCACGCTATGTTTAAAGGAAACAAAGTGGTAGCAGTGCACCAGCGGGTGCACGTGAGAAGGCGAGTGCTAGACGAAGATTAACGAGCACGAAAGCTCTACAAAGGGAAACTATCGGTTGTTAAGACCTGAGTGACGTCCCCCTATCTGTCGCCCTTGATTACGTGCCATGCTGTAAAAGCAAGAACAACCGCAAACACAAGACGTATTTGTGATTCTCTTGTGTAGAACAGAAGAAAAACAAAACAAGACAAATTATTTAAGTCAGTTATACAAGTCACGAAAACCACCCACCAGTGAAACTGTTAACGGGAGAGTGTATGTGATTGGCTAGCAATGGTGCACGTACCATCATCATAATCGTCATCATCATCATCATCATCATCATCATAATCATCATCATCATCATCATCATCATCGTCGTCGTCGTTGTCATCATCACCCTGATTTTGTTTTATTTATTTCTTTGTCCACTCCTCGTCTGGTCACGTCACCTGCAGAACGACTACTACAGCTACTGCTACTGATACTAGCTACTGTTACTACTACTACTACTACTACTACTACTACTACTACTACTACTACTACTACTACTACTACTACTACTACTACTGTATCGGACGCCTTAAGCCCAGTACTTGAATCTCTAGAGTAGAAATATGGCTAACGATCGCCATCATTTCTAAGAAGTCAAGGAAGCGTCCATCATTCAGTGCAACTCCAGTGGACGAAAACCGCGTCTGTTCGGACTTTCGTCAGTTGGTGGGCGTTCAACATGTTCCAAATCATCAACATTTGTAAATCCAACGCGTGTGCGAGCTCCCCTCTCTCTCCCTTTTTCAATCTTTCACACTCCCTCATCCCTATCCCCAGTGTAGGGTAGCATACCGGTCGCTCCAGACTGGTTACATCCCTGCCTTTCCTTTCCCTTCTGTTCGTTATGCCACTACTACTACTACTACTACTACTAAAACTGTTGCTACTTACTACTACGATGACTATGACGATGACAATGACGACGACGAAGATGAAGGTGGTGGCACGAAATGAAGTAAGTTTGGTTGAAAAAATAAAAAAATAAACAGTCCTGGAGTGCCTCTTGAGAGAGCAACTCACTACTCGGGAAGCTGTTGCCGCTATCACGGTTTTCAGGACCAGAATTATCGTTTTCTGTAGCAGCGACAGAGTGTCATAGATGCACTATGCTCTATTACCAATATTTTGGTTGTTTTGCGACGATAACAACCCCTTCTTGCATCGTTTCGGAGGGGATGATTCTAAAACTTGCAGGATTGAATGCTTTCCGCAGGGTCGTAGGCTTTTTCTTGAAGGAGGTGGAATGAAGAACTATTTATGCACGTTCGTGCGTGATTTTCATGTGTGTGCATGTATACATATGTGAAATTGAAGAATTTCCGAGTGTATAAAGCTTACCCAAACCTCTCCTCCCCCCTGGGTGGGCCAGTGCCACCCTGGTGAACACCTGGAAAATAATGAAGCTGGCAATTAGAGGGCATAATAATAATAATAATAATAATAATAATAATAATAATAATAATAATAATAATAATAATAATAATAATAATAATAATAATAATAATAATAGCAGCAACAACAACAACAACAACAATAATAGGATTGATAAGAAGAACAAGAAAAAGAAGCCGAAGAGAAAGAAGTATTTGAAGGATTATCCGAGATAAGCTTTTACATTACAAGTGTTAACCGAATGACAAGCCACCATGCGGTCCTTAAAACAGGTTTTGATAACTCTTTTGCCTTATTCTACAAATGATACGAATATGAATTCACTTTAGGATTCGTCCTTTTTTTTAAGAAAGGTAGCTATGAGTAAATCGGCAAAGCTGATGCGAGAAAAAGACTTTATTTTACAAGTTTACAACAGGGTCAGAACTAAAGACGATGTTTTAGTTTTCATTGCTCGAACGTTTCTGCTCGGTCACATATTCACGGAGAGGGCAACCCTCTCTCCATTGCTCGTGCTGTCTTTTTGCTGGCGCTGTCTGTTCCCGCAAGGGGCAGCCTTGTCATCCCACTCACAAATACATTGCAAACCAGCTAAGTGCCCACCGTGCTGAGATAAGTGTCAAACCAGTGCCGTTGCCTGAAGCGTCCCCTCACTCTACTAACACACCTCTGCTAGCAAGTATCGGCCAGAGATGTTTGAAGACAATAGTCCCCCATGGGTACCTTCGACGCAAAAATTTCTATCTATCTATCGATCTATCTATCTATCTATCTATCTATCTATCTATCTATCTATCTATCTATCTATCTATCTATCTATCTATCTATCTATCTATCTATCTATCTATCTATCTATCTATCTATCTATCTATCTATCTATCTATCTATCTATCTATCTTCTATCTATCTATCTATCTATCTATCTATCTATCTATCTATCTATCTATCTATCTATCTATCTATCTATCTATCTATCTATCTATCTATCTATCTATCTATCTATCTATCTATCTGCCTATCTGCCTATCTGCCTATCTGCCTATCTGCCTATCTGCCTGCCTGCCTGCCTGCCCGCCCGCCCGCCCGTCCGTCCGTCCGTCCGTCCGTCTGTCTGTCTGTCTGTCTGTCTGTCTGTCTGTCTGTCTGTCTGTCTGTCTGTCTGTCTGTCTGTCTGTCTGTCTGTCTGTCTGTAGACTTATCTGTTTGTCCGCCGAAACGATATCCGAAACGGCCAAAATACAACCCCATCCGCAGCGCCCATCAACATTGCTCAAGGTTCAGCGTTCATACTTGCGCGATTGTCAATTAAAAAAGCAATTATAGCGCGTATATGAGGCCCAGTAACAACAGGTGAATATTCCGTATACGTGTCTCTCTGTACTAGAAAATGCATATATAAGTAATTCTAGAGACCGTAGCTTTTATCACGCTGCTCCGACAATGCGACGCTTGCACGAAGAGGCAAGTGTTTCCAGCGTTTTGCCAAGACTAGAGTAACTGTAGTTATTCAAGCTAAGACGACATGGTGGTGGCACCTACCTGTTGCATTGCGTTCTACACCTTATTACCTCCGAGATGGGCACGCACGCCGCGCGCTTCGTTTTCCAGGATAATGGCCAGATAGCGCCCATGTCTCACGTGTGACGTACTTCGATGCGCTCGTTCGCCTCCGCTGCACGCATCGAGGCACTCTAACGCAGCGCCTCCAGAATACCATTCACCGATTTTTTTTTGTGCAGAACATCAAATAAACGTCTCGTTCCCTCTCTCCAGACGCAAGACTATCGTCTTTCGACGACATTTGCGGTGAAACATGCAGATACGGGGCTAATGTTTTTCTTCATTTTGGGCATACACAAATACAGGATTTGCCCGTGAGGTAAGGCAAAAGGAGGACTTAAACCTCCTCACAAAGCCTCACCACATTGGGGCAGCAGAAGCAATGAATCTAGCAATAATAAATCATCTTTGCAACATAAAAAATAAACAGGACCACAATCATTATTATAGCAAGCCTGTAATCACCAATTACAGTAAAAAATATTGACATTAAGTAACATGATGTAACAATGCAATCACAGTAATAAATAGGTACAAATGCAAAAAAAACAATAAATCACAAGAGAAGTAATTAGCCATACTAGTAGCAATGCATTTTATAATATTATGATGCAGTCAAGTCATATTTACGGTGCGTCTGTAAACAAGTTTCTACAACATATCTGCGTCCGATGCAAGAAAAATATTTATTATTAGTTGTCAAAATTCTCGAATATTTTTACACTTTTTGATTATTTTCCCAATGGTAGGATAAGTATTGCACAAATATGTTGTTTTATAGTGCCCCTACGAACCAAGCGAATCAAATTTGATTGGTTAATGACATCATCATTGCTAGTCGATCCTGCAAAGCTTTCGCTGAACGGGCCTTAAGTCTCAAACGAGGGGACGTCGAGGCTATAGCACTGTATATTGTAGAGAGCCAGCAGAGCTCTCTCTCGCACGGAAGAGAACTTCGACTACCGAGAAATAGTGCCTCGCCGTGGTCTGGGCGCTTCTCAAATTTCGACCGTATCTGTACGGCCGCTTCTGTAAGGTCCTCAGCGATCACCACTCGCTTTGCTGGCTCACTAACTTGAAAGACCCATCCGGCCGTTTAGCACGCTCGAGCCTTCGGCTTCAAGAGTTTGATATGACCATAATTTATAAATCAGGGAAGAAGCACACCGACGCAGACTGTCTCTCGCGGTCACCCGTCGAGCCTGCCGCTATGAATGACGAGTCTATGGACGCCGCATTCTCGGGAGTCATCAATGCAGCCACTATTTCACAAGAGCAGCGCAGTGACCCTGACCTGCTTCCGCTAATCGACTTCTTAGAAGGACGACGTGAAGGCGTGCCACGAGTTCTTGCGAGAGGACTGCCATCTTTTTGTTTTAGGAACGACGTCCTATACAAGAAAAAGATTGCCCGCAGCTTCCCTCGGGGGAACACTGAGGAGGATGCGGAGCATATAATTGGTTAACGGGGTGTTAAAGTGCGACTTACTTGGGTCGATGGCTAAATTGGTTAACGTGGTTGTGAAATGGGGTGTTAAATTGCGACTTACTTGGGTCGATGGCTAAATTGGTTAACGTGGTTGTAGGAGGGGGTGTTAAATGAGTGAACACGTACACACGTATGCGAAAGGGCGGCGCTGGTCGAAGGGACGTCGATCATTGTGTTTGTGGATTCGTTGGAATTCATTTCACCGCGACTTTGGACGTCGACGCGCCGTAAGAACCAACCGACGAGCGGCAACTGAGCGAGCGAGCGCCGACCTTGAGTATATATACAGCGCGACGGCGCATGCACTGTCAGCTGTTGAATGTTCTCGAAGCGCGACGGCGCATGCGCGTCCACTGGAGAATCAGGAGAATTGTAGAATGTTCTCGAAGGGGAGAAGCGCGCGCGGCACAGATGGTGGGTGACGGTGCATGCGCGCGTCAGCTGTCGAATGTTCGAGAAGGGGGAGAAGCGCAACGGCGCATGCGCGCGCGTCAGCTGCCGATGTTCTCGAAGCGCGACGGCGCATGCGCGCGCGTCAGCTGCCGATGTTCTCGAAGCGTGACGGCGCATGCGCGCTACATTATACAGCTAGCGAATGTTCGTGAAGAGGAGAAGCGCACGCGGTGTGTAGAGGAGGAAAGGTGCACAGATGGTGGGGGAGTGAAGCGCGCGCGGTGTGTAGAGGAGGAAGGGATGCACAGATGGTGGAAGAAGGAGGAGGAAGCTTGCGGACGGCGCCGCACTACAAGCCTCGAGTATTAGATGCTCCACATCTAAAACTTTTCTCCCACCGGTAGCCCATACTTGCTCGTCGTCCCTGCATCACTGCGAAAAGAAATTCCGGAAGCCTGCCATGATGAAGACACCTCCGGTCATCTCGGCTACACTCGAACATTGTCCCGTCTGCAAAACAGTTACTACTGGACGAACTTACCTGCTGCTGTGAAACATCACGTCAAAACCTGTCCCGACTGTCAAAGACGCAAAGCACCCCCCGGCAGGCCGGCAGGCTTATTACATTCTGTCCAAGTACCAGCAAAGCCAATCGCCCAAATCAGAATGGATTTCCTGAGCCCATTCCCAACTTCTACCGCAGGGAACAGATGGATCATTGTCGCCACTGATTACTTGTCTCGCTACGCAGAAACTAAAGCCATGCTGAGGGCCGCAGAAGCAGAAGCGGCTCATTTCTTCATAGAAAACGTCACCCTTCGGCACTCTACTCCAACAGTTCTCATCACGGATAGAGGAACTACATTCATGGCAGAACTTTTTGAGTCGGTTCTCAGGCTCAGCGGTACAGCTCACCGGAGGACCAACGGCGTACCGTCCACAAACGAACGGACTAACAGAGTGGCTTAATACGACCCTCGCAGACATGCTCTGCATGTATGTCGACACAGAACACAAGAACTGGCCTGAAATCTTGCCTTATCTGACATTCGCCTATAGTACCACCCGGCAGGAAACTACCGGAATGACGCCGTTTAGTTTAATACACGGGCGCGAAGTTACTACAACGTTGGACGCTATGCTGCCGCACGAGTGTGACGACACTCATGCTGACGCCGAAGAATTTGGTCAGCGCGCCGAAGAAGCCCGACAGCTAGCTCGTGTGCGTATTTGTCACCAGCAACGCAATGATGCGAAACGGTATGACCTACGACATAAATTGGTAACCTACACACCAGGTGACAAGGTATGGGTCTAGATCCCAATACCTCGACGTGGACTTTTAGAGACGCTATTACGACGATACTTCGGCCCATATCGAGTCACCCGACGATTGAACGACATCAACTACGAAGTTATTCCCGACGGCGATTGCAGTTTCAGTCGCCGAAACCGCTCACCCGAGATCGTACATGTCATCCGGATGAAACCCTACTGGTCCAGCTAACTCTCGTTTGTCCTGTGGGTGCCGGTGCATATGTGCGTTTTTATAGGTAGAGCGCCTTGGCTGTGCATCGGGACGATGCCATTTTTCGGGGGAGGCAAATGTCACCTACGTCCTCCGAGAACGACAAAGGTGACAGTATATACGCGCATCTGCACGCTTTTATGCAGAACGCAACAACGAGAATGACGAGGAACTCTGTGGCGTGCGGTAAATAAAAAGACCGACCCGCTGCTGCTTTCTCAGCGGCTTCAAATACGACCTCTGTCTTCACGTCGCGACAATATGCTCCCTAAGTTATCTATAGCTAGCTTATACAGTAACTCTAGTTGAAACTTTGCTTCCCCACCACCTCGCGGTTTTTCTGCACAGCCAAAAGCTGGTCTCCCAGGCTGGGTCTTCGCAAGGCAGCGGTCTACCACGGTGGAAGGGTTTCGTGGGAGGACTGTTAAATAATGTCGAAAAAATCCCTTGGTTGGAAGGTGCTTGCGAAAGAGATTTTCTGAATATTTATTCAATCGATACAATTTACAACCATCTAGAGTAATTACCATCAAGTTGCAGGACAATTTTTTTGGCTCGGAAAAGTTCACTCATTTCATAAAATTCACTTTCAGTCAGATCCAGGTGATTGTACGTCCTATTTGTGCCCTTTCTGTCACTCTATCAACGCACGGCTGTTCGTTTGACGCACATTACCTTCGAACCTCTAATTTCTCATGCATTTGAAACCTGATTTACCAAAACTATGACGATGCTCAAGTAATTTTATTAAATTGAGAAGTTTGTAAAATGCAAAGGTAGCACGAAGTTTAATGAGCTTGTACAACATTGAACTTTATGGGTATCTGCTATGAAAACTTCTAAACTTAGGTTTCGTTGAATTGATTATCATTCCTATTACTAGCTGCACCACTCACCATCTTTGGCTTCCTCGTTCACATGCTGCGTGCGTGGCAATACTTGAATGAACTCCTGCTATTTTTCGCGTCTTCTCGTTACGTTCCGTTCATTTCTTACGCATTAAAATATCGCACTTGACGTTAAAGTTGATAACAAGGAATCTCTGACTCACATTGACTGTTGAAGAGCGGCTGGTCCTTTCCATATAATATGTATAGTGCGCTTAACGCAAACCCCAGACACCCCGAGATACGACAAGGTTTTCTTCTTATTTCTCTATATCTGGGCTTCGAATCTGGTCTGTAAGTACCCGAATATTTCTATGAACATGATGGCACAGAGCGGGCTTGCTGACGCCACTTAGGCAGCTGACGTGTGCTTACTTAGATAACTTTCGTTCCCGCAGCTCTATAATATCGCTGCTAAGTGTTGCACTGGATGAGAGCACAGTCTCTTCACGTACGCGGCGAAAATGAGCCGTGATGCCCGAAGTCCCTGGGCTTGTTTCCTTCCGGACAAGGAGGCGTCTAAAATGCATAAAGGCTGGCCTATTCTGCTGCTGGATAGCACCAAAAAGACACTATATTAGGCTGGAAACAGACAGTGCTCTAAGTACCGCCTTTCTTTTGGCGGTGCTATCAAATATGCAGCCGGATTAGTGAAGTGCACTTCTCCAACGGGGTCGTTTGCTTAGGTAACTCAGTTTCGCTATCTGTCTTGTTCGTTCATGCTTTCTTGACAGTCCTTAGATTATGCCCGTCAATATATTTAAGTGCTCTTCAGAGAATGGTACGTCTTTCCTCGCTAAAGCTTTCGGCAGGAAAAATCAACTATTTGGTCCAGCCAAACCTGCTTCGGTTCAGCTACCTGTAGCCTGTTTCCGAGTTACGGCTCGCTTGATTTACGAAACTCTCTACACGAAAGGTTCATCTGGGCGGCTAACTGATTAGAATACACAGTGGCGCTAATGCATAACTCAAGGCCGTTTACTTTGTCCACTTGAGTGAGTACAACACCTACGCTTTCGATGTCGCTGTGTACCACGCGGGAAAATGGACACTGAAGATTATAATAACACTTCGTTAGTTGCTGAAGACTGGCATTAACCTTATGCATTCATGTTATGTGCTAGTTCGTACTTCCCATTGTATGTGCTTGGGCTTGGCGTTATTCATGGCGTGCTCTATTAAGTGTCATTCTGATGTTGGTTTTACGAAAGAATGCTCTACGTATAATCATACGCAAATTAAACGTGAACAATGAATTTAACTTTTATTTCATGGAAGAGGATAGCTCTCGGCTTTAATTTGGTATTACGTGTGGAATAAATGTTGAGTTAAGAGCATCAGAATGTTGAACTGGTACCACTTCTCGTTAATTCATAGTATGCGTGTAGTTGCATTTATCTTCGGTGAATGTTCAATAATGTCGCTATCACACGGTGTGGTGGACCGTTTTCCCCCCACGCGAAGCATGGCCACTTAGACAAGCATATTTAGCTAGTGCGTTTCGTGCTTCATCATTAAATTATAGCAGGCTTTCCAAAATGTTTACGTCGTCGGGGAGTAGTGTTTGGATGCTTGATTTTCCTCGCTAGAAAGCACAACAATCTCAAACGAGGTGTTGTAAGTCTGTTCTGTATAATTCATGACAGTGTGGGCATCGATGGCAAGAGTTTGAAATCGCTTGTCTGGCTCCGATCTATTATAGATGCGAAGCAGCTCTTTGACTAGCCTGTGTAACGCTGTCCGTCCGTGTATCAGTGCCAACGCGCCGCACTGCGTTCCCCACGTCGCAATAGTTGGAACTGTGCCAAGTAGGTCAAGTCGCAGCTGCGCGTTGACGTCACTCTCTTCCTCGCTCACAGCAGTTGCCGGCTCCTCCCAACACACCTAGGTGGTGTTACTCCTCCGTTCACTTGCAACACACTTCTCTCTCGATTAACCCTTTCCACCACCCGCAGCGCTCGATCGCACGTCGAGTGGAAACACTCTTTCGGCTCGTTTAACTACGATGAAACACAACCTTACCCGCCTCCGGTGTATCTGCGTATCAAAGAAACGCTTACTCAAGTAAAGGCTACATCGAGTTTCCTTCAATCCGTTCTCCTAGCACCCGCGTCGACACCCGTTTCTGCCGGGTCAACAGGGTGCGCACCTCTGATGCTTCGCACCCCATCATGGCTCCCTTTAAAATACATTTGAAAGTAGGATAATGTGCACTGATCTATTCCCTCTAGAGCTGCAAGTGGTCCGAGATGGCAAAAAAAAGCTGGAGAACTTCTTAAGGGTTCCGATAGACGCTAAAATAAAGAAACCACTGCTGATGGTCCAAATTAGTGCGCCATTTGTTAGGAAGGACCACTCACTCTTCATGTCTAGTAATCACCACTATACCCATGTGATGAAACACGGCACCGACGGAAGCAAAAGATAATGGTAGTTTTATCGCACAATATTGCTATAGCGTGCATCGGAATTTTTAGGAATTATTTTACGAGTTAATTTACACCCAAGTGAAATTTTTCGATCTATTTGAGCCAAATGAAAACTTTACTCCTGAACACCGACAGTTTTGGGATATGTAGATGTTAGCCGCAATATAGGTATGCGGTATTTAAAGGAGAGTAACATGCCACAAGTAATGGCACTTTATAGTATATTTAATTAAGCTGTATATTTGCACATGACAAGCAGACTGGTGAAATGCATGTGAGATTAGTTCGATATAATACTGATAACTAGCTTCCACCGTAACGACTTTCATGTTCTACTGATTATATTTACTTGTTTATCACCTTTGACCTCATTTATGCCACAACAACAGACGTTGTAGGTTTATAGCTCATTCAACTTTTGCTTAATTCCCTTAATAAATGTGAATGAGATATTGCAGGTGAAATATAAAAAAAGCATATCGTATCAATCTTGTACTGATTATAAACTGCTGCTGCGTGTGGTTGCCGATGACATGATCAGCAAAGTATGCGGTGAGGTCGTCCACCGATGCCATATATAGAAATTAAGCGCTGCATACACCTGTCTGCAACGGCTGTTGCGCAACACGCCCACGCACTGTTTTTTTCGTGGTTTCCTGGTTAACGAGGCAGTCGCACTGCGCCCCGTCCACGGCGGCTGGTGTGAAGTGGGCTGCGCGCATGTAAACCTACGCCTGCAAACAGCCGCGCTAACATGTCATATTAGGCACTATCGTAACAGTCGGTGAATTTTCCTGCTCTCGTTTTTCTCACCCGAAGTAGCAAGGCTCACTGCACAGTTCGTTCGCTCGATTGTAATATTGAAAAGAGAAATATCCCTCACTGTCTTCACGTCTCTTCGTTCCAACGAATTCGCATCACTGCGGCATCCGAAGAATGCGTAATTTCCGACTCGTTATGTATTGGACGTGCGCGCGCTTGGAGCACAGTTAATTATTCGTGGGAGCTGGGTCAGAAAACGGCGGACGCAACGCTAATCGCGTTGACCTTAAGCTGTTGTTACGTTGATCTGATTGCTCGCTCATTGCGTAGCTCGCTCGTTGTTGGACGGCGAAGCTGATTTGCGCGCAATAAAATTTCTCGGGCTATTTGGTCGAACCCGCTGGCATTTTCCGCAGAGCCAGCGTTTGTCTGAGTGTGTGAGGTTTGCTGAGCTCCCCGAACGCATGGTGGCATTACCGAGCATAACTGCGTGCTCACAGCCTTCCGTCTGACTCTTGGGATGAGAGTCAAACGATGAGAGTCCTATTTGCTTAAATGAAACGAAATGTTAGTAACAACAATAAAGGAAGAAGGAAAAGTATCTCTCTATTGGACGATGAAGGCTTAACTTTAGCACAACTCCTGCATGTACCGTACGATGTTGTCTGTCCAATGAAAAAGCTTTGCACGAGGAGGCACGTGGAGGCTGTGATTAAATCCCCCGCAGTGATTTAGCGGTTGACTGTATTCCCTATAATGTTACCATTCAAGGTTTACAGCATAAACCATCAATCTAGAAGGTTCTCGCATATACCTAAAAAGACATACGCAACGTATTCGATTAAGTATTCATTTTTAGAGGTCTTTACTTTTTCAGTATTTATTTTAATACCCTAAGGGCCCAAGGGTATTACAGAGGGACGGATTTGCATTCGTAATACAGCACAAATAAAAAAAAGGGGGGGGGGGTCTTTAAACACAATAAAGAACATTGACAATTAACAGCGCATGGTCCAACAACCAAATAGAGTTTTAAGGAATACATGACATAAAAAAGATATTTTTCAATGAGGAAACAGTGGGAGCAAAATAACCCTCAAAGCACTGCTAGCACGTGCTTATGAATTTAAAAACTCATCGACGCAGCAACATGCAAAAATATTGGCATGATAAAAAAAAAGAATATTTTTAATTAATTACCAGATCAAAAGGTAAGGCGCAACAGTTCAATTACCCAGGTACGAATTTGAAAAAAAATGTATGTCTCTAGTAAAGGTCACACGGTTGTTAAGGGTGTACGATTACTATTCAGAGCAGATCATGTTCGAAAGGGCAAACATTCTCACTATGGTTTGTCAAGGGAAGCTTGAATTGAATGTCCTGCGGAACTGTATAGGTGTTTCAACAAACCCTTGTCACACACAGCTGACGCGCCCGCTCACCAAGGACGTAATTAATAACCAAAATAAAGTTTCTTTTCATGGCTGTGGTTCCAAGCCGGGTCCCCGCAGTCCTAAAACAGTGCTTTGAAGTCTGAACATAGCGCACATGCTTGCCCAGGGTGAGCTGAACCAAAGCGCATTTATTCGTTTTGTGCTTACGATGCCAAAAAAAAAGAAGACAAGTTGAATTTGGTAGTCTTGTTGTGAGCCCTTCATTGCAATTTTCTTTCGTGTTGGTGTACTAAAAGGGCTGGACAGCGCGGGATGTCAATGTCAGCGATTACACCTTTGAGGGAAATTCCAACTTTGAAGAAATTGAATTGCTCAGCCGCATTCACTTTCCATGATCGCGTGATGAGCATTTCGTTAGGTCATCTCTACAGGTTTACGAACGCAAGGAGGAACAAGAAAGACCTCACGCTGATTCCACCGAAAGAAAGAGAGAAAAATAAAAAAGAATAATAGAAAGAAAGACAAAAAGAAACAATAGAAGAAACAGGAGAGGTAGAAAAAGAAAAGCAGTACCTCAGGTCATGCTTTGGTTTCTCCCATTTGTCCGACTTGGGGAAGGGTTCCAAAAATTTTGAAGATATTTCCCGGGTTGTTATGTTGAACAGGAACAGCCTTCCTTAACAAAACAAAATATGAGAGGATTTGCCACAATGTAGGGTTACAGAAAGAATGGGCAGTGAAAGAAATGTGGAAACATTTTTACGCAAGGAGGGCGGAAAAAAAAAAACCTAGAAGCACGAGGTTGGCCCATGATTGAACAAATACAGTGTTGCGAAAGCAACGTTATGATTTGTAAGCGATAACAAAATTCAAACGCAGAGGTGGTAAATAAAGAGCGAAGACAATGCAGTACATGAGAACGTCGGAAATGTGAGTTATTTCCTGTGGTATTTCTCAATTTCCAGCAATAAGGGACACTCGAGATAGCTTACTCCAAGGTGAATTACTAGAGCGAGTAAAAATATTATTTCAGGATATTCGTCTCCAGATACAGGGTTGAGATAATAAAGCGTCTTTGTGTTCAATTAAACATTGCAAACTTAGAGTTTATAATATTGCAATGTGGGATGCACCCACTGATTATCGTACTCTATCAAGTAAACCACTGCGAGGTGCAAGGATATATAACGTTCACATTTAGGGCGATATTCCATGCATCCTTTCCTTCGAAGCAACTTCTTGCTGGAGTGGCTTATTCAGACATAGATAGATAGATAGATAGATAGATAGATAGATAGATAGATAGATAGATAGATAGATAGATAGATAGATGTAGTTAGTTATCAGGCTCTCACTAACCCTGATAACTAACTACATTTATAAAAATGTAATCGTAATTGGTTACTGGTAATCTGTAACGTATACAAGTCTAATTCCGCGTACTGTGCGTTCTCAGTGTGCGTTAGAGAACCCCAGGTGTTCGAAGTTATCCGGAGTCCTCCACTACGGCGCCTGAAATAGCTGAACTCGGCTCAGTACATTAAGCCCATAGACGAACTAACCTTATATATCCTTCACGACTGATCCAAATATATAAAACATTGCAATGCTATCTGCTTGAGAAGGCATTAAATGGTGGCTCGCACTTAAAATACGAGAAATACTTTTTAATTCAATCATTTTTCTGGATTATTGATAATGATTGATATGTGGGGTTTAACGTCCCAAAACCCCCACATGATTACGCGAGACGCCGTAGTGGAGGGCTCCGAGAATTTCGACCACCTGAGGTTCTTTAACGTGCACCCAAATCTGAGTACACGGGCCTAGAGCATTTTCGCCTCCATCAAAAATGCAGCCGCCGCTGCCGGGGTTCAATCCCGCGACCTGCGGGTCAGCAGCTGAGTATTTTAACGACTAGAACACCACGGCGGGGCGTCATTCCTCACGATAATACAATTACTTACCGATGTACGCCCTGGTTAACAAATTTAAATCCTCTAGATTTTAATGGTAAACCCGATCCAGTTATGAGGCATGCAGTGTTGAAGAAACACGAAATAATTAAATAATGAGCTCATTGAGGAATTTCTAACATATTTGGTTTTTTCAAGTAGATAGCATGGTAATAGAACAATTGAGGCGTTAAACTGCCGGCCTAGCACTTCTGAACCTCTTCAAATGAGGAGCCTCACTTCAGTCGTGAGAGAGGTTCCGCTCGCAAATGCGGGTAAACTTTTTTATTTTCGTCGTATCGAGTCCGCTCGACCTTATTTTGCGTTGTAGGGACCATAATGGCTCACATAACTATATGTGTAATTTAATTTTCCGCCTCTCCCCTTCCCGAGTGCAGGATAACCTACCGGGGCTCAGCCCTAATTACCCTTTCTGCCTTTCTCCTTACGTCCCCCCACCCCCTCATTTTTGCATTATTGCATTATAATTGTGTGAAACCGGCGGTCGTATGGCTGCAGTCGTAGGCTGAAGGTTCAAGATAAAACTGCTTATTCGGTCAAACTTGTGGCCGATAAACGGAAGGTCAGATTACGGCGATAGCTGCGATACACACTGACAACGATAGCGGCGAGCAGAGCGTCAGCCGTCGATCAACCGAGAAACGCTAACGCACGTCGGCATTTATACGCGCGCCCTAAAATATTCCAGCGCTATAACGCAACGGGCCACGTAGGTTCCAGAATAATCTGTAATTGAATGTAGGAACAGCGCAACCTAGAAGTAGCTACTTCGTAACTACGGAATGAAAACCGTCTTCTAGGTTGCGCTGTTCTACTTCTAGTAACTACTTCTAGGTTGCGCTGATTGATTGATTTGTGGGGTTTAACGTCCCAAAACCACGATATGATTATCAGAGATGCCGTAGTGGAGGGCTCCGGAAATTTAGACCTCCTGGGGTTCTTTAACGTGCACCCAAATCTGAGCACACGGGCCTACATGTTGCGCTGTTCCTGCATTCAGTTATGTCCTACCAACTTGCCCAAGTTTCCACGCTTCATAATCTGTAATGTTTGCGTTGCACGCGTAATCTTAACAAAATGGTCTACTACAGCCCTGAAGCTTCTCGAACACTGCAGGCGTGGTTTGCGCTGAGAATTGAAGTGTAACGGTGTGCTAACAAAACTTGAAGAAGGAACGTGGCAATATTCTCGCGTTTGGTGAGCAGTTCATAGTTATTTACTTTTATTGTTACAAAAAAAAAGAACTTGTAAAATTGCTTCGCGTGGTGACACAGGCAAACATTCTCGTTTCTTTTCCTTTTCGCTGTTATTCAACTTATCCACCCACCGCTAGGTGGTGCCACCATCCCAGCTAAAGCAAGTAAACCACGTAAACGCTATCCCGCTAAGCTATTAGGCACTGTCCGCAACGAAACGTTTGCGGCACGGTAACGCTATTCCCTCATTTTCCACTATCATGCTAACGGTAAACTATAACTGTCTAATAATGAAATTTGCCCCGCCGCGGTGGTCTAGTGGCTAAGGTACTCGGCTGCTGACCCGCAGGTCGCGGGTACGTATCCCGGCTGCGGCGGCTGCATTTCCGATGGAGGCGGAAATGTTGTAGGCCCGTGTGCTCAGATTTGGGTGCACGTTAAAGAACCCCAGGTGGTCAAAATTTCCGGAGCCCTCCACTACGGCGTCTCTCATAATCATATGGTGGTTTTGGGGCGTTAAACCCCACATATCAATCATAATGAAGCCCCGCCGCGGTGGTCTAGTGGCTAAGGTACTCGGCTGCTGACCCGCAGGGCGCGGGTTCAAATCCCGGCTGCGGCGGCTGCATTTCCGATGGAGGCGGAAATGTTGTAGGCCCGTGTACTCAGATTTGGGTGCACGTTAAAGAACCCCAGGTGGTCTAAATTTCCGGAGCCCTCCACTACGGCGTCTCTCATAATCATATAGTGGTTTTGGGACGTTAAACCCCACATATCAATCAATCAATGATAATGAAAGTTCCTGTATATGCTCCCTACGGGATCTGAGTTACGCATAGGTCCGCTATCTTGCCTGGCTAGCAACCATATAGTTACGCTCCGAAGCGCGTTTTCGCAGATGACTTGCCGATTGACGAAGCGTGTCATCGATCGCCAGCCGACGTGCCTGGCGTGTGAACGATCGGCGAAAAAAGAAGAGGCACCTGCTTTCGGGTCTGCGCCGCCGCAGCAAGAAAACACTTTTTTTAGTCCGTCAAGAAACGCTAAGAGCGAAGGCCTAGCGGAGTGCCGATTTACATGCACCGCCGCTGCCGCCATGTGAAGTGGCGCCTGCTATTTATAATAGGCAACAACTGACAAACACGAAATATGTGTCCTCCGAGATTTGAGGAGTGCTTCGCTAAGCCTATAGCATCGATTATTTCAGCATGTTTTCAGAAAAGGGTGTGGAATCCATGCAAATATCTTGTTGTCGAAGCTGAAGGGCATGGATCTAAAGCAAATGAAAGCACCAGTTCGTAGCCAACAAGCTATAGAGCACACGACGATCACTTGATAGATTTCAGGAAGACGGCGAGCGCTTTCGGCGGTGTGGCCATGTCTTCCGGGCGTGGCCTGTGCATCGGCTTCTCTACAGTGCATGGTTGCAAGCGGCGTTGGAAAAGAGATGCGCAACTAGGCTACCTAAAGGTAGTATATCCAGTAATAAACTCTAGTAATAATGAGAGTTAACTGACATAAAAAACGAGCTCTCACACTTATACTTCTTTCCTTCGTCGAGGATCGATGACATGCCAAGCTTCCAGCAGAGCACATAGTTTTGCAATGCCTCCGTGATCGAGCGACCTTTGATCAATCGACGATGTCTTGTGATGACGCCATCATGTGACGTCATGTTATGTGAAGTCGCAAGGGGCGTCGTGAGGACATCACTCATTTTTGTGATTTGTTACGTCATGGTGAGGACACATAGTGACGTTGTCATGTTAGAATTCTTTGCATCACTCGCGTCGGCACCCACGCTGCTGACGGTCAATGGTGATGTTCGATTAGACATCCAAGGTCTCCACCTTGAGCACTATTACGACTTCATCGCAATGCTGCTGCATGGCCTGTTTGAAACAGCGAGTGTGACGCCGTAGCCACTGGTCTGTGGGCAGGTGGTTTACGGAGACAGTGAAGGCAGCTGCGGCTGTTACTTATATTATCCGAAGGGTAGTCCGGGATATAATTCAGTGTTGGCCAGGCGTGTAATGACTTGATATATCTGGCTTGTAGCGGCATTTATGAGCTCCTGGATTCTCCCTTGTCTGCTGAAGCGCACTGACGATGCTGCTGTTGTTTGATCTGTATTAGTGTAAAATAGTGAAAACTTTGAAAAATAGCAGCAGTATTCATGTAGCTTAATTCAACTGGCTGTTACGACCCGCGTGCACATACATTTCGCAGCGTTTGTTTTTTTTCCCCAGTCTTCCAAGAAAAACAAATCTTGTATTACGTTTTCCCTTTGTGGAGAACTTCCTGTATGTGCGGCGTAGCGCAAACCTCAAGCGAAACTCCCAGGAGCGATACCTGTATACCCGCAAGAGGGAAAAGCACACGATCACTACGACGGCACACTCTCGAGATTGGAACTTGCAATATCGACGAAGGAATCTACTCGTTTCGGTTCGAAGACACGGAGCGATTGTAGCCAGCCTGCGCAAGCTTCACAAGTTCCCGAGTACACGCAGCGATGAACTTTGCGATATTAGATTAGATTTTGTTCTTTTATTTTTGCATTTTTATATTTTCGCTTGGTCCTGCTTCCAAAGGAATTGTGCCTTCACCCCTATGCTCTTCCCGTCTTTCTTTTTCGCTATGTGAGCTGTCACTTTTCTTCGGCCTTTTTACACTGTACTATTCAAACTGCTTGATTGCAGAACCAACTTCCTTTTGTTCTTAAGTGAGCTTCTACAAACACGAATGCACAAAGAATTTGCCAAACCTAAGCGTTTCAGAAGTATTTGCACGTGTAAGAAGCTTACCGTCTCCGTCAGGCATCTCGGTCATCTCGGTCAATGCAAGGAGCCTATTGCCCCGTAGTGTATCTGTCTCCTTAAAAAATCCAAAAATCCCGCTCAGCCACAGCTCATTGCATATTATTGGTGAATCGGTAGTAAGGCAGTCCTGACGGAACAATTTCGAGTTATGGTCAAGGCTGTGCAATCGTTCAAAGGTGCGTACAGTCATGCGTCGTCAAAACTGCGTAAAAGGCAAAGCAGTTGTCTGGAAGCGTTAAGCGCATTGCGTGACCCCCGAAGTACAAGTTCAGAACAAAACTTACCTTGCCACGATGACGGATAGCACTAAACCTTATCACAGACGACGGACTATCACAGAGCGGACAGTGCTCCTGTTGTTCTCTATATGTCCATGCTGCACTGGTTGTCTTCCACTTCAGACGATCGAACGCAGCGAAAGCTCAATAGAAGCCAAGTAGGATGATATAATATAATCGCAACTCTTGGGTATTACATCCCAAACCCACGGTATGATTATGAAGGGACGCCGTAGTAGAGAGTGCATCGAAGTGTCGTACCATGTTGTTTTTCCTTAACGTGCATCTAAATCCAGGTACATGGACTATTAGCATTTCGCTTCCATTGAAACGCGGGTACCGTGACCGGGATTCGATCGCACGGCCCTTCGAATCAAATGGAATTCCTACATACATACTATGAAGGACTTTATTTGAACACCACAGGGACTAGTTGAACGAGGCCCTAAGGCCCCCTCAACCAGTCAGCAGCTTCACCCATGTCGGCACAAGATGGTGAAGACCCTACACTATTTCCCGGGCCCTCCAGCCAGCCAATAGCTGTAGATCCAAGTCCGGGCTTTGTAGCTCCGCCGCCACGAGTGTTCGTCACATAAATCAACGCCCACATTCGCAAGGCACTGCCAGAGCATCTGCGTTAGTGAGCTACTCTCGAGGCCACAACGAAGACACCCTTCATGAAAGTTTAACTCTATCCTATGATAAGTTCGTGGGCAGAAATAAGTGCCCGTCTGTAGGAGTTAAAAGCTATTCCCTGGGCTCTGTTGAGCCTACAGTATAAGGAAGAGGAAGCCGTGTCCGACTCAGCTTGTGGCTGGACGTAAATTCATGAAACGTTGTCAAAGGATCTTTTCTGAGGTCAATGTCACCCTCAGACTTCACCATCCCCCACATGGTTCGTGCATTCACGTGCAAGGGTGTGAGCGCTGGCATTATGATTAAACCCATCATTTCCCTTAACGTGCGCTGTAAACCAAGAGATATTGTTACCACCAAAACAACTCACCTGTCTGCGACCATTCCGAATGAGACTTGGTGCCTGCTGCGAAATTAAACCTTTAGACAAGGCCCGAATGGCCGACCTCGAATCCGAGTAAATCACAGAAGGCACCTCTGCTGTCTGAAGGGGTTACGCATTGGTGACCTCTCCCACAACTGCTACCTGATCTGTACAGACTGAAGCCAGGGACACCAGCTGCCCTTTACCTTGGACGACAGACACACCAAAGGCCCGCCGCGTACTCTACAGTGCAGCGTCCACAAACTTTAGTATCACTATACTTTTCGAAGAATAGCCCGAGCTCGAGCCACACGGTGGCCTGCATGGTGCACCGAATGAACGTTGCGAGGAATAGGAACCACCGTTATATCCTCGCGTTCGTCACGTGTGGGCTGAACTCCTTCAGACACTGCTACCCTAGGAGCCGCAATTTCAGCCTCATCCAAGAGAGAGAGAGAGAGAGAGAGAGAGAGAGAGGAAAATAGAGAGGAAAGGCAGGGAGGTTAACCGAGCTTGGCTCGGTTGGCTACCGTACACTTGGGGTGGGGGAAAAGGAGAATAATAGAACGCAAAGAGAAAGAAAAGAAGAGGAGTAAGAAAGGGAAGCATGAATAGTCAGCTCGAGACTACACAGCATGGTCTCACACAGTACTTTCACAAGCCTCATCCAAGATCGGAAAGAGAAAGAAAAGAAGAGGAGTAAGAAAGAGAAGCATGAATAGTCAGCTCGAGACTACGCAGCACGGTCTCGCACAGTTCTTTCACAAGCCTTATCCAATATCCTCAAACCACCCTAGGTGCTGGACAGACGTGCCACCAGTGCCGTAAAGTGCACTTCAATCAGCTCATCAACCGCGTTGTGCAAACCAAGCTCCATAAGCCGCTAAGAGCTCGTATTCTGTGGAATTCCCAGAATCCTCTTGAGCCCGACCCTGATGAGCGTGTCCATCTTCTTGTCTGTCCCAGTCCATTGTAAATATGGAAGTGTATAATTTACGTGAATAATAAGGAACGCGTCAAACACCCGTAGGAGTAGATCATCTCTCAAACCACCACGCTTGCTCGTAATCCGAGAGATCAGGCGCAAGATGTTGCTCGCTTGACCCCTCAGTCGCTCAATGGCGCCTCTGTTATACAAACGGAATTCCCATAACGGCTTTGAATCATTCCTCGTGCCACTGAGCTTGTGTGCTGTAACCGAAGCTCACCGTGTTGTGAACCAACAAACAATTACAACAAAAAGAGGTGTTCCTGCATCAAACGAGGTGGTGGGTTCGTATCCCACACGCGAGAATTTGTTTTTTCACGGCACTTTTTGCTTCATTTTTTTCTCCCGATCACTGCTCTTTGATCAGTTACTGCAAGCAGCGTCCTTTGTGTTTTCTCACTGTGCTGTACTTCTTTATTGGTTTGTTACATGCAGTTGTGTTCACACCGCCCTTCGGTCGATTAAGCAACTTGCGTGTCGAAGCGCATAAAAACACCTCAAAATTCGCTCACATGGTTCGTTTGGCAAAGGAACGAAGAAGAGGTTGTATAACTCGCATTCTTACATACACGAAGTATGTCACGCACACAGGCATGTTAAGAGAAGCTGAGGGTTGCCTTCTTACTGTTCCTTGGCATAGTTCATGTTTGGCAATTCCCCATTATGAGACGAGTAGACATTGTCCACTGGTCCCCAAAAAACTTCTTTCTATACTGAAGTATAGACCTGGTTGATGAAATATTATTCGCAAGTCTACGCAATATAACGTTCGAAATAGTGACGTACTTTCATATGCGAAAGAGGCAAGTAGTTATGCTCGAAGGGTAGCATTAACCGGGACGGTTACGATTATTTCAGCACTTTGGCATCGTTGAAATAATGTCACGATTGTATAACGTCACATTTTGCACTCGCAGCTGCGAGATTTGTCGGATACACGATCCACGCGACTTAAAAACCAGTCGAACTTCGCATTCTCTTTCACTCACCGACGCATATTTCACTCTAACATGAGTTCAACGATTCAAAGGTCTTTCCCCTGAGTACGGTTAAGTACCATTTGTTCTGGACTAGTTAACATCCGCGCCGGTCTTTTCTGTCCTCTTCCTTCTCATCCACTAAAGCGTCGTCTCCGTTCTGCCTGAGCCGCTTGGTGTAAGAGTGACGCTCAATCATGGGTACGCGTGTACACAGATTTTGTATATGGAACAATCCACGCCAAAGGGACAGCCAATGAAGAAATTGATCGAGTTAGATTTCATTCACGCTCTGTGAAGACTGTCGTTGCTTCTATGTCCTGCCACTTCCGAAAACAAACACCTTAGAGCCGAGGGCTTGTTTGCCCCTTTCACTGGGCTCTTTTCCTTTTTTCTTTTGGAGCACTCCAATTTCTCAATAAAAAACATACATAACATAAAAAAAGCCTGGTTGGAAGTCCACTCTCATACCACTGCAAACGACATTTCTGGCTACTCCCCTCCTGGCGTTTTTCATCCGTTTTAGACGATCAAGTGCTCTAGGAGCGGGAACACCCCCACAAGTGTATGCAATTATGTTCGGGAGCCATGCGGTGAAGCTACACTTCGTGCATGTGCAAGATCCAAATATAGCGCTGCTGCAGAACCATATAAATAGCTGTGCCATTCTCTTATTTTTATTTTTTATTTACAGATACTGAAATCCTCACAGGGGATTTTAGCAGGGTGGAAATACATCGTCATGGTAAAAAAAGTAGGCAGCAAAACAACAAAGGGTAGCAAACATTGCTTCCAAAAAATACAATACAGATATATACAGAACACGCATACGGAACATCAACTACATAAAAACGACAAAAAAAAACATATCTGAACGAGATCGTGTTGCAAATTGGAAAATAATTAAGAGATATTCGCAGCAAATGAAGATAGTGAAGGTTGAACAACTTGAGTGTTAGTCAGGCTGTTCCATCCAGTCAAAGTTATCACACACACCAAAAAGAATATTTGAAGCAATTATTTTTCACAGCATACGAAGTTATTGTTAAGTGATGCCGTCGCCGTGCCACATACCCAAAAGAAAAAGTAATGATGTTAGAAATATCAATATTATGTTTATTTATAAGCTGAAATAAGAGTTGTAATCGGGAGACACGACTGCGATCTGTGAGTGCGGGCAAATTGGGTTGCTTTAGGAGTTCCGTTGCAGAGCTACGAAAGTAGTTATTGTAGATGAAGCGGACCGTTGCACGCGTTCAAGTTCCGTTGCACGCGTTCAAGTTTTGTTTTTTTATGTTAGTTTGAGTAAAGTTGTTCCAAATGATTGCGGCATAATGAAGTACTGGAAGTATAACTGTTTTGCATGCCAAGAAGCGAACGGAAGGTGTTGACAGCTTGAGTGCCCTCATAAGAAAAAAAAATCTACGGTAGGCATTAGCGGTAACTTTTTCAATGTGTCGATTCCATTTTAGAGTCTTTGTTATGTGCAGGCCAAGGTACTTGTATTCTGTTACCCCAGACAGGAAACTATTGTTAGCAGAGTAATTGAAACTTAGCTTGTCTTTTTTGTTAGTAATACACATAAAAAGTTTATTTGAAATTAACCGACATTGGCCAATCTCTACACCGGTCAAAAACTTGCTGAAATGCATAATTTAGTAACATTAGATCTGAATGACTATCAATTCTGGAGTATAGGTCACCGTCATTGATATGTAGTTTAATTTTAACAGGTAGGTCACTTTGCATATTAGTTATATACAGCGAAAAAATGGCAGCATATCCACGGAGTGAATGACGGAGAGTGGGGCGAAGCATCCGTCCGTCCATTCGTTCTTGCTTCCATCCGTCCATGCGTACGTCTGTGTGGCCGCCCGTGCGTCAATCCGCCCGTCCGTGCGTGCGTCTGTTCGTGCGTCCACACGTCCATCTGTGCGACCGTCCCTGCGTTCGCCCATGCATCCGCTTCTGCGTCCGTCCATGTGTCCATCCGTCCATGCGTCCATCCGTCCGTGCAGCTATCCGTGCGTTCGTCCATGCATCTGTCTGTGTATCCGTTGATCCACCTATTCAACACTCCAAGTACCACCATCTCGCATCTTTTTTCATATATTACTCATATAGACTGCGAATTTTTTATTGCTCAACAGTGCACAGAAGAAATCTCCCACTGGCACCACCTTGGAGGTCAAAATGTGAGACTGGTTACCCACTACTACTACGACAACGAGGGACGAACGGGTGCCGCTATAAAGAGCTTCGCCCTTAAAACGAAAGAGGACCTAGAACCGAACCTTGGGGAACACCAGAGTCAACAGAAAGTTTATCAGAGTCATGATTTTTAGAGGTAACGAATTGACTGCGTCCACAAAGGTAGTCAGAAATCCAATTAATTAGCTGCGGATTATTAAGAATATATGTTTAATTTATGCAGCAGTTTTTAATGAGACATTTTATCGAAAGTTTTTGAAAAATCTACGAATATGGCGTCTGTTTGTTTCCCGTGGTTTATAATGCTTGCGAAGTCATCTACAGTTTATATCAATTAGGTTATTGTCGAATAGCCTTTACAGAATCCATGCAGATGGATTGTTAAATATTTGTGTTTCTCGAGGAATTCTAAATTGTGTTTGCGTATGATGTGTTTCAGAATTTTGTATGCAGTTGCAGTTAAGGAAATTAGGCGGTGATTTTTTATGTGCTGCCTATTCCCGCTTGTGTGGAGTGGCTTCACTCTCGTGGTCTTCCTGTCGCCCGGCACTTTGCCAAATTCCAGCGATTTCATAAACAAGACCTTTAAATATTTGGATTCCCATTTTGCATAACGTTTAAGAAAACAATTCGGATTGTCATCTGAGCCAGAAGATTTTTTTTATATCTAAATTTAGTAACACATTACAATCACCCAATTCAGTCATCTCAATGTCAGGTATAGGAGGCAGGGCGACGTCGTAAAACGGCAAAAGGCCATTATCTCTAGTAAAGACAGATTTGAAATGTACATTAAATAGGTTTGAAATTTCTTTGGTTTTAAGAACCAATGCACCATTTACATTAAACACCTCACACTCCTCCAACTTGGGGCTAATAATTCTCTGAAATTTCTCTGGTGCTGACTCGATGTAACTTGGTAACAAGTCACCATAATAACGCTGCCTGCCACTCGTGACTTAATTTTACGTTTTACCGTTAGTGCATGGACTTCGTTGTCGTCACAACCGAAATCCTTATGTTTTTCTTCATTCGTTTTAACCGTCGTTTCTATAGAAGTGTATCACGAAAAATTCAGGGACATTTATGTTCACCTTTTTTAGTTATTCGTAGCACAAAAGGAATAATACAAGTGTTATTAATGTTTTTAAACTGGATCCAAAGTTCACTTACATCGCACTTGCTGTATTCAAATTCGTTAAAATGAAACGTGAGGGTATCAAGCATTTAAACGTCATCTGCCCGAGAGAAATCAGGGAAAGATAAACGTTTTTTTATGTGGTTCTTAAAGGGAAAAGAACTCAAAAGAGAGCCCCGTAACTGTCTGCATCAGATGAGATACCTCAACAGTAGCTAACAAGGAATGGGGGTAAGGAGGAATTAAAGAGATAGGAATATAAGGTATATATAGAGGAAGGAGAGAGCGAGGAGCAGGGACAGCGAGCGACGGAAGCGACGGAAAGATGGACATCGTCGCAGAAGTCCGTGGACAGGGCACCACTCGACGAGACCTCTTGGCGGCGTCAGGAGATGGCGTAGGGCGAGGCCAGTCGGCCAGAGCTGCGCTTGTCGGAGATTGCGAGGGCACAACCGGTCAGCACGAAATCCAGCGAGCGAGTCCAGATAAACGTTGCAATTTTTTTTTGTCTAATACAGTGTTACATAGATTTATGACCACGGCTTGGTGGTCTGATACTCCCGGAACGACCTCGCAGGTTGCTCGAGCGTTGATTGATCCGCTGACAAAATGATAGGTCCAAATTGGATTAGGAAAATCCCTGAATTTTGGTGTAATACTGTACAACTTGAAGAAGATCATATGTAAATGCAATGTATAGTATTGCTTCTCCGACAAGATCGTACTTCGTGAGTATGAAAGTTGGCCAGCGTATATTTGGTAAGTTAGTCTCCAGAAAAAAAAAAATCCGCTCATTGGGTGTTATATTCATGTGCAAGTAGCTCTCGAGCTCCTCAAATATAAAAAGTGGAGCATTTAGAGGTCTGTATATAGTTCCTATAATGTATCTGATATCACTGAAATAACTGGTACAAAAATACATTCAATGTTGTGTATATACGGAATTCTGAAGATATTTAGCGATGGCTTGAAAAGAATACAGAAACCTCCACATTTGATGTCTAGATCCCTTCCAAACGCTCTGTAACCAGAAAGAACAAACTCGCTGTCATATACTCAGTCATTTAGTTAGCCACGTCTCTGTCAGAACTGCAATAGCAGGATCATGTGAGAGAATGGGAGCCTCGGATTGAGCGACCTTGTTAAGTACGCTCCTACAATTTGCATTGATTATCTTTAGAGATCGGGCTTTAAAATACTGATGTCAGCCAGCATTTGCTTTGGATATCTGAAAGCGTACATTTCTCTCCTCATCCCAGCCGAACAAAGTATTATATTTACGCTCATTTTATCATAAATTAGTTTCACTTTCGCACCATTTGCCTTCTTTCCTGCTGCACTCTTCCATACTTTCTGCCTTACATCATGAAGCCGTTTGGAGAAATCTTCAGATAAAGATACATCTGTGCCTTTTATAGCTTATGAGCTAAAAGGTACTTCTTACATTCGCGATAGAGAAGTGAGGCACTTATTCGTACGCTTTACTGTGCTTGGTACGTGTAAACTATTTTCGATGAGATCGAAGCGCTCGCACTGCGACAAATTTTGCTATGGTACCAATGGCAAATGTTTAATTCCGCTTCACATCAGCATGTCGCTCTTCTCTCGTGACTTGATGGTCAAGAGCTGCTGTTCTGGGCAGCTTTTTAGAAAGTGTTAGGCATGTGCGGAAAGCACTGGATGGTAACTGCGGAAGCTCTAAGAAAGGTACTTCTAGATCCCGTTGTATACTCTCTTGGTGCTACTAATGCAGGTACACCTGTGCGGTACCCCTTACGCTATAAATCATCACAAGTACTGTGGAGAGGGAATCATCCAATATGCCATTGTTCGTAATTATGCGGAGAAGTGTGACACCTTCGACGCACATGTAAGGCACGATGAACACTTTCTTGATGCTGGGGCTCATGACGAT
This sequence comes from Rhipicephalus annulatus, assembly GCA_013436015.1. Taxonomy (NCBI): domain Eukaryota; kingdom Metazoa; phylum Arthropoda; class Arachnida; order Ixodida; family Ixodidae; genus Rhipicephalus; species Rhipicephalus annulatus. Next base: position 521,508 of record WOVY01010845.1, read on the forward strand.
GAAAATTATTTCTGAGCCTTTTGTGAATGGTTGGCTCGACAGCGTTAACTCGACAAGCGCAAGGAATAAATCTCAGGAACCCAGCAATAATCGAAGCAAATAGTTTGGCGTGAAAATAAAGTACTCCTAACATAGTGCCATGCCAGGTCTTGAAACTGCTTTGGAAGAATGCGCTATCCAGGCATAACGTTGGAGATACGTCAATTGTGGTTACAATACTGGCTACGTAACTTTATGAAGAATATTTATAGACTGTTATAATATATGCGTCGCGTCGTGTTAACCTCAATTGTATATTTAAGCGCCATCCGCTGTAGTTGGTCTACGTAGTACTATGGCAGCGCATCAAATCATGACGATCAACTGTGAAGCATGTCGCAACTCGAATTCTATACCTTCTGAGCACGTTGGACGTTCAATCCGTGACCTTGTGAGTGGTACGGTATTGAAGCGTGAACATTGCACTCTCCTGTAAGCAAGCGAACGTTGGGTCTCATAGAATTCACACTAAAGTGATGAGAAGACTATAGGGTAGGTTAGCAGAAAGAAATGAACAGCCGTGCAACGAGAAATAAAGACAGAGGGTACTTGTACTACCTTGTATAATTGAAAATGTGGCGTTTCGCAGCGTTCAAACTGCTAGTGGAGCTTCTGTTCCGCTTTATTAACTAGTTTCCTCACTTCTCAGCAATTTTCCGCGCACAGTTTCAATTTAGGCGATAAAGATTCTTCGTGTAATCCTAACCTCCCGGCTTCTGTGTGATCCTTAGAGAGCCCTCAAGCTCATTTCACAGCTTCTTTTATTTGTTTGTTTGCTAAGATCCCTGGATTCATTCTCTCTTCTAGTTGGTTTGTGATGACGTTAGCGCTTACATCCGGCTTTCGAACAGCAGCCAGCTTATAGTAATCCACAGCTGATACGGCACGTTTTTTTGTGCATTTTGCTTTTTTTGGTGTTTTCTCCTCACTGTAGGTTGAGGTATGTTATTACTATTTCTTCGTGTAGATAGTCGATGTCTCTCCCAGATTTAAGGCTTTACGCTTATAGCCACTTCGCTTGGTGTCTTGGACATTTTAGCCTCTGTGAAATGGCCACAATCCAGAAGCTTAAAAAACGAACAAGAAGAAAGTTCGTGAAAGGTATCGGTTTTCAAAGCCCTTAGCTGAAAAGAAGAAAAGCAAAAATGATGAAAACGGTAATCGAGGCTGAATTTACGTCAGCTATGCAACCACGAACTGCAGTAATAGAAGAGTATATCTAAATATGGGTTCAAGTTTCGAAAACTTGTCGTTCATATCTTTAACGTTCCTCATTAACGGAACATATTAAAATACATAATCATACGTGGATGACATTAGGTAAGTCCAGTTGCTTTGCTCACTGGCCTGTAGCACTAACGTGACTGTTTGGGCATGTTTGCAAGACTTGGTAGAAATTAAAAGCACACAAGACGGGGACAAAGAAAAGGCTTGAGACACGTGAGCCCCAAGTCTCAGGTCTCTTCTTTGCCCTCGTCGTGTGCGCTTTTACTTTATATCGCGTTTTCATAATAGGCTGCAAGTGATGCCTTACTCAGGTATTGCAGTGTAACGCTTTGGATTAGGCGTTGTTGTTTACCAACACAAAGCTAGACAAATGTTCTCGAGTGCTTTTCAGTGATGAATCATATTCGAAGTATGACAGCCGCGACCCGAAATCGAACCCACGATCTTGTACTTCAGCGCCACCAAGCCAATGCAGCAGTTTCATATCTCATTACATCTCAACGAAAGCTTAAAGAAATGTTTTCTCCGGCAAAGATATCCTAGAGGACCTAACAAGTGCACGCCGTTGGTTGCGAAGCCTTTTTCCGCTTCGTAAAATTTGTTCCAGTGGCGTAACTCAATCCTCCGCTAAACTCCAACCATTTTTGTACAGGTTCGATCCATCATCACAGTGCTCGTAACTAAGATACTTGCCACGACGTGATGCAATGCTGTTTGCCGGTTGAGGATCGGGGTAGCCTTCACCAACTCGTAGAGTACTCGCATTAAAATAGCTGAGTGACCCACGCAGGCTAAGAAACCGCTGTGGTATAGTATAGTTGGCAAGGTGTTAAGTTGTCAAGCTCGGTGACACGCATTTCATTACAGGCCACGGTGACCGCATATCGGTGGGACCAAAAAGCAACAACACCGGTCTCCTTTTGGTGGATGTCCGAGAAGTGCACCTGACCTAAATCAGAACGCACTCCCACAAGGGTGCTGCTCATAATCATATCGTGGTTTCAGTGCATAGAACTTCAGCAATAATATTCAGTCTAGAGAACTGCAAAGGCACATTGGCCACCTACTAGCCACTGTTCTCGCTTTCCTATAGACGGCGCCTGACTTATGCAGGGTGCTCTGAACAGGCTTGACGATTGGCCTCTTAGGAAAAAAAGTATTCTGGGATTTTGGCTTCGCGACTCAACCCAGAATCTCTTGCGATTCCATGGAGCTGCAATACCTGTAGGAGATTTACTTAAGCGCCTGATTGTAAATACGCACCAAAAAGTATAGGAAGTAGTTAGACTAATACACTCTGACTCATTCCTCTTCCCTCACGTAGAATATCAATCTGGACACCATTAGCTACTCCACCTCTTCTTCATTCTACATGTTTCTGCGCTCTCTCACGGCAGTGGTGAGTAATGAGCGTAATAAAAAACCTTAATCATTTAGGATGTCGACTTCCTGGTGCATTGGAGAAATTGAATAACATACCTTCCCGGCGAATATACGCCTGAGCTTGATTTCATCTCCGAATCACGCATGACACTCGTTCAAAATTTCCCTTATAGTATTTAAACGGAACAACTTGGCTTGCGCCTATGAAGCGGCGCAACGCAGACTAATGCCGTAAATTCTGGATGATATGCCTGCTTCCGAGATCGAAGAAAACGAAATCAAGCAAGGAACACAGAACGTGGTTTTAATTAACACCCAATTTCAGTTCGCGTTCTATCGACTCCTTGAACGGAGTTTTCCCGTCCAGGGGTGGAGAACAAGCGGCTAATGCAAAACGAAGATTTGGCACATCAATTGCTAGATTACTCCGTCATCATGTTGCTGCATATGTGGTTTTCCAAGTCAGGAACTCCGTTTACTTCGTAACACGGCGCCATTTTCTTCTAAAAGTTTTTGAAACTTCCGGCGATTTTGAGTCCATGTTGCGTGAAACTACAAATTACCTAGTAAGCAGTTACCAGCGGAGAGTGTTCATCAGCCGTTCAAGGGCTTACACTAGTGACGGGAGCGCTAGACAGCTATTTCTTTTTCTTTAAAAACAGCTAACGATGGTCCACCCTGCAACAGTAGAAGACGTGTTTTAAGGTCGAATTAAAGGTTATAAAACGTTTGATTAAAGATCGCTGCCATTTGGTATTATTGCATATAAAAGGACGAAGAAATGATTCACTGTGTTTTGAGAAGGTTGCAGCCACGGCTTGCTGTTAAGAACAGGCCAGTTTTACAGTCGAACTCTCGTCTTTTCAAAGTATTTGGCGTCGAAAAATTGTGAGCGGATAAGCCGCAATATCCGTATGCCCGCTTGTGTAAAGGAACGTGTGACGTGGAAGAAAAGCACAAGTGACAAATTCTTACACTTACAAGTGAACATTTTTATTTTTACTAAAAACAAAGTTTATCGAAAACCCATTCAGTTTCACCCTAGGCATACACATTTCTTCATTGTTTAAATTGGAACTCATGTAGGTGAGTTGTCAGCTCATCAAGTGCAGAAGTTTGCGTCTTTCCAGAGGTGTGCCACCTTGTAAGAGGTGATGGCAGACACATTGATGCCATGAAGCAATTGAAGGAAGGAAGAGGATTTAAGAGCTCCCATTCTTGTTTGACGCAAGCCTCATGAAAACCAGCAAGTAATGGAGCCAAGGGAGTCAGAAAGGACGTTAATTGTACTGCTTTGAGTGTATTATATTTGTTACACAGATGAGAAGAAGGTAAGGTGAATGAAAAGACAGCTTGCTAGCGGCATCGATTAAGCCCGCAGTCTCTGTGAAGATTAAATTTACAAGTGTTCGTACTTGCCGCACTTATTGTGCATCCACTACTTTAAAACGAGAGTTTGAAGTCAATTGGCCCATACGATTGCTTAGCCGCTTTCATCTCAATTCCGTGAGTATTGGAGACGCAAGAACTGATTTTACCATATCTGGCTGCTTAGCTGTGCTTTCATCTGCACTGAGTTGTGTTGAATTAATCGTTCATAAACATTGCCATTACCAAGGACAAATCTTTTTTTTTTATTTGAATATACTGCAGGCCCTTCACGGCCCAAGCAGGAGTGGGTACACAGATACATCGAAATACATACATTGCCAGAGAAAAAAAAATGAACAAAAAATCATGGTGCAAATTCAATACACTGTATGCGGTTGATGAAAGAGTCAATCGTACTACAACAAACGATGTCATTGGGTAGGCTGTTCCAGAGGGAGATAGCCGACGGAAAAAGTGAATGTTTGTGAGCGTTTACACGACTTAAGGGTTGGCGTATTGTTTTAGAATGATTTAGTCGGAATGATTGTTTAGGCGGATCTTGCAGGTAATGAGAGCGTGATATGTGGAAATGACCATGATATAATTGGTAAAGGAATTTTAATCGTGACATTATTCTGCGTTGAAAAAGTTGTTTTAAGTTTGCCCTTGCGAGTAAATCTGCGGTACTGGACTGCCTCGCGAATTCTGAATATACGAACCTTACTGCCAATTTTTGTATTCGTTCTATTTTACTAATCAGGTACTTTTGATGTGGACTCCAGATGAGATCGGCGTACTCTAAACATGGTCTAATTAGTGTTTTGTAGGCATTTATTTTAATATGTGGTGGTGCATTGCGCAGTTTTCTTCTCAAGAAAGATAACTTCTTTTCCGCTTTCTGACACATGGCCAAAATGTGTGGTTCCCAGTTAAGGTTCGGCGTGAGTGTAATGCCTAGGTATTTTACTTGATTGCATTTTTCGATAATTGAGTTTCCAATCCTATATGTATAGTTAAGGGGGGTTTTCTTATTTGTAAAAGAAATGCAATGCGTTTTTGATGTGTTTAGTTTCATGCCCCAAGTATTGCACCAGGAATAAATTGCCTGAAGTGAATTGTTAAGTTTAGTTTGGTCGTCTGAATTGCGCACTACTGTGTACACGACACAGTCGTCGGCAAACAGACGCATCTGAATAGGGTTCTCAACGGAAAAGTGGATGTCGTTAATAAACATTAAAAACAGCAGAGGTGCAAGAACCGATCCCTGAGGTACACCAGAATAAACATCAAGTGGTTCTGATAGCTGATTGTCAATTTTAACGCTTTGTTTCCGTTTAGTTAAGAAGCTGTTGATCCAGGATATTATTTTGATATCAATACCAAAAGCCGATAGTTTTTTGACTAAATCCAGATGTGGGACAACGTCGAACGCCTTAGAAAAGTCTAAGACACATTGTCAGCTCTTTTGAAAGAGCTGACAATGTGTCTGTGAAACTAAAAAGTCGAATAATGTATCAGGTAAAAAAAAGAGAGAGAGAACGACGAAAGCAAAAAAAAAAACACTTCCTTTTTATGAAGACACTGAATTCACTTACTCGGATGTGAGCCCATTACTGAGAGAGCTAAAACCGTTGGGCGCGTTTTTCAGTATGTTTTTTTGCTGACTCGCCAGCGTTTTAAAAATTACTCACATAGTTAGAATTCACCAGCTCCCCTCCCGTTTCTTTTGTTGTGTGTTTGCTACCCGTCTTATTTCACGTCGCAATATCAGCGGCTCAAACTGCTTCTTTCGTCGTCTTTATTTTCTTCTTTTCTGTAAACACGTGTAGGTTAATAAGGTGGCGATAGAGGCTAGTTGGTTTGTGTTCATGCTTGGGACGCGCTTGCAAGGCATCAAAGACGAGAAACAATACAGGGTAACCCTGTGTTGTTTTTCGTGTTTAATACATTGGAGCACATCACAAGCATGAAAACGTCTGGGACCATTTTCAAGCTCAATTTCGCTTTCCTGCTCATTTAGAGTAGAACTAGCAATCACTTTATCCTGTTAAAGTGAGATTTTATTATCCGCAATGTTTTGGTGACGCTGCAGTTACTGGTTACGGTTCCAGACATTCGGGGAATGGAACCTAATGACGTTCTGTTTGAGTGGCTGTTTAATGTATAATAGCAGATTATTAGGAAAACCAGTGTACAGAGTGGTAGTTACTTGCTTTTTATTATAAGAAGAAAAAAGTGTGAGTACATTGTACAAGACTGTTGTGGTCAGTAGCTGCTTTAATTTGGTTAGCTGCACTATCGTTGACACTCATTGAAGGGACCGGATAACACGGTTATTTTCTTGGCTAGTTAATCAAGTGGACCAACCAATATGTAAAGTTATTATTGTTATCACTATTGTCATCATCGTCATCATTATCATCATCATGATCACCACCTTATGTGAAAATAGATCGCGCATGTATTTTGCTTAATTTCTAAACGCCACATTTCGAAGTCTACGTGGATGTATACAGCAAACCTGCAACAATTTGTGAGTGAAATATATCTTTTTTAGCGAGCTTACGATAAGTTCGCGTGGTTTGCCTGAAGCACTGGTATCAGAGGTAGATTGAAGCTCTTGGAGACAGACGAATAGAGGCCATATCGACTACCGTGTTACACAGAAATATAGCTACGCCATAACAAAGACAGAGATATCCATGCGCATCAAAAAGAAAGATAAAAAGACACCGTAACGAGGGCGGTACTGCGGCCGAGACCGTAAATTTTGCACCGAGGGAGAGCGATGCTGCGTCCGCACTGGAGCATCGCCTGATGACCGAATAGCTCGGCAGAGTAATCAGGTCGCTGGCGGGAAAAGTGGGAAAGCGTGCAGGGGAAACGGGCGTGGCAACTACGCACCCGCGTTTCCTGTCAGAATGAATTGTCGTGGTGGCGCGCTGATACGGTGTCCATCCTTTTTTCATATACGTGTGCTATAGCGGCACTGATCTTCAACCGCAATTTGCTACGGATAGATTCCAAGTGCGATGGTCGGCCGTTCCGCTGACCGAGCTCCTTGTTATGTGACCACCCTCGTGCATGCCTCGCATAATACCGAATAGAGATTTTAGTTAACTGCGGTCTCAGGGCGTAATGCGCCACCGCCAACGACTTTTGCGTAAAACGCTGATTCGGGTGGATCGGTTTCCTTCCACCCGAGGTTCAGGCTGTAATCACGGAAGATTGTTGGAATTAGTCCCGACTGCGAGTTACTACTGTACGCCCTGCGAAAGCTATGAAAGAGCTGTGAAGCAGAAGCAGAGTGCTGAAGGAGAGCCATTTATAGGGAAGTCTCATTGCACAGCATAGCATTATACAACGATAATAAAACAGGCGGTCAATCCATTTTTTTTTCATACTCAGTGTTGTCTTTTTTTTTGGGGGGGGGGGGAGAGAAATAGTGCAAACAGTCTAGGCTTCTTTCCTGTAATGACCTTATATAAGTCGTCTTCATTGTGCTACTTTCGACGGCGCCAGCGTGTGCTGAAAGGTCATTCAGTTATGCATGAACGATGCAAATAGGGACGCTAATGACTGCCCTGGCTTCACGATCCAAAACTACGGTATCATTAAGAGGCGCCATTGTTTTTTATTAGTGTGTCACTCGCAGCTGAGTGAGTGCATTCTGCTTGTATGGGTGCGATGGTTGGCAGTCATTGCACCACACTTTTTGTGGCAACGGCGTACATCTGTTGTCTTTTATTACTAATAGCAGAGGCATCCATAAAAGGAATGATGGGCTTGGGGATGAAGCGGAGGCATGAATACGCTTCAAGCGCCCCACCTTCCTCCTTCCATTCGTCTCAGGCACCGGGCCAAACATCCGTGCAGGCTCCATTATAGCTGCTTTATTCGTTCTAAACAAGCAGCCTACTGCTAGAATGGACCTTACACGACAATGATTGCCACAACGTCGGATGTGTGCGTTTGTGTGTTTGTTGTGTTTGCGTGTGTACGTGCTTGTGTGTGTGCTTGTGTGTTTTCGTGTGTGTGAGCCCGTGTGTGCGTGCGTGCGTGAGTGAGTGTGTTGTAAAGAATCGGGGTGGTTGATGGCATGCTGCCACTGCAACCAGTAGTCAAGGGCTTGGAGGTACGGCGGGTTTCTTTACGGTAGCAAGCTCCCCGCTATCGTCCTCATAGCCGATCTGGAGATGCGTTCTTAGAGACAGAAGGAGGTTAATTTACATGATGAAAGAGAAATGGAACTGCACAGTGATTAAGTGATTATGTACCAATGTATTCGGCTTTTATAGTCCGCCGTCTCTTTACATGGAGGTCCAAAGAAGGCGGGAACCACTGTAGCCGCGAGTCAGGTGACGTGAAATCTCAGAAGTCCACCCATTAGAAAGTGTGTAGAAATTAGGCCACGCGTGAGAAGAAGAACATGAGTGAAAATGGGTAGCACGAGTGCACCACACAATGACGCACCCGGCCCATGCCTTGAAGACACCGCAGGGCGAGGAGGTAGAGCCCGGTGGAGGGGGAAAGTTGAGCTCTTCTGGGGAGAAGATGACCGCTGACATGAACGTCAGCGGCAGTCTACGGCTGTGTTCAGCTACAGTGTTCCAGAACCTTCTCGAACAAGGCAGTCGAAGTGCTCGATTCCAGAGTACGGCTACTGCGACGCCTTCCCACACTTCCGAACCGAACTGTTAGTGCTTTTTGACGACCTCGCGTACGTGACAATGACTGTGGGGAGAGTTTGAATTCACGAGAACCACAACAGTGGCGCCGTCCCACGCTGTTCGACCCAGTTAAACGAAAGGGTTGTTCGCGGAGCTTCTGTCGACGATTCATTGTAACCCGCCACAGCGAACTGTCTGGAACACCCACAATAGCGTCTGCTGCGCACTTGCCGGGCCAAACATAACAGTGTGTGTTTGTGTGCGTGCGTGCGTGAGTGTGAATGTATTGTGGACTGATTTGTCCCTCTGCACGGAATACTGTATGTAGTGACGAGGACAGCTCATTGCTAAGGCCTAATAAAAGCCTGCCTCCTTGTTAAGTGCCCATTGCTTGTAGGCTGTTATTTCCCCTTGACTTAATTTAAATCGTGTCTTTGTTTAGCGCCGGAAACCTTAAGCCAGAGAACGAGAGAAGAAGACATGAAGAGAGAGGTGACATGCCTCTATTGCGGTGTCAGTGCGTGTAATGTTCCTGTCTTGCAGAGCATAGATGTTGCTAAGCAGCAGGGAATGAGGAAAGGTGGTGAGAAGCTATCAGGAAAGGCTGGTGGTGTAGCTGCGTACCTCCGCCATTCACTTACGATGACACCGATTCATGTTGAAGTAGCACGTATGCTTAATCACAGAGCACAAGGTGGCATAAACTAACTATTGGGTATGTTTGTACGACATTTCAGCCACGCGGACCATACAAGCTTGCCCCATCGAACTAGAAAACACATGTAAAAGGATTGAAAGATGGCCGTACCTGAACATGTTGGAAACAGCGCAATGTCAATGCGAATGAAGGAGAAAAGGGGGACAAACCACAGCGCTGACTTGCCACTGAATGTTCAATAAGAGCACAAAAAAGACTCGTATGCCCTTCACGTGACCTCATGACAGCAAAAGAAAATCTCTCTCTCTCTCTCTCTCACACACACACACACACACACACACACACACACACGCACACACACACACACACACACACACACACACACACACACACACACACACACACACACACACACACACACACACGCACGCACACACGCACACACACGCACACACACACACACACAAGTAAAAAAATTCAGCATCGCGCCATGAACACGAAAATGTGGAAATAGACCACTCTCCGATACAAGAAATTTTAAAATACGGCACTCTCGAGCAAACAAAAATCGCTGCCCCGCCGCGGTGGTCTAGTGGCTAAGGTACTCGGCTGCTGACCCGCAGGGCGCGGGTTCGAATCCCGGCTGTGGCGGCTGCATTTCCGATGGAGGCGGAAACGTTGTAGGCCCGTGTACTCAGATTTGGGTGCACGTTAAAGAACCCCAGGTGGTCGAAATTTCCGGAGCCCTCCACTACGGCGTCTCTCATAATCATATAGTGGCTTTGGGACGTTAAACACCACATATCAATCAATCAAACAAAAATCGCTATCATGTACGACACTGTAAGCTAATGACCTCTCAGCTCTTTTTATCTGATATCAGAAGTCTCAATTATTTCTCATGTGATTTGATTGTAATGTGTTGGCAGCACCTTGTCTTCATAAAACGCAGGTGTCAAATGGCACAGCGCAACATGTCGGGACAAATGCGAGTGTGCGTTGTCTTGTTACAAACTCTCGTCGTTCAATACCCTGATGTTACGGCATCTACTCATTTGGCTTATGTATATAGGCTCGACCACACGAAAACGGCTAGAGGCACTTGACAGCAATTTACACTGCACAAGGGAGTCAGGTATGTGACCTACGCTGTCCAGGTTGGTGAATTTTTACAAGCGGTTTATTAGTTTTCGCTCAACGATTACACACACACTACTAAACTTGTTATTTTGCTACATCTGCCAGTTCAAGCTACGATGTCCTTACCTTTAATTCTCAATTGTATTATTTATAAAATTCCATAAAAGGTGACCACAAATAATTGACTGTTTGATATACGTGCCAGCTTCTTGCAACACTACCATTTACAAAATACAAAATCTTTTTAACGTCAACTTTCTTGATCTTGACGGCTTTCATAATCCACATTTACTGTTTTTGCGTGAGCTTCGCACTGTCTTGAGATTGTTTTGCACAATGTACAGATTCTTCCCTTTTCCGTCTTTTCAGCAAGCCTTTCGCATAGTTGTTTATATTCAAAAGTATTTTTCATGCCCATTTTATGATTCTTGTCTTGTCTTTTTATTGTTCCCGTTTTGCGTTGATTTCTTTTTGTCTATGCGTTCTCGCTTTTTCCATTTGACTGCTTTTTTCTGAAAGCTGTCTGTGTTGTATCATTCCATTTTATTTTTTCATTTTCGCATGCGCCTGCACGAACCCTTTTGGTTGTTTTGGGCACGTTATATAAATTATTGATTGATTGATTGATTGTGCATCCACATGAAGCGTTTGCCTTTTCGGAATATCTTGTAGATGGTTCAGAGCCTGAACATAAGCATTGTTTGTCAGAAGAGTTGAAACCTTTCTGCGGCATAAACGTCATTTATATTACCAGACTTTCCTTAAGATGATGACAGCATAACTTGTATCCTTCTCAATGGGCCCTACAGGAAGTAATTTTTCGCTTGGATGGGACAATGCTTCACTGAAACATTAAGTACTCTTTGCTGGGCTATGGCTATGGCAGATGCAGAAAAAATAACCCTTCCCCTGTTTTTTCGTCGCTCAAAAACAGCCATATTTTGGGGGCCTTTGCAGAATCAACACGTTCGTTGAACATAAATAATTCTGAGTGCGTATCAATACATAGAAAAATTGAAATCAACATTACTCGATAACATCGATAACAGCTAGTATACATAAAGTTATCAATACGGAAATGATCAATCTTTATTGAGTCACCGCGGGCTTGAATTAGGTTACAAACCAGAGCAATATAAATTGTGTGTCGGCATTGACGCGGCTTTTACTTTCTTGCGAAGAAAAAAAATCGAAGCACCTTAAAATTCGAGAGAAGGGCTTCGTCTCTCGCCAAGTCTTTACAAGTGTTTCAAAAGAATCTTCATTCCGGGCTTCTCTCTTAGTGCTAACAACTACTGCTTGCATCTAAACTGCCCCAAACATGGACGAGCAACCATAGCGAGTCTTTATTTCTGAGTCCCGGAGCCACAGCCAGTCGTGAAGGCCCCCTAGAGACACTGAAACTGCGGCCACGACATTCCTTCCTCGCCTGTTTTTCCTTGCCTCATTCCAATTAGACAAGACATTTGCTCTCTTGCTATTTTTTTCTGTGACGGCGCCACAAGAGAGAGAGAGAGAGAGAGGGATAGAGAGAGATCTAGTAAAAAGAGGGTGTATCGGTAGCCTTGATTGGCTCGCCAAATACGAAAATCACCGCAGTTCCACCCAGTCTGAAACCTGTACAGCTGCACAGCTGCGGTTTTTCTGTGCTTCACTCGTGGTTTCTCGTGATTCTCTGCGATTTCGGGTGATCTTGTTTGGACGTATGCTATTAGGTAGAAAATAATTGCTCGTGAAAGGACGTGTGGAAGCTCCTGCCACACCCGCCCCTGCTACAGTGACTTCAGACAATATTCAGTCTTGAGCTTCCCCTTTCCCGCTTCACTGTGTGGCTACTACGTCGTCCTCGACTGAGGCCTTTACGTCATCTTTGTGTACATCATACTGTATACCGGAACGTGACATGCGACGCGGAGGCTGACCTGTCATCAGGCCCTGCTCTCGAACAACTACGCTGGTAAAAGCCCTATAACGTCTATAGCTGTAGCCAACAATTTTAGCTCGCAAGAAGATTCACTAATGCGGCTCTTTAACGGAAAACTCCGGCGATTTTTCGAGGTCAATGGATCTCAATAAATTCGCTGGGTACGTTTCTTTGCACATATCCATTATTTATGTCAAATTACAGGCTTGAGAGAAGCGTTGATTGTTTGCAAATGAATTTAAAGATTGCCTCGAAAAGCTCACCTGGCTTGCCGGCATTGTCGGCAACAATGTCTGTGTGACGTCCTGTTTGGCCTGTCAACCCAAGAGACGCAACCGATGGCATGGCTACTTCGGCCACTACAGCGTTTATTGTGCTGTCCACAAAGCAACGGCGTCGGTCTTTGGCACGGGTATAGCACGGGAAAGCTTTCTTCCTTCCTCTGATGTGTTTGGGCAGCGCTTCGCTGGTCTGGCTTTCGCAGTTTTGTAGTAGGTTCCCTGGGGACCAGCAGACCGCCTCCAGTTCTTACCAAATAGTACGTCATACGTAGATAGAGCGCCCGGTCAGGTTCCGGTTTCGGTTTTGTACATTTTTGCATATAAAAATTGTTTTCAAATTTCCTGAACATTTTAGTTATTGGGCTCGTGACAAGAGTATCTCATGAACATAAAAACACCATTACCTTGACATGGTCAAAAAATCACCGGAGTTGGCCTTTAAGTAAAAACAGACCTCAATGCTGAAACCCGCAGGACAAGTATATATGTCCATGATTACATTGCATCTGCTATTACATTTCAGAACTGCAGGCAGTAAGGCGGAACAAGATATGACAATAAAGCATAGAGAATCATTCCTGTTAGCGACCTTCTATATGTCCAGTGTTTAAGCCTCACGTCCTCCCATTGGTATAATTCACGCAGTTCGTTAAAATCATTTGCGATTATTGGCCACCGTTGAAGTTTCCGGCAGCGTAGCAGAACGGTCTGGCGCAGCTGTGACGTTAGTCCTCTCTGCTTGTGCGTGAATTGTCGATACTGAAAATTGCAGTTGCTCTATAGTATTTGCTTCTATGCGGCAGTGGGGCGCGCCTGTCGGGCAACTCCAACATCTGACAACTGCCTCAAAGAATAAATACTGGGCCATTTTTTGTTGATATCAAAATCGATTGAAGAGTTGTTGATGCGATTTTGGCGATGGCTTTTCCTTTTCACTTGGTTATTAGGACGAAAATTATGTTAACAACAACAATAGTCCAACTTTTTGTGAGTCCAACAGTTCTAGTTTTAACCCAGCCCGCTCATATTTGGCCCACGCGAGCCCAATACACTCATGTGATGCAGTGAAGTCGCTATCGATCACAAAGGACAGTGTCTCAAAAAAAAAAAAGACGCCTTGAAGGACTTTGATCTCTTTATGAAGCATTTGTGGTGGCCATGAAGCTATAGTGTTCTAGCTAGGGTAAAAGTTCTTCGAAACATTCGCCGAGTCCAAGTCCACATCCTCAAGGGAGCACGTTCGGGCGTACATTGCGAGGCGTGTCGTGCTACGCGCATCTTCCGCTTGTTCGGCATCTTCGATCTAACCGTGTCATTCTCTCTGCGTTTCGCCCGCAGCCTCTGCAGTCAATGCCGTTCTTCTTTCCATCTACGTAACGTCTCGCTCCATTAGGCGTCTCGTTTTTTACCGCTCAGTATCGACAAGGCCATTTTCTTCCCGCCCCTACCACAGCAACGATCCCCCGAATCGCGCCAGCGTGTCTTGACAAGGATGCCGGAACACTGGTGCGTAGTCCCTGAAGTCCCACTGAGTTTGTATTTCGGGTCGAATGCCCTTTTCAATCCGTTGGGAAATATCATGACAAACTGGGGTTCGTCTTCCGGGAGTGAAAATATCGATTCACGGTATTGCGCTTCCACTCACCGCTGCATTGAAAGGCGTCCCGCCAACCTCGCCTTCCTTTTTTTTTTGTTTAGGCCAACCTGCGTTCCTTAGAGACCTCGTATTCTTTGCTATAAAGGAGTGTGAAGATACTCTGTGCTCTATTCGCTGACATCTTCAATCTGTTACCGACTGTGCGCTGTTAATCACTCGTTAGGAAGGGTCAGTGCGGATGTTCGGTTACTGAACGTACCTATGTCGTTAATGGGTGCGAATCGCTATTCCGTGTCACGGAAGAGACAGCGTCTTGTCTTAATGATTTATTTTATTAGAGTGAGCACGTGCATGCGAGAAAGAGAACACAATGAAATGCTTAGTTTGCGAGATGGGCAACTAATATAGGCGAACATAATAGTTATCGATGTCCTTCCAGATCAACATACACAATGTCGCTCATCGTCCTAAATTCATCCCTCTGGTTTTCTTGCCTGCTGGGCACTCTGCCTGTTGGACTGCGATATCTGCGTGCTATACCGCCGCAGTGGATGTCATCATCCTGACGTGGAAGACAAAAAATGTACAAAACGCATTCCTAACAGCATTAACATGTTAGAATTCTAACACTATTATCACTCCACGTTCTGAACAACATAAACATGTTGTTCAAAATTCCAAGTTCACAGTATAGCACGGCTTTGCCAAACATGAGAATGTGAACAGGGAATTTGACATATGCCATCCTAATTCTCTCGTAATATTGTAACAGGCGTTACGAAAAAAAAATGTCTAAAAATGTCAAATAATATGTGTAATATTGTGTCTGATGAAGAATGACGGAAACCGGGGAGCAATGATGTGACTTTAATTTCGATCATACTATTGGGTTTTAGCATAAGCTCTGGGAATTACACGAGTGCTTAGAACACATAAAAAATACAGATCATCCACATATGTACATAGGATGAACAATGACGGGTGGGCAAATCTAGCTCCTAAGGTACATAATGTCTACATTAAAGTCACCGAGGGAACACAGACGGAAGGACGCAGCTTGTATCATGGCTCTGGAGCACGTGTTGTGAGGCGAGTGTGGACACCTGCACATCAACGGACTACGCTAGCCCCTAAAAAGCTAGGGGCTAGCGTAGTCCAGAGCTATATAAATTCTGCGTCGGCAATGACGCGACTTTTACATTCTTGCGAAGAAAAAATATCGAAGCACCCTAAAATGCGAGAGAAGGGCTTCGTCTCTCGCCAAGTATTTACGAGTGTTTCAAAGGAATTTTCGTTCTGGGCTTCTCTCTTAGTGCTCACAACCACTGCTTGCATCTGAACTGCTCCAAAGACGGACGAGCAACCATAGCGAGTCTTTATTTCGGAGCACCGGAGCCACAGCTAGCCGTAAAGGTCCTTATGGCTAGCTGTGGCTCAGGGGATCCTTATGATTGAGGCTCCGGGGATCCTTATGATTGAGCTAAAGTTCATCGAGGATCCTTATGTTTGGGGGCTAGCGCCCCCAAACATAAGGATTTTCGATGAAGTTTAGCTCAATCGATAAAGGCTGTCATGGTGCCGTTTTCTTGCTCAGATCATCAGATACAAATTTTGTATCAATAGGTCACATGAGATTCTGGGCATGTGGAAGCGAACTGTTAGCGTGTCGTTTGCAAATTGTTCGTGCCATCGGCTATCTGCTGCGCTAAGTGCGTTGGGCATTGGAATTGGCTGGAATTATCTCTTGGGAACAACGTTAGCCGTTGTTTTGCTGTGAATGTGGGCCTTGTTCTAATAACAAGTAACACAAAGCCAAAGTATGCAATCAAGTATCCACAATCCATAAATTTGAATAAGCCAACTCGAGTGTTACTTTTTAGATTAAAGTGACTGCTGAGTGAATAGAAAGCTTTGCCTTTCGGAAATATTGTTATTATTTCTTTACTATACATTACTGTCGAAGATTGTTGTTGCAACCTGTGCATTTTAATTTCGTCGTTGCCTTAGCAGATAGGTCCCTTTAGCACGACAATGACAAACTTTAAAAACCCGCCTGATTTTCTCTTTACTGATATATATCCAGCGTTGCTTAGAAGGTGTCACTGTCATTTGCCCTGTTGCTACAAGCGTCGTCACTTCTCAGGCTGAGTGTTGTCAAAAGCCAACGTCCCCCCAGTTGCCTTCATTAACCAGAGCTCTCGCATGAGCGCTTGCTCTGAGCCAACCTATGCTTACCACCGGAGCCATCCCGTGAAGTCGAGCAACTCTGTGTCCAATACAGGAGCTGCTTATAAGCGTAAACTTCTTTCTCACTCACGGAGAGAGGGACGAGTCGCTGGGTTATATTTCGATAAATTACCCTGGGATCTTGTAGGATTACCGGGCAATATCAGTTTCGTTATTATTTCGGTTCATAAGCTCGCCTTCCGGGAACGAGAATCCTCGAACTCTCCAAATGTACATGCGCGGGAACATGCAGACTTCTGTGTGCGCGTGTGGGCCTCAGTTGCAGTGATGGCAGAGCTTTATATCGGAGAAGAAGGGTGCGTAACAAAAACTGTGGTGTGGGGTGGCTGCCGATTTTTTTCGTTTGAGACACTTCATTAAGCGAACTCGCCTGTGAGGAGAGTTTCGTGTCGAGCTGGCATTTGCGAACGCGGGTTGCACAGATTCCTGGCACGTGACCGATGATCCCGGAGTCATTAATCACAGGCTGGAAGTTACGCCCCTATCGAGAGTGTGCGCTGAGAATGACTGCATGGGCGGTTGTAGTGGTTGGTGGCACGAGCATCGCCATGCGGTGCGCCTCGGCCCTGGCGTGCCACTCGTTCCCTCGTATAGGCATGCCCGGAACGATACGGTTGACGTGGGTGTGGTTGTTCGGAGTGGGTGTGTATGTGTGCGTCTGAGAGAAAGAGGTTGAGAGATGATGCCTCAAATAACAAGCAGGTGCTGCATGAAATTAGCGATGGAGGAAGACATGAGATGATACATGGCTCCTGCGTCCGCATGTTTCTCAGGTTAACGGTATAACCACAAACCTTGCCGTTCGTTAGATTTGAAACGTGGAATCGGTCTGCAATAATTTGGTTGCAATAGACGGGCCAGCCTGGCTTTGGTATTGACGTCTGGGCACGTTGCGCATTTCGTAAATAAAACCACCGAATTTTGCTCCCTGGGGGTTCATGGTTAATCTTCCTGCCTTATCTCATCCGCATCTTTCTCCCCGTTGTCTAAAGGATGACGTCACCTCGAACCAGTTACCATACCAACCTTCTTCATTGCAACATGCATGTCTCTTTTGTTGTCCTTAAGGTAATTCTTCGGACTAAATGAGTTGTACGGTATAAACTCATATTTACGAACTGAAGCTGTGCTACGCTTTTCTGCACAGCGCAAGATTGATTAAGACCTCTTAGCCTTAAGAGATGGCTAAAATAAGTTATTTTTACAAGACATAAATAAAGAAGGCAATAGAAAGACGTGATTCAAGGTTACAACCAAGAAGGAACGAGAAGAGACAGTCTCTTCTTGCTCCTTCTTAGCCGTAGCCTTGCTCCACGCCTTTCTAGTAACGATGCACCTAATGAACAAACATGACGCACTGTTAAAAAAACCAACAGAGATAGCGTGTCTCTCGCATATATTTATAATAGAAATTCTGGCTGTGTGGTGTGTACATGGCGGTAATGCAAAAAAAAAAACGCTGGAATGGTTATTGATTCTATCATGAATGACCAGCTTTTGTTTACCATCTAGGCTACAATCACTTGAAAAAAAAAACGCGAAACAGCAGAGCGAGTATATTGCACTGTTCGTATTTATTTTCATATTCTATTGTACTGTTACCTTCATAATAGGCATAATACTCTTCTATTTTCATCTTATAGGTAAGCTGTATATTCCGATCATCCTTTAGTTCGCGCTTGCGCGCAAGGCGCGCACGCACACACGCACACGCACACACGCACACGCACACATACACACACGCACACACACACACGCACACACACACGCACGCACGCACACACACGCACACACACGCACACACACGCACACACACGCACATGCGCACACACACGCACACACACGCACACGAACACACGCACACACACGCACACGCACACACGCACACACACGCACACGCACACACACGCACACACACACACACGCACACTCACACACACGCACACACACACGCACGCACACACACACGCACACGCACGCACACGCACACACACACACGCACACAAACGCACGCACACACACACACACACACACACACACACTAGAGAGAGAGAGAGAGAGAGAGAGAGAGAGAGAGAGAGCAGGCTGCAGTTCTGCAATCATGTGCGAATGATCAATCCGACCGTTTCATTGAAGTCACTGTACCGCGGGAGCCTTGTTGGTATTCTGTTTTGTTTTTCCCAGACGAAAGTGCGGTGTTTCACGATTCAACTATAATAATGTCCATCCATGGGAGTTCGAAGGGGGCTAGAATTTCTGACATCCGCAATATTTCTGATGGCCGCAACGAAGCAGTACTCGAAATGCAAGAATAAAAAAGCGCGGGCGCAAATCCCTTGCGTAGGCGGCGTATTTTGGCAACGTCATGACAATAATAAAAAAAATCAAATGAAGAACGGCGTATGTGATTTGCAATATCAAGGGTTTCACGGAGTGTGAAAGAATCATACAGGAAGGCTCTTTGTTAGGCGTCCTTCAACCTTCATTTCCTTCCCTTGCACGTATGTATATTTTTTTCGTTTACCCTACCATAGTATACATTTTTTTCCCAACAGCCCCTAGAGTTCAAGATTTATTTTAGCAGTTGCGAGAAGCGTTTTTCCCATTCTGTACCGTGTGCGGTGCATTCGCCTCGCCTTGTGCACCGAATAAGGGCGAACAAAGGGAAGCCCGAAAAATTGTGAGGCCTTGTAGCAGTCTTGTTGTTCGGCACAACCCACAATTCTTGCTTTTCGGAAAAGTGGGCTTGGAAATTCTCCCTAAAAAATAAAGACACGTAATGAAGCCAAGCGTAAGCCGCCTCAGGGGTAATTTACGACGCTGCCCCGCAGTCCGGCATTCCACATTTCTTTCGAGTGCCTATACCTCCGTCGGTCGTTGTTAGCGTTCATGCTAATGCTGCAAGAAAAGGCAGCAATATACCAAAGCAGAAGAAGAAGTACGCAGAAGATTGGGTGGTGTACCTTGACGCGCGCCTGTGCGAAGCAGAAGAATGCCTGGAGAAAAACCATGCAGTACGAGAGTGGAAGAACGGAATCTTAGAGAGCCTTAAATGCATATATCACGAGGAAAAAAATCTTAGCGTCCCTGCTTTTAGTTGGCGTAAATCTTCAAGCGAACGTGACTGCTCCACAAGCTCATCACTGTCACTTGCCTAAAATAAAAGAGAGGTGGGCCAGTTGGCAAATATTTATTCTAAAAGACAGGGTCTGCAAACATTGACACAGGAAACAAGTCGACAAATCGGAGAAGCCATCAGTGGTGTCTTGCTTCCTCCTTTCTTGTGTGTGCTCTTGTTTGCACTCCCAGTGTTTAGAATGACAGTTGCTTGCTTTTTCTTGGAAGTAGATGACATTGTTTTCGTTCAGACGAGGAAAAGAACAATAATCTGTCTACATGTGCAAGCAAGAGCTACTGCCTTTGTTGTTGTGTACGTTATACACACACATTAAGCACGGTGTTCTTCCAGATGAGTTGCATTGCCAGATGACTTGGCACGAATAACGTAGGAAGGAGGAAGCAACAAAAAGGGAGAAGGCAGGAAGGTTAACCAGAAAGACATCCGGTTGGCTACCCTACACTGGGGGATAAAGGAAGGGGACCAGAAAGACGAGAAAGAGGGAAGAGAGGGGAAAAAGGGGTGGGGGAGAGACTGACAGTGATTTCACTGCAGCGTGTAGAACTCTACCGCATGTCACAGGCGTTCACACAAGCCTGTCTTTCTCAGTAAACGCAGCAGGGCTTTCACTGCCTTGTGGGCTGTCGAGGCATGTGTACGTTGCTGTAATAGCACCTGGACAGAAAGAGGCCGATCATCCAGTCGCCGCATTGCGTTGGCAAGTACTTGTCTCTCTGAGGCAAATCGAGGACAATGACACAGCAGGTGTTCGAGATTTTCGTCGGTGCCGCAAACATCGCACGCCGCACGTAATTTTGCAGAACACACAGCAGGTACCAAACGAAAAAAAATAACTTGATTGTTAGAGCATTGACAGCATCTGCTCGTATCACGAAAATTCGGAGCAAGGCAAGTTATTTTAGGGATCCGGTTTCCTTAGGGCTGGGGTCTGAATGTCAACTCAGTCAGGGGTGGAACACGAAGATTCCTGTAGATGAAGCCGGGGAAGGGGGGCAGGGTGATTTTCTACAGCGCGCGTTGCCATTTTTAAGAAAATGTCTGCCCTAACTCGCATACGGGTAATTTCTGACGCATACTTGACGCCAGGGTTCCAACATGTTGATTGCGATCTTCAATATATATGACTAAAACCAGGAGGCTGATTATGAAATACAGAGTTGGTGTTGCACGATTACGTATATACACATGGTGACCGCAAAGGGTGCCTAACACAATGCCTTACCCTTGTCCTATATGGAACAAGAGCAGTTATGTGTGGGGCACGTGTTTCATACTCGTGCCTTGCTCCACCGCAGGATCCTCAAAGGTGTGTCGCGGGATGGAATCCCGGCTGCGCCGGCTGCATTTTTGATGGAGGCGAATATGCTTTAGGCCTTTCTGCTCAGATTTGGGTGCACGTTAAAGAACCCCAGGGGGTTGAAATTTATGGAGCCCTCCACTACGGCGTTTCTCATTATCTTATGATGAGTTTGGGACGTTAAACGCCACACATAAATGAATCAATCGAGCTTAAGGAGTCATTCACCCTTGAAAATCACCTTCTGTAGAGGACGCCACTACTTGACGTCATAGTGGGGTCCTACGCTGCCAATGTTTGTGACGTCATGGGGACATCACGTGATTGAATCAAACCATGACATCGTCGCTTAATCAAAGGTGGGTCGAGTATGGTGGCTGTGCGAAACCAGCTGATGTGTCACATCATCGGCAAACCGTACCCTTGAAAAAATATATTTTTCATGTCTCCAGTATGGGCCACTTCTGAAGAAGACTTGTGGCCAGAATCACATCCAACAACACGTCGATACACATTTCAAAATCGGTCATAGCTGGACACCGAATCTGAAAGAGTGTTTTTGTTTCTCGGTTACGCTTCAACACAAGGTGACCACATGGGGCACTTTACGAAAACGCTGACTTAGACTTGTGACGCCTGTATAGCTCACGCACATGCTTATTATAAAAAAGAAAATATGGGAGGGGGGGGTAAAGACAGTCATCTGTCCACGAGTTTGAGACCCCTGGAATACCACCTCGTTGAGAACTTTTTTTTTACAGCAATTTCTATCTCTTTCTTTCTCTTTTCGTACGTGTTCTCTCACCAATCAAAATTGCTGCCAGCCTAGCCGGACAAATCAGTGCACGTGTTCTGATAGCGAAGCAGAAGATGACGAAGGGGATAAAGAGAGCACATTCTGGTTGCATGGTAATTCCTGTTTATCCTATGGCACCGACGGGGACCGATGCTTGGTTTGAACATCTCCGCGGTTAAAAGAAACAACGTAATAATAATAATAATAATAATAATAATAATAATAATAATAATAATAATAATAATAATAATAATAATAATAATAATAATAATAATAATAATAATAATAATATAGACATCGTTCACCATCGAGTCGTCTTAGGCGAATGCATAAAGGTGAATGCATGTTTTCGCTTTACAAGCATCTGCGGCAACCTGCTTCTTTATTTGCCGCCAAAAAACATTACATTCGTCCATAGGTTGGCGAACTCGCTCATGAGTAGACTCACTCGAACTCAGTCAGACTCAGATCAAGTCGTGAGTCTGAGTCAGTCCAGGTGAGTTTTCTGGTTAAGTCCGGTTAAAGAAAAATTTTCGTGAGTGCGAGAGAGTTCGGCCAAAGTTAATTTTGGTGAGTCTGAGTCCGAGTGTGTCCAAAGCGCCAGATATATTTCTTCAGTGACTTTGAGTGAGTTCCACTTTGTTATGTCTACCTATGAATCTACCCATTTTCAGCGTTACTATCAATCTTACTTGGATCAGCGTTTATACTCACGTGTATTCGCACGTATTCCAAAGCAGCTAATTCACCATTTCAAAATTTATTGACCTCAGAAGTGATTAACGCAAGGGGGGCGGGTGCCTTTGCATCCCCCTAACTTCATCTCTTCTAGAGAAGTTCTTTATGAACGTGTATTGTGTAGTCATCTCCTTCAATAAAAATGACCCATCTAGTTCGCGATGGCTCGTAACTTGTATTCGAACGTATTTTAGCAAACGGGGCTGAGAAGAGCACCGATTACTACGTGAGATACTTGTGCGAGGGAGCATTGGCACTTTGGTCGAGAAAACTGTTTTTAAGGCAATAGACTCGTGAGTCGACTCACCCGGACTAACTCAGACTCACATCGAGCCATTGGTCTGAGTTAGTCCGGGTCAGTAATATTTTGGTGAGTGTGAGTCCGAAAAATTTGGGCTGAAAAAAATTTTCCTAAGTGTGAGTCCGAGTCATTACAAAGTGCAAAATGTATTCCATGAGCGAGTCCGCGTGAGATTCACAGGTTTCGCCAACCTATGCATTGGTCAGGCACTTCAACGCGGAAAGTGTCCGTGCTTTCGCACGGGGCCGAGCCATCGCTCCGGTAAATGTGGGCCATCCATCATGTCGCTTGACAAAGCAGAGATTAATGAATCACGCTGTAGCGAAAGCCACCAAAAAAAGCTCTGCCTCCTTTGTGGTGCTAAAAAAAAATCACAGCATGTCCACGGAGTGAATGATGATGAGTGGGACGAAGCGTCCATCAGTCCGTGCGGGCTTCGGTTCGTCCATGCGATCATCCGTGCGTCTATCCGTGCGTCCATCTGTCTGCCCATGCGTCCGTCCGTGAGTCTGTCCGTGCGTCCGTCTGTGAGTCCATCCGTCCATCCGCCTGTCCACCCTTTCGTGCGTCCATCCTTCCTTGCGTACGCGCGTCCATCTAGTGAACACTTCAAGTACCGCCATCTTCCATCTCGCATCGCCTGTGGCACATACCCGCTCTAGAGTGGGTATTTGCCACCGGTGGCTTTTTCTATTACTATTACATACATCGGAAGTGTAGACCCACGTCTTAAGAAGCTTTGCCCATAAAAGCATGTTACACAATACGGGCCAATTATGTGATTGACAATTATCTGAAGTGGCGTGGATTCCCAATGCGCTATAAGATTGTGATAATTAAAAGGGTTTGTTGCTCACTTCTGGTTCTGTAAAAACAAACAAAAAATAAACAAACAGAAACCGCCCGTGCACTACGTACAGATGGTTAACCAGCGAAGCTGAAACGTGCAGCTTCAGTTGGTTGCAGACGTCGCAGCCCAAGACGAAGTGCCACTCGAGGCCCCTGCGGACGCGTTCTCGCCATCGCCACGTTGACGCTGCGCTACCCGCAACACAACTTCCTCGGCTTGCCGTTGTCACTTTCATTCGGTTCCAAGGCCGATTTAAACTATACAAGCTATGTATGTTTAACGGAATTGCTGCTGTGGTCTGCGCATCCTTGGTGCGCCGTTGGTGCTTACGCTTCGTCCCAGGGCCTGTTCTTGTGTCCGGACTGCTGCATTGGCTCGGCGAATATGTATTTCCTCACGGATCAGTTATCTATGCTCTTCGTGGAAAGTTGTGTGCTGTTCGGGAGTTAAACGATCCGTACCATTCACACGTTGAAGTTGTCATTTCAAACTGCGGCGCGCGGGCTAGGAGGCATGGCTGCTAAGAGAAGAACGACGTCAATGACGGTGCAGCCAATGACACGCGTGCTTGGTTACGAAGCAGGAAACGACGTAACTAGTGGCGCAGCCAATGGACACCGTTATCAGTATTTGCGGTGAACGGTATTTCGTTTCGCCGAGCCATACACAGCTTTCGCTGTAAAGACATGATCTTAGTGTTTCACGGACCAAAAACCATTTCGATAGCGGAAAGCACGGGATGGAGTGGCCTACGGGAAAAGTTTTACCATCGTGGTCTATTTATTATGCTGCACCTGCATCCAAGTTCAATGGTGTTCTTTCACAACGCACCATTCAAAATGCATTCACTGTGAACGCGAATCAAACTCGCCTTATAAAGCTTAGCTTTGCGACAAGTTAGACGTCGACCTTTATACTCCGAAATGTCAGTTAGAAGTTACGACTAACGAAGTAGGAAATTAGCAAAGTTAGCACAAAGTTTGATCAAGTATTAAAAATAATAAAGTGTGTATTGTATGGCTACTGCCTTCAGGCATCGTCTCTGTCTCGCTGTTTTATTCCAAGCTATAGTTAGCAACATTTCCACAGACGTGAAAGTTTCGGCATTGCAGTTTTGCTTGAGGTGAAACGTGCCACCTTCCTCAGTGGTGGAGGCCGGTATATGGACAATTGAACCACTGCGCGGCGAATCATGTTTCCACCGGAAGCTTTAGTGTGACTGTATCCTGCGGCATATGCCTCTGTTCACGAAAGTTTGAGAGCGAAGTGTGAAACCACGATATCACAATGAACAAAGCAATACAAGACAAAAAGTGCTAGCTTAGGTCCAGTGCGTTGAACACTGAGCATGAAATAACAACTACGGTTTCTGTGCACTTAAGTGACACAAAAGGCTTTTTTTTTTTCGTTTTTTACAAAGTCGTTAACCAGCACAACACAAACCAATGCAACGTCAACCTGGGGTTAGTGGCAGTTCTATGCACTTTCACGATCATTAGCTTACTGCGATCTGAGATAGATAGATAGATAGATAGATAGAATACAGATAGATAGATAGATAGATAGAATACAGATAGATAGATAGATAGATAGATAGATAGGACAAGTTTAAAGCATGGTACTGCTAAAGAGAGAAATAGAAAAGACGAAAAATCAAGGTGGGTAATCGTTCCAGGATGCTCTGCGTGCAGCCAATGCTACCTCTCACTTGAAAAGGGAGAGGGCACTATATCTGAAATAAGAGGAGGAGACCTTGATTGTATAGATTCCTCTGACACATGAACTCTTCTTAAATAAATTAGATGCACCACCACTGCCCATAACCAATTTTTTAACCTTCCTTTCTTCCTTCTTCCTCCTCCATCTTTTTTAGCCTGCTTCCCCTCAGTGCTCCTGTCTACATAATATGTCTCTCAAATTACGAATTTCTGAACTAAGTCCAATTGCTGTAATACTGTTTTTCTATCACCATGATGCTGCCCCGCCGCGGTGGTCTAGTGGCTAAGGTACTCGGCTGCTGACCCGCAGGTCACGGGATCAAATCCCGGCTGTGGCGGCCTCATATCAGATGGAGGCGGAAATGTTATAGGCCCGTGTGCTCAGACTTGGGTGCACGTTAAAGAACCCCAGGTGATCTAAACTTCCGAAGCGCTTCACTACGGCGTCTATCATAATCAAGTGGTGGTTTTGTGACGTTAAACACATATCAATCAATCCATCACCATTATGCTCTTTGAACAGGCAGTATTTTTGAACATTTCAAAAATTGAAAAACGAATGTCCCTGCGTTAGCCAGCCGTGTTGCTCTGGGTATCCAACAGCGTCTTCTCTGGAACAGAATATTGGTCATTCATCATCATCATCAAGGTCACGTGTTCCGACCAGCAACATACTATATCTGCTACGTGGGGCACAAATTGGGATTTTACTCCTACTTCGTGTGATAGATTTAGGAAACAGCAGCATGCGCTTCTCGCATGGTGTTTTGCTTGGGTCTCTTCGTATTTGTGAGCTCAGAATTCAGCGAGTGTTATTCGAACACGTTTTTATGTGGTTAATGCGGTCACAACGCTGAAGGCAAACAAGCAATGAATAACAGAAAAGAAGAAAAAAAAGGAACCAAGTAGTGATACGAAGGGAAAGTAGGAGAGAAACGGGAGCAATGAAATCCAGGAAGATTAAAAGAAAGCAAGCAGCCTTGCCAGACGAGTGTGCACTCAAGGTATTACATCTTTTGCACAACAACTCCCGGAAAAAAACAAAACAAACACAGCTGGCTGCTCACGATGAAAAACCTCTGGCGTATTGTGTGGCAGCTGCGTAACGAGGATAACTCTGAACTGCATTTGGTGCTTTGCTGCTTCTCTGGAAGGCTTGTCCTTGGGTCTGCTTCTGCTGGTTTGTAGTATAGTTTGTTCGTTTTACGCCCGAGACGAGGAGAGCTGGAACTTCTCTCGTTTATTTGGACAACGAAATAGTGTGTCCGTAATACTTTAGAAGCGATTCACTCGGCCTGTACTGGGAGAACAACTCTTTTTTTTTCTGACCGCAACAAAAGTCAACATTGTGCAACGCTCACTTCGTTTTACTTTCGTGCTGAGACCAATTCCAGTGAAAAGGGGGTGTCCTCAGTGACCTAACAAAACAGGAGGTCAGCAACCGCAGCGTGTCGTCTCTTTTAAGTGCGGAGTCTTGATTTTACAAGTCCGGCGGCGAAATGGAGCTTGAAATAGCTTAGCTTTTCATTTCGTTAGCCTCTCTCTGTATGAGTGGGCCGCGTCTGACGCGGGGTTCTAGCCCTGGTTTCTAATTAACCAGTGACTCCCCACTACAAACCAAATTTATTCCCTGGGGCTTTCACGATCGCTGTGTGCCGACTGTGATGCACGGAACTAGAAAATGCATCGCTATAGCTAAGGCGAGCTACAGCACAGTTTTTCTTCCTTTTGCTGCTTGCCTCCATTTCAACTGCAGATAATCGTAAATTCTATCAGAGCACCCTTTTGCAAAATTATCTCTGCATTCGTCATTGTAACTTCGGAAAAACGAGAAGCGTAACAATCCCTTTCTACACGCATTACCCAGAATCATAATCTCGAAAGCAAAAAAAAAAATACGTTTTTGAATGTCATTGCGTGCTGTGAAGAAATGGTAGTATAGCCGGGGGTGATGTTAACAGACATTTTATGATATATTTTCTTTGTGAGAGCAGATTTTGTTGCATACAAAACAATGTCGGGCATGGTGTTAGTTAGGGCTCTGCACAAATACAAGCATTACTTCGAACGATATTTTTGTCTTTGCAAAAAGTTGCATGAACAATGGCTGCGCCCTGCAAACAAAGACTAGCTCTGAATGTTCTTGAAGATTTCGCCGCAGGTATATTTCTCCAAAACTTCTCCGTAGATTTCCCCTTTTCTATGGTTGTTGAAGAGAAGTGAAGTTTCTTTTTCTCTTCAAACAGAGGGGGAAGGCGATGAAGACTGGAGTGCCTGGCAAAGGCCTCGGCTCTCTTGTGCAGCCTCACATAGCATAACGAAATCCCATAATTGCAGAGTTAGCTGAATGTGCCAGTATAACGCAATGCTGCTGCTAAGCATGCAGCGTAGACAAGAGACAAAACATTACAAAAACACTAACTCATAAATAAACACAAACTTATACAAAGCACAAATCAGATTCGAGTAAATATTTTCTTGTTTTCTATTTGAATAATTTTGATGCAACATCAAAATCAACATTCGTCAGCATTTTATTATTAGCCACAGTTACCTGATAGTTAATTTTTGTTTGCCATAGTTTGCGTGCGTCTTACGTACCCAGTGGATTTGTTTTAGAAAGTGCTAAGCATCGATAAAGCAGTAGGCCCTTCTATTGGATTCTATCAAGACAACATTTTTTTCTTTATTGCGAAACCTATCAGGCAACAGTGTATTAGGTAATTTTTCTGCTCGCCAGTTCTGTATAAATGGGCTTCTTTCCCTTTTAGACGCTAATTAACAACGAGCATTGCACATTAGTAGTCGCATATTGTGTCTTGTATCTACTTGTTCTCACCAACTCGACCACCCGATGCTTCAAACAAAATGTTTTCAATAACTCATAAGTCTTACTGGCGTTTCTTGGTGGTAAAGCCATCCTGAAAATGAAAATCAAGTTTCCCTCCCTTCTTCCCTCCGTCTTTTTCCATCGCTTCTCTGCCTTCTTCCTTTCCTCTTTTGTTTACTTGCTTCCATTCTTCCTTCCATCCTTCCTTTCTTCTTTCATTCAAAAAAAGGACTTCAGTTTACTGAAATGCAGTTGAGAAACAGTCTGCAGCAAGCGTGATCTGCGCAGCTCTTTCCACCACAGTGGTCGTGGTTTCACCAGGGCAATCGAGCCACAGGAGAGGCGGTGTCGAAAATATTGAAAGTGCCACTTGAAGGTGTTCGCTATCTTACTTTCTGCTGTGGGCCAGACGGGCTGGCTTGTAAGGAACTTGATGAGCACGGCCTTGGTTGCCGTCGGTGGTGCACATATAAAAGACGAACACGGCAAAGATGGTTTCAGTTCTTTTGGACTACTGTGTCACTGAAGTAAAAGGCATAATGCACACGAAGGAATCTTTTTCTTCTGCCAGGGCGACGATTGTGAGGCTTCTATTTGTAGCTGCTCTCACAGAAGTTCGAATGTGATCAGCCGAACTAATCACCCCTGTGAGATTGAAAAGAAAGCCACCAGTGGCTTTTGTCGCTGAATGTTCGCCTGAAGACATCTTACTTCCGAATAATCTTGTTTCCTGCAGGAACGGATCATGCCCTCTCTGGAACTGCTGACTGGCACCCAAACATTTCTTTTCGTAATTGAACTGCCTTCGTGTTACGTAATGGCGGTGTTCCTTAATCAATCAATCGAGTGGGTTGTTTAATTCATATCCGGAGCTCTTTATTTGAAATAAAAAAATCTACTCCATTTCTACAGGAGATTGCTTGGAACTGATCGAGGGGACCCGTGAATCCTCCGCATAAGTCCTCTGCCATCCTATAATGTCGTGACACGTAGTTATAGAGGTTAATGTATATAAACCTATATTTACACAAGGTGTAATAATTCACACACTGATACAATAATGCACAACAATTACATTGCTAATTACGAAACTGAAAACATATCTGGAACATAACTGCAAAGTGATGGTGCGTTGGTGGGCTGGTGGCAATTAAATCAGTAAAGAGGAAAGATTTTGCTGTGGAAAACACCGGCGCACACACGGGGGGAAATTTCTTTTAACGCGACGGCGTTAAAGAGCTCGTTTCGTGGAAATTCCGTTGTCGGTGCCGTTTGTTGTGAGTAAAAAATAATCACCTTGTGCGCCACCGAGAAATCGAGAAAGATGCAAATAAAGTAAGTAATAAAAGTTCTGGGCTCGAGTGAGGACAGAACCCGAGTCGTTCGTCTGACAAGTAATTGTTATACAATGAAGCAACGCGCGTTTTTTCCCCTTTAATCGTATTTATTGGAATGTGTGACGGAATGAACATAAAATCACACTAACAGTATGGCACATAAGTACAATCAACTAGTGACAATAACCGCTGTATAGCGTTGCTGAGGAAATATTTGACGGGTAAGGAAGTTCAGTAGAGCAGCGAGAATTCTTCGCATCGCGTTAAACACAAAAGGTGGCGAGGCCAAGGCCTCACCAAGATGGGGTACCAGTCTGGTTTAAATTCCATTTCATCATAAGCCACGCATCTGCTAGAAATACAGTGAAAAATGAAAGATCCTTAAGCTTCGCCTTCAAGAGTTGAAAGCGATATTGATAACCGGTCTCTATAGTGCGTAGTTATAATACTCAGTGCATGAAATTCTTTCGAACTTGCAATGCACTCACTACGTGGCCTTAAGAAAATAAGTTCAGTAACGTGTGTGCCTTCCGTAGTGGGCAACCGGGTTTAAATGATTAATAAAGGAGCAGTGACACCAAACTTGAAACTCGAAATGTGGCGTTCATTCGCTTTCTTGACACGCACGAGTTTTTTAAACGAAGAATGAATGGTGTCCGTGACGTATACGTTGTTCTATTTCGAGTGCAGAGAACGTCGAAGGCTTATCGGCGCGTTCCCGGCCATGAGACATCGACAGTGGACAGTGCGTCAACAGTAGCCGTAGAGACGCAGCCTCCCATTGTGAATGGCTGGCAGGCTGTGTCCATATACGGCTGCTGCGGATGCGCAACTTAATATATCTAGCATTTTGACGCGTTCAGCAAACTCCAAGGCCACGCCTCAGTAGCCGAGTGACGATGAGCGAGCAGCGTTAACGCTGACAATTTTAGTGTTGTCCTGGCAGTGATAGAGTTACTGTATATGCTACCATATGTAGTATACCTACATATGGTAGCATATACAGTAACTACGCGGTGCCTACAAGTGGTACCATCAGGTGGCGACGCCTATATAGTTGCTTAGCGACGGCTTCATATGTTTTGTTTCGCTTGAGTCGAGCAGCGCGTTCGTGTGAATGCAGCGTTTTTGTTGTGCCACTTCGGTTGATTTGTCGTGGAGTCGTGATCACGACTGTGGGTGTCATCTTTTGGCAAATTTGGAGTGAACGACGAACTCGGCGCCGGAGCACTCTACTCTGGCGGAGGGCGACAGGAGGGAAATAGCATTGGAACACACGCTCTCTTTCGGGAGCACATGGCAGGCTCACAATGGAAGACGATACGTGCGTCTCTATTCTTGGTTGAGTGAGTGCTAGGCACAGCGACGCTATGCTAACAAAACGTGAGCATGACGTGAGCGCCGACGCGAGGCGCAACTGACGCGACCTGTGTCCTTTCGCGCTGCCAACGTTAGCATCGTTTCAAGGCACGGGGCGCTTGCATGCGACTTCCGGTCGAATACGTCGAATTTCGCGGAGTAGAAGTAGTTGCTCCGTGGAGTGAATCTCGCGTCCGAGCTGCTCCAGATCTGCCAATGGAACACACACGCAGCACTCTCAATCTGCCAATGGAATAGACTTGCTCCGCTTGGAGCAGAAGAAAGTATTACCGGAAGTGCTCCGCATCTGCCAGTGGATGATACCATGATTTGATGCTACAGACATCGCGAACAAGTAACACGCATACAGAGTTCATGCGTCCTACCAGCCAGTGTGTCCCGGGCGTGCGTCTCCAGCTTCCTCGTCGCTGTATGAACTGGCGTCGATTTCAGAATCAACAGTCAGAAAAGGATCCAACCCAAAATGATTCGCCATGCATCGAATAGCCACAATCCCATATTTTTCTGCATTTTCATGGTTGCTTGGGGACACTGATGACGGCGGCGATGACAACAGGGGGGGGGGGGGCAAGACTTGCCTATACACGTGTGTGCCGAGCAGACGAAATGTCCACTCAAAACCGCGTCACCGTTTTGTGGGGTACGTCATCAGAGGGGGCGGGACCGCAGCAGGTGAGCGCATGGTAGTGCTGGCAGTGCTGAAAACTGGCGGGCTTTGCAGCTGTTTTGAATTAGGTTCAATGCTGGTCGTACTAACTGGTATTATCATTTCATCATTCGGTTGCGTCATTAGAACCAAATCTTACTAGGGTATCTATAACTGCGCGTTGACGCAAAAAAACTCGACACGCGTAAAGTTGGCGTAACTTCTTTTTCAAGTCATTATGATAATCACATGTTCTGACGTCCGACACCAACGCACGCATCGTTCCTTTTTGCTAACTTCAACCTGTCATATCGCACTTCTGACGCGAAATTTCCTTTGGCCCATATCATCAGTACGAGAGTGTGGCACAATGTTACATATCAGTTCATCGATTGCTTTATGGAACGTTATACATATAAAATGAGTGAATCCGCAAGCCCCATCACGCAACCTGTACATCTGAACAAATATAGCTACAATTTCTTTTTCTTTCTTTCCTTCTTTCTTTCTTTCTTCCTTTATTTATTTATTTATTTATTTATTTATTTCTTTCTTTCAGCGTCTTTCATAATCATATGGTGGTTTTGGGAGCATAAACCCCACAAATCAATTCTTTCTTTCTTTCTTCCTTTCTTTCTTTCTTTCTTTTCTTTCTTTCTTTCTTTCTTTCTTTCTTTCTTTCTTTCTTCCTTTCGCTGCCTACCCAACACGTCTTTTGTTTTACTATATGCATTATAGGCTAAAATCTAAATGATATGTTATCGGACCCGATGACGAATCCTTATAGTTAGATTGATTTCGCGTTGTTCACAGAACATATCGGCACGCAGCGCTGTGTCAGCATTCGCGCCCATGCACGTCAGATTTGCTGATGCTTTCAAGTGCGTGAATCCTTGCGGGGTCATTCATCACAAATGTAGCATACGGCGAGTCAAAGCCAGTATGACACTGTTTACCTACATCGCAGCTGGCACGATGGACAAGGCTGCCTTCGATTCAGGCTTGGGCGGGAAGCAGCGTGTTCAAACGCTGATAAAGTTTTTCGTCCTAATGTTCCTGACTCCTAGAGGTGGCTCTATGGAAATAGTTTTTAGATGCGGAGCATCTAATACTCGAGGCTTGTAGTGCGGCGCCGTCCGCAAGCTTCCTCCTCCTTCTTCCACCATCTGTGCATCCCTTCCTCCTCTACACACAGCGCGCGCTTCACTCCTCCACCATCTGTGCACCCTTCCTCCTCTACACACCCGCAACTTTTTCTTTAATTCTCCTTGTACACACCACGTGCGCTTCTCCTCTTCACGAACATTCGCTAGCTGTATAATGTAGCGCGCATGCGCCGTCACGCTTCGAAAACATCGGCAGCTGACGCGCGCGCATGCGCCGTCGCGCTTCGAGAACATCGGCAGCTGACGCGCGCGCATGCGCCGTTGCGCTTCTCCCCCTTCTCGAACATTCGACAGCTGACAGTGCATGCGCCGTCGCGCTGTATATATACTCAAGGTCGGCGCTCGCTCGCTCAGTTGCCGCTCGTCGGTTGGTTTGTACGGCGCGTCGACGTCCAAGGTCGCGGTGAAATGAATTCCAACGAATCCACAAACACAATGATCGACGTCCCTTCGACCAGCGCCGCCCTTTCGCATACGTGTGTACGTGTTCACTCATTTAACACCCCCTCCTACAACCACGTTAACCAATTTAGCCATCGACCCAAGTAAGTCGCAATTTAACACCCCATTTCACAACCACGTTAACCAATTTAGCCATCGACCCAAGTAAGTCGCACTTTAACACCCCGTTAACCAATTATATGCTCCGCATCCTCCTCAGTGTTCCCCCGAGGGAAGCTGCGGGCAATTTTTTTCCCCACAACGGCCATGCCATATGTCATAGCGAAAATACGCATCCAAAAGTAAGAAAGTATAGCAAGCGTTTTATCTTTGATATGAATGGATGGGTGGATGCGAAACAATATTTGAAGTCCTGAGGTGCAATAGTTTTATATTAGGAATCTGTGAGCGTTGCTGGGTACTTCCCGGACGCGAAATGGCGGCAAACATTCAGGGCACGTTCGACATTTCAATATATGATAAAGACGCCCACTTTCGTTCAGGCGGCATTCTGAACTGTTTTGGCGCCCCATGGAGTCTCGACAACAAACTTGTCATTCGCACAGCGCTGAAATCGATCACTGGTTCCCACATACGCAGTTGGAATTTATGGAACCCACAAAAGCAATACCACTTTCTTTACGACACCCAATAAAAAAAATAACAAGTCTAGGTACGATCGTGGCTGGTAGCTCTCCCTTTATAATCTGGCCATGGTCGTTGTTGGTGATCACCATAACAACGCGGCGTTCCACACATGAACACCTCACGTGTTTACAGCCAGGGCCACTGTTTTTTATCCAGCGGCCGTGTTACAACGTTCGCAAAGTCTCGTGAATCATTCTCGCGAAAACTTATGGGACGATTTCTGCGCGACAGCTTGGCGGTGCCGTATAGAGAGGCGTACGCGGCCTGCACGAAGATAAGCGAGTGCTGCACATGCACCACGCATTGCCTACGTGTTTCCTTTGGCAGTATAATATTTGGGCCGGCGTAAGATGTCTTTCGTAAACCGGGAAAAGATCTTTACAAAACTTTTTTTTTCTTCTGATGCTGGGGCAGCTTTCCAATGCCATGGTCACGCCAATGCTGTAACTGCCACGAGAGATATACGGGTTATGTTCTACCAACCTCTATAGCCATTCATCACGCCCACCGACACGAACGATCGGTCACACACACACACACACACACACACACACACACACACACACACACACACACACACACACACACACACACACACACACACACACACACACACACACACACACACACACACACACACACACACACACACACACACACACACACACACACACACACACACACACACACACACACACACACACACACACACACACACACACACACACACACACACACACACACACACACACACACACACACACACACACACACACACACACACACACACACACACACACACACACACACACACACACACACACACACACACACACACACACACACACACACACACACACACACACACACACACCACACACACACACACACACACACACACCACACACACACACACACACACACACACACACACACACACACACACACACACACACACACACACACACACACACACACACACACACACACACACACACACACACACACACCACACACACACACACACACCACACACACACACACACACACACACACACACACACACACACACACACACACACACACACACACACACACACACACACACACACACACACCACACACCCACACACACACACACACACACACACACACACACACACACACACACCACACACACACACACACACCCACACACACACACACACACACACACACACACACACACACACACACACACACACACACACACACACACACACCACACACACACACACACACACACACACAAATGCAGAAGGCCTTGCTTAATGTTCGAAACACGAAGCGAGCACAATCTCCGGTGATGGGGATGTCGCAGCTCGCTGTTGAAGGGATGTCGCCGCTGCCTGTTGAAGTTCCTTTCATGGCAGTGTGACCACTGATGCAACGGGATTGAAAGTTTCATCGTAGCTTCTTTTGTAATCCTATCGATTTAATTGTGTTATTCAGGCGGACACATTGGAGACACTTGGTACGGCGTGAAGTTATTTATATGTTCAGTAGTGGCCATAAGGGCGCGGAGATAATCGCGAAAAAGGAAGATGAAAAAGGTGAGGTTGTGAGCACTCCATATAGTGGGGTGCACAGCGGGGCTAAATCTATGTAAAAGTTACAGATGGGGAAATTTTATGCAAATTGGTGAGGTGAGCGCTGATGTTCGTGGGCAACACGGGGAAATTTTATGCAAATTGGTGAGGTGAGCGCTGATGTTCGTGGGCAACACGGGGAAATTTTATGCAAATTGGTGAGGTGAGCGCTGATGTTCGTGGGAAACACAGGTTCTAAAGCGTTTCTTTATTGTGAGGCATTCCTTCGGCGTCCCCATTTTATTCATTTTGGCAATAGGTATCGATATGTTGTGGGCATCCTGGCGCCAAATCCGTTGGGAAACGAACCACGTAATGAATATTGAAAGGTATTCTTCCAGATGGTAGCACGAGTTAATAAACGGCTATTCTGCAAACTACTCCCATTCTCCTGTACTCTTACCTTCTGCACTGGGACGGCCACTGCGGAAGCAAAGTTTCTTGGACGTAGGATCAGTCAGCCGCGATGGTATATCAGTTACGGTGATCGTCTGATTGCCCGAAGGTCGTGGGTTCAAGCCCAGTCACGGCGGACACATTTAGACCCAGGCGGAATTCTAGAGACCCATGTAAAGTGCGATGTCCGGGTACGTATAAGGGAACACTAAATGGTCAACATTTCCGGAGATGTTCACCTCGACAATCCCGACAATTATGCCATTTCGGCGCCTAAAACCCCCGCTATCATCAGATATTGACTGAGTACCTGTAGCTGCTGTGAGACCCATGTTGTTCATAATAGTCGCAATTTGTCTCATAAAAGGAGTTAGACGCGCACCGAAGCTTGAACATTCTCGACTTTTAACCCCTTGCGGCAGTGTTTTAGAGTAATCGTGGAGACGTGCTTGTTTTACGAGAGTGGCCTCGCCAAGGTGGTCTAGTGGCTAAGGTACTCGGCTGCTGACCCGCAGGTCGTGGGATCGAATCCCGGCTGTGGCAACTGCATTTCCGATGGAGGCGGAAATGTTGTTGGCCCGTGTACTCAGATCTGGGTGCACGTTAAAGAACCCCAGGTGGTCAAAATTTCCGGAGCCCTCCACTACGGCGTCTCTCGTAATCAAATGGTGGTTTTGGGACGTTAAACCCCACAAATCAATCAATCAATCAATCATTGTTTTACGAGAGTGAATGTGGTATGCCACTCCATCGTTCACGAATAGTTTGATGTAAAGATAAAGCATAAGGTGTGAAATGTAAAAGAAAACAACAAAATATGCACAGAATCAGTTGAAGCTGTTAAGTATTTTATTCAGCACAAAGAATAACATTACCATTGCACTGGGGTTCAGCCTCTTTAGGCTAAAGAAAGTGCCCTGTACTCATAGTTATATTAACAATCGACGTACCCAGCTGCCACAGCTAAGTACACTAAACTCTTTGCTATGACAGTAACGCTAAATTGTAGCAAATAAGGGAAGTGAACTAATAGGACAAAAACGAAGGCACAGACCAACTTCAAGACGTTTCTCTTTCCTTGCTTAATTCACTGGCACGTAGTTAGTTCGCACCCCCTGTAAGCCACACTCTCACGCCAACTTGATCATATACCTATTCTGAGCTAGAGTGTCATTCGCACACGTTTTACCCTCGTATTCACAAACGTTCCTCGACTCGAGTTTCAGTGAACCCTTCACTTCACAGAGTTGAGCACTGCGCCACAGCTCGGCTCGAAATTACCCTGCGCTACTCAAGAATCGCAGCAGATGATCGCTGATTTGCCGTGACTTGCCGTGCCTAAAGACGGCGCTCCCATCGGCTCTCTCAGTGAAGGTGAAGCGTTGAGTGAAGGGACGTTCTAGAATACGGGGGTTATTCTCTGCAATGACTGGCACTCAGAAAGCCGGAACAGGTAGGGCAAACGAAACTTAAGGTTGTGTAGCGTAATTGTGTAGTACACGACGTAGCACCTGTGTTTGTTTAATGAAATTCGAGCCCGCATAGATAGAACTATAGGTGAAAACAGGAATTAGATAGATATATAAGGTAACCAGATATACAACTTTAGAAAAAAAAAAACGTTTGCGGCGTAATTTTTGGTGGGCCAATTGGTTGTACGGCACTGGCGCATAAGGTCAGGAAGACATTGAATAGTACGGGCGGCAAGTATGCGACGGCAAGCGGTAGTTTCTACTCGCCTTTCCCAGCGTTTTCTCAATGACACCTGTTGGCTTCCCGATTGCGTGCGGGAAAGTCCTCTTCCGCGAGGAAGAGCAATGCGCTGGTGTGGGAAAACAAACTTCTTGGGGCGTTTCGCACTTCCCGTTGTTCTGTATGCCAAGCTTTACGGCTGTTTTTGTTGGCCGTAGATAAAGCTATGTAGATAAAGCTATGTGTTAACGAGGAGGCATCGCCATGGTTGCCGATGGCTTGATGGGAAATATAACTCGACTTAAACTAGTTATATGTAGTCGGGTTCGACTGTATCTACGAGAAAATCCAAAATGTGATAAGTATTAAGAAGGCCGGTTGTCGTCCATGTACGCGTGTCAGAGTTCAAAACACACATGCCCCTGTCAATGTAAGCATTCAGTCCTCAAAAAGAAAAAAAATGTGCCGAGTATCTTTCAGCCAAATTCATTGCTGTGGTATATCTCGCAAAAAAAAAAGATCAGAGCTGCGGTGAACTTCTTGCAGCTCTCCGAACCAAGAAAAAAATCATACAAACACAGTCGTTTAATAAAGCCGCCCTGACTCACAAAGAAATTCTTGCGATTGAATCGTTCGCGAGGGAAAGCTCGAGCTAATCTCGAGAGAGAGAGAAGAGAGAGAGATAATTATTTTATTATAGAGCTGGAGAAGTTTGCTTAGTCGTATAATCTCTGAAAAGTAGTACTTACAAATAAGCAGCTTTTTGAATTCAGCATCAGTTTGCCGACGGCTTATCTAATTAAAAGCGCCTGTGTTTCGCAAGTGCTCTCTGTGATCGCATGGTCGGCTTCGGGAACATGTCCGCCTCTATCAGCCCCTGCTCTCAGAAACAGTCTCAGCGTGTAAAACGAGAACCAATTTGGGCTGTCTGAGCGGGAAAGACTGATGAATGAATAATTTTATCAGGCAGGTCCTTAATACAAATTCAAGCGCCTGTAACTCCTTATGTGTGCAAATCAGGGTTAATCTTCAGAAGCAGGTGACTAAGTGGCGCCGTTTCGAATTGAATAGGAGAGAGAGAAAGCGAATCTATAGAGGCCGGGAGGTTGGTTTCACAAAGGAAAAGGGAGGAATGGCGTAATGACAATGATGATGGGAGCAGGTAATGCATGAGGCACTGCAACCCATGAGTGAAGAATGCAGCTTCTGGGAATGCTGTAATGCGAGTACTTTTTCTTGTTGTGAAAGCGCTGCCAATGAATAATCGTCAACCACATTGAGTCGGCGTTCATTTATGATCGCTGCTATGAGTGATTCAAATGTGTTTTTGTAAGTTGTAACTTTTGAGAAGCAGCTACAGATGTGCTCTAAAAAAGTGGGATAATATTCTTTTAAAAAGACACGCAAGGCACAGAAATGCTTTCATGTAAAAAAAAAAGCTGCACCGATTTCAGTGGATTATATTGCATTTTGAGAAAAATGTTAATTATTAGAAAGCCCAGAAAGTGCACCTTTGATTTAGAGTTTTTATTTCTTTTTGTTTTCCTTTTTTTGCAGAAGTCTTCGAAAACTTGTAAGTGAAAAAAAGACCGGTGTTTGTAACTTGGTGACTTTGAAGCGAAAACAATTTTGACGTCCTGCAATACCTGCAGTTAGAGAATGAAAATGGGTGAGTTTAATGAATTGAACACATTAATTTCTGTTTGCACTTTTAAACATAACTTAGCAAGCTTTATACTCGCGTATTGGAGGCATAAATTAGTCATCGTTGAACTTCACACCTTATCTTCCATAAATACATATTTGTATATAATTTACAAAACTGGTGTTTTCTATTTCACTGCTGTAGTGTCATCAAAATGGTATCGTTTTGTTTCAATTTTGGAAATTCGAGAGAACTTCTATAAAATTATCTGCTTTGCACTGTTTTTTTACGTTTTTAATGAAACAATTCTAGTTAACATGAACATTGTTGCTGGCAAGATAAAGTTCTCGAATTTCTCTGCCTTATTCAACGAGGCCTGACAAGCCATAGCTTCATCCTAGGTTCATGCCTTATACATAATTAATTTTTCGAGTGAATATTCGCAGCGTTTTGCTCTTTCAAACGTAAGGTATTCATTTTCGCTAACTCACACAAGCAGTAATAATGCATGCCTTGAAACCATGCTTCATCATATAGCATAACTTCTTCCTCTCAAAGAATACAATACCGAGACGGTCCCCAGAAGATAAGCATAAGTGCTTATCAACTATGGACCAAATAAATGTCCCTACCGAATCAACGAGTCGAGTTTACGAGACACATGATAATGACTTGCGAGAAGGTAATATTCATCCGCTCTCTAAATGCAGCTGCGTTTAGCATTCGCCAGTAAAAATCTGCACAAGCGCTTTCCGCTCAGGAAATATTCACTTCCGCGTCAAACCACACCCTCGTATAGCACCGGCCCTATCATACTTCCACAGTTATCTGAAGAGCTCAGAAGAATTCCGGGCGTTTCGGCAGTGCGGTTTTATTGTAACAGGTACTGAAAAATACAACGTGCTAAGAGCTTTCACGTACAATAATTTCCCTGCTTGCAATAATGCCATTATAATATATTGCGACTCTTCTAAGGCTAGAGCACAAGGAATTTCACTCCCATTAGGGACGCGCCAACCACATCTAATAACACCGAGTGTCTGGGGTCTACTACGAGTTGTCGCAACAAGCTTGGTTATATTTTGAGTATGTCCTCGTGTGCTGCTGTTGCAGCTTCATTTGGTCATGACGAAATGGGCATGCGTTTCCTTATCTATTGAGCACCGTGACAGTCGAGCACGTCGAATGTATACTGTAAGAAAGTGTTTACCGCAAAAGATCGTTATAGATAAGTGTCAGACATCGAACGTGATCACATGCACATTACACGGCGATGTTGTCAATGAACAGGGTATAGTTATAGAGCTCGTAGACCCCATCACGACACGTGCTTTGTATCCGTACAAGTGTTGCTGCAAACCCGGGTTTACGTGCACGCTGTCGTCAGTGCAGTGGCGTCATCTCTGTTCGAAGCTCTGTGCAGCTGCTGAAGCCATCCATTCAAACGAAGTCCGCACCACGACCATTCGGGACTGCGAAATAATAGAAAGAGAGTTGAAAGAGTATTGGCCACTTATGAAAGATTGCTACTTTAACTAAGTGAAAAAAAAGTTGAAGGTAGCATTCAACGTAAGATCCTGAACCAGAGTCTGCAGATAAGTATGGCTTTTCTCAGTATAAAAAAGATGCGGATAATTGTTAATATAATTGTTAATGCACGGTTGGGAACATGGGCTGCTACAATTTGATAAAGCGTTATATTTTTATAGTTTATAATTCAAAGAATACAAATAACGATATGATATAAACTTGAAGCGACGACCAAATGTTCGACAAGAGGCTTGTTCGAAGCCAACTTTTGGACAGAGGGATCTTCTATTGCCAGAACAATTGCCCTGACAAAATCTCCCTATTGAAACTTGAGCTAAAGCGCCATTCTTCGTTCACTGAACTGCTCTGACGGAATTTATCGGGCTTAACATTGGTTTCGACAACATTCCTTCGTCAAACACCGTTAAGAGTGAGTACGCCGCACGTGCTTCTCTTTTTTTTTTCATGAGTACGCGTTACGGCATTTCAAAGCTACTTTATGCCAAGAAAAAAAAAGCACGTTAGGCAGCCGCGTTTTCAATGGCGGTTAAAATGCATGAGGATCGTGTTCTTAAATTTAGGTATACTCGTTGAAAAACCCCAGGTGGTCAAACTTCCCGGAGCCCTCTACTTCGGCGTCGCTCACAATGACAGGGTCGTTTTGGTATCTTAAACCCTACCAATTATTAATAAAGCTATGTTAGCAAACCAGCACCCATGCTGCAAAGAGGAATAACAAACCTAGGACCCATATTTCTATAATATTTCCTCATGAAGAACTCGTGCCTATCCGCCGACCCATACCTTTCTTATGAGTGTCGTGGTATAGGAGTGTGGTGCCGGAGACGTAGGTGGAGCCGCCCACCGAGCACTGTCGACCGAGGCAGGACCCTCCGGCACCGCAGCATGGTCGTCCTCCCCGGCGGCAGCCCACCGCGGCCAGGAACCCTTGTCGAAACTTGTGGTGCATGAAGCAGTAGGTGATGGGGTTGGAGCACGACGAGGCGTAGGCCAGCAGGTGCACCACGCTGACGCCCGCCGAACCGAGCCAGTCGTAGACGGCGTCCGGGTCGTACAGGGACCAAGTGTGCTACCACGTATAGCGGCGTCCAGCAGACGAAGAACTCGACCACGACCACGAACAGCATGCGGATGACGCGAACCACGGAGGCCTGCGTCTTTTCGGCGTTGCACCCGCGCACCTGCAGCGCCTGACAGCGGACGCCGTTTGACGAGCGCTCGAAGGCCCCTTTCTTGGTCGTCGACGTCGTGGTCCCCGCGCAGGCCGTTTCCTCCCGTCCTGAGGGGACTCGACGGGCCGCTGCAAGAACTGTTCGTGTTGTCGTTGGCCCGTGCGACCGACTTCATAGGGATGCCCTAGAAGAATGAGAGAGACAGAGAGAGAAGAAAACAACAAAATTATGTGATTTTGTGTGGTTGATGATCGGGCCGCAGCTTCCTGTTTCGCTGTGCGGCTACCACCGGCTCTGTCCTGCGACCGATGAAGTGGAGTCATTTATGATCGAGTGTATCATGGAAATGGAGCGTGATCAAGGGCGTACGCTCACCTGTCAAAGAGGTTAAGCGCAGTGGTGATCAGGCGTTAAAGGAGCCTCTTCCGATGAAAGCAGCACTAAGTTCAATTTACAGTGTTTTTGGGCACCAGCTATTTTCCCATTGACGAGGGAGGCCCACACCAGGCGATCATAACACCGCAATGCCTGTGTTGCATGTTTTTTCCCGATTATGTTTTTCTTTCTTCTGTGGCCTTAGTGACCAACCGATGCTGGGAATAACGTTAGAGAAGTGTATATAGCAAGGGTGAACACGCAATATCGAATACATTGAAAACAGATCCACATACTATTAGAGTGGTTGCTTGCTCGACTAGTTGGTTCATTGCAGCTCGTGCAACAGCTTGAAAGAGCGAAATAGAGACAGACAGAGATAGAGCTTAAAGAGGGATGCTTCAAACTGTTTATTCACTCCTTGGTCGCCATTGTCACCGGAAAACATGGGTGGTCACGACCTTCCACATCCAAACTGATCGCCACCTGTCCAAAAGCTTGAGCTAATCTTTGGTCAATGAAAGCGATAACACGCGCTGACGCATACCTCTGTCACGAACGATCTCTACCACATCGATTAGCTTGCTCAATACTGGTCTTTCTGCCGAGACGCAACTCAGGCTTGCAAGGTTTAGCACGGCGAAACGTTGGCCTATCACCGCAATTGCCACAGCGTGAGCTAAGCTGGCATTGGTTACCGTCATTGCCATTGTGCTGTACACTTTCTCATTCTATTACATTGGCCACGTAATATCCAAACTCAGGATTCTCAGTCACAAACGATTGCGGCTATGGCAGTCGCAGCTTCGATGAACGCGCACTGGTGAGGTAAC
The DNA here is from genome assembly GCA_013436015.1 of Rhipicephalus annulatus. NCBI lineage: Eukaryota > Metazoa > Arthropoda > Arachnida > Ixodida > Ixodidae > Rhipicephalus > Rhipicephalus annulatus. The sequence continues at coordinate 564,624 of WOVY01010845.1, forward strand.
TTCCAAGTTTGAGAACCCCAGGTGTTCGAAAATTTGCGATTCGACCGCCACGACGTTCTTGATGATCATGTCGTGGCTGTGGCGCGTATACGCCCGGAAACTATTATAGATCGCACGAAGCAGCGGTGGTGCTACGGTTTTCGGCAAACCCAGCAGTAGTGAATTTTAACGCGACAGCGTTGAAGAGCTCGTTTTTTTATGGCTTCCGTAAGCTTCATAGTGCACTACTGAGCGGTCTTGGAGTCCTTATTACATTCAAGGCAATGCATGTACCCAATTGGGCAACTTTTCCTGAAGGATAGAATCGACAACGAAGAAGTAGGGAAGGGAAAGAGACAGTTTTGCGTGTAGCATACGAATGTGGGAGTCCCCGCTCACCGCGCCTACGGCACTTCTCCGACATCGGTGCCTTTATAACAACGAGGGTATATGCGTACTCAAGCCATTGCGAAAGTCTCCTAGGGTATAGAACCGTTTATCTACAATATGGCGGGAGCCAGTCGTTGATGTTGGACGCAGTAATGGCAAACAGCTGTTACCAACGAAAGCCCTGCAGTATTCGAGGCGCTATAAAGGCAGAGGCTTATAAATCTTCCAGTGTGCGTAGTACAAACAGCTTTGAAGCACTCGTCGTTCGATCTCCCGCCACCCATTCGTAGTGTATGTCATGATTTATGGACCACAACAGTGTCCATATGGCGAATCGTAATTGAGGTCGTACACTCAAAGCTTTTCCAATATGCGCACAAACCTCTTGTAAATGAAGAGAGGTACGGCGCACAGGTCCGTAGCCAACAGGGTTGCATTAGGAGGCTTGCCGAAAACGTGTAATGAAAATGGAAGGTCTTCAGCAAGTGCCTCCCTGCCACCGTGATGAAAAAAAAAATGGGCTACTGGCCTGACGGAGCGAACCGCAACAATGTAATGGGGAACGACAAGGACAAGCGCTTCTCTTCGTCGTCTCGTCTCCTTTGTTTCCTTTTCACGCTGCCCCACTATTCGATCAATTTTCTGCCATATAACAATTATGGAGGTTTCACGTTTCAAGACCCGATACGATTAGATCTTAAGCAACAGCGGGACTTCTAGCATCCTATATCCACCTAACGAGACGCCGTGACAGGTATTCTTTGTGACGAACTTTGAATTGCTTGTCACATCAGAGGCGGCATTTTGGCGAGGCGTAATGCAATAACAGCCACGCGCTCGTATTTAAATGCACGTTAAGGAAACGCAAGGCTTCAATATCAAGCCATGAGACTCTCACTACGGCATGTCTAATAAACGTGTCGCCCTTTTTGGCGCGTAGATCCTTGGAAGTTGTTATTGCCACTATTACCCTTAATTAAGTATATAATATCGGCGGGCACAAGCCGCAGTCCTTCCTCAATTAATTCACTCACTTGGTGCCTCAATAAGGTGGCACTTGCTTTCAGTAAACCCGTCGCGAATAAGCTGCCAGCTACCTAATCTTCAAATTTCTGTGGGCTTAAAGGGCGATTAGCGGTCAGCGGGTCTACTTTGCTAATGATATGTTCCGATTTGCAATTCGCTGTAGTGTTCTCTCAATTAAAAATGTTTTTAGCTTCGTTGAGAGATTTTTATAAATATGGTGTCTATTGAGTATAACTGATTCTTAAAAGAGAGAAAAGAAGATAAAAGTGAGCCCCGTTGACAGCTCAATGCGACACCTCAACAGTGACCCACGACAAATGGGAATAAGGAGGGATTGAAAGAAATAGGGAGGATTAACAGGGATATGGACAGAGATGACGACACCCAGATACAGAAGTAAAGAGAAGATAGAGAAAGATGTGTCCACGTCACGCACAGAAAGCTCGGAGATTGTATACAAAATGGTGAATCGGATTGATTTTATTTGTCTAACGACCTGTGCCCAAAGGTGTCGCAGCCACACTCTACTAAATGAAGGCTGAAGACCCACCTAGTGCGACGGATCGGTTCTCCAGTCGTATGCCGACGCACAGCGTGCGAACGATGATGGCGTACACAAAGATCATGATGAGCAGAGGCAGCACCAGGAGCACCGAGTCCAAGTAGAGGTTGAAACCTTTCTCGGCTTCGTCGCTGGGCCACAGCTCGCGACACTTTTGATGTCCTGCGTAGTCGGCACAGTGCACATGACTGACCGTTACATAGTTACAGTTCCAGGTATTGTTGAGAAAGTACATTGTGAAGAAGTCGCAAAGTGTCTCAATATTTAGATAACCATTATAAACCTTTACATAACTGACTTTAAATCATTACACTTGTAGCTACCGCTTATTAATTGGTTGAAGACGGGTAAGCGAAAGCTAATTCTGGGTCAATATTTAGATAATAATTCAACCGACATTTGCTTTTGAAGACTAATTGCAATTATATTTCTCAGAGGTCGGGGTGGGGCTAATGGTTAATTATATGTTTATCAGGCCTGTGAGACTATGGCCTTAAATTTGACGCAACAACAACAACAACAACAACAACAACAACAACAACAACAACAACAACAACAACAACAACAACAACAACAACAACAACAACAACAACAACAACAACAGGAAAATTTTGCGTTGATAGCCCTACCATTGGCATTGAATGGACCCTTCGTCCATAAAACTTGGTGGCTGATGACTACCGAGTTTAAGAGACCCGACTGCCCTATAGATATGAAGATGACTGCGCAACGCCCTAGGGAAATGTACTATGCCGAAGATTATGAGATAAAGCGATGTCTTTCATTGCGGGCTGTCCACGTAAATAACCGGCCTTGACTAGTGACGAGAAGCATCTTGTAATGATGCCACGACGCCAGGTAAATATCTAAGTATGCATTCCTAACTCTCCTCATGCTCACGAAAACCGCATAACGCATAGGATTCGAAATAATTGGACAATGGTGTCCATTCTTTCAGGAAAATGTAAACAGCACCGATCCCTAGGTGAAATGGCAAACGCCATGCTAGAGTGAATACATGTACCCAAGCGCATACGCAATGTACAGGTAAGCAATTCCACTGGAAACAACAAGTTTCAAATTGACAGTTTATGAGAAAGTCTTCCGGATGGGTTCGAATTATACAGTAAATCTGACAACTATGTCTGCAACGCTCTCTAGTTGCGCGCACAGCGCATACAAACCTCGTCTCAAAGCTTGTTGTTTGTCACTGCATATTTGCTTAGGAGACAGCGTCTTATGTCTTGACCACTTTGTGAAGTCCACATATATGATACTAATACGGGCAGATTGGCCGTCCGTGCTTCGTTATCTGAGGCTCACAGGCACCTGACAATGTTTAGGCTAGAACGCGATCGCGTACACAGTTCGTTGCTGCCGTAAGCAAATTTCCCCTCTCTCTTTTTCCCTCAAACACTCCCTCCCCTGTCATATGTCGTATTATCAAAGTGTTTCAAGAGAGAATGAGGAGGATGGGAACTATTTCTCGAACAGCGGCTCATTATGAGGCTTAGCTAAGCCGACAGGCTTGGCTCATTACACTACCTTATACTTTACGTTTTCAATCTTTTTTGTGGTATTCACTACAACGTCATTATTCTTGTTTATTAAACAAACAAGTGGGAGCAATGTATTTACGCCAGTATGAGTCACATAAGTTAAAGAAAAGGAGTAGAATACTTCTCGCATAAGAATAAAGATTCTTTCAAACTGCGTTGATCCTTATATAAATAAATGACCTCTATTGAAGAGTACATAATGAAATTCATGCCTGTAAATGTTCACATTTCACAGTCTTCAAACAATAAGCAAGAAAGCTTGATTGCACGGGCACTCGTAGTGTCAACTATTTATGTCTATAGTTCAAACATCATGAATTCTTACCAAGTCGCTCAAGCTTCTATTCAAATACCTAACTAAACATGCAACAGTAAAGTGCCAGGCACTAACGCTTAATTTCATTTGTCAAACATAGCAGCAAAAAGTTGGGTCTTATACGTATCATCTCAATTATTAGCTTGCTTGTTTGTTTGGATGTAGGCACCTACAAAATCACGGAGCTTGGCTTTGTGCAATCTATGTAAAAAGGCCCGGCGACAGTGTTTGATCTCTATTCTCCTGGAAATATTAGTACGGAATATATTTTTTTTGAAACAAAAACCGAGGCAGTGATTTCGAGTCGGAGTGCGTCGTTGGTTCACGAAGTTTAACGAATCAAAGCAATTCGGGCTGTTACAGGCGCAGTAGTAGAGAAGCGCGGATGATTTCCACCACAAGGAGTACTTCAACGTGCACCTAAACAGGATATCACATGGGCATCTAGCAATTCGCTTTCACAGAGACGAGAGCCCGGTGCTTCCTTGAAGTGTCAGTATAAATAGATTAAAGGAAACCTAATATTCGAAGACGAATGCCGACGCAGCGTCAATAGAGCACAGCCTTATAGGCACGACTCACGCAGTATCAAACGGTATACCATCTGAAGGGCCCATGTTTTCCTCCTGAACTCGGGAATACGATTTCGACGTAGGAGACGAGCATTGCGCAAACCTCGCGGTTCGAGGGGCTTTCGAAACTCGGCAGAGAAAGCGCATCTGCAAAGCGACGTAACGTTGCTCCAAGTTTAGGTCAGAAGCTCGCGTCGAGCTTAAAAAGAAAAGCGTTAGTTGATAGTTGTTTGTAAGCTGCGTAAGATGCTGCACTGTCAGACAAAGTAAGCCTAGTGTAAAAAAAAAACGAAAAGAAGAAAAAGAGTAAAAGTATTACAAAACAAATAAATAAATAAAAAGTGATAGTATATAAATAAATAAAATTGATGAATAACTGAAATAAAAAAAGAAAAAAAAAGCACAAGAGAACTCACTCAAGATACCTCCTCTGTACAGAATAGTTGACAGAGAAACACGCATTGATAAAAAGCGAAGTAATGTGGGTACGGCACTGTACACTGCATGCTGAAATGTAGTGTTGAAGGAGACGGGCTGTGGATGAAGGAAGTTTGCATATTGCACACCAGACTTGCACAACTCGTACAATTCTATAGTGAAGCAGATGATACAGGCATCAAAATGAATTTGGTAGAAGTGAGACATCGCATAACGTTTGCTCGAGCGCTATAGCCAGGAATGTGTTTTTTATATTAATGTCTAGCGTCTTTCATGTCAGTCGCAATATGATTATTAAGCACTTCTTAGAGGTAAAAAACTCGGCAGAGCCCGCGTAAGTGGGAATCGGCGTTATGCGAAGCATGCAGGAGGGAAGGTGACCCAGTTGTAGTTGCTTTTTTATTAAGTAACACGTCATGAAAATGACGCTAAGTATATGTACAAATGTGGCACGCACAGACATATGTTCAAGAGTTGCAGATGTTTATATAACCTGTTGTTTGCACATGCGCAACGATTCCAACTGGAACATGCGTATTAGCAACACCAGAAGCTGACATGAAGTGCTGATGCTGGCGAAGATGCTGGCCCTGGACAGTGCTACATAAATCAACTTCAGTGCACGGCACCTTATCACTATTGACCTTAACCCGACGTCACGGCTGTGTCAAAGGAGTGCATATGTAGATTTTATAAAATTAGGTGAGCAGCACTGCAACCACTATTGACGTTTCACGAAGATTAGTGTCTATTTGAGAAGTAGTTCCGAGGGCTGGCGCAGCTTTGTGTTAGAATGCCCGAATTCCACGCAGAATGCTTGGGTTCGATTCCTGCTGGGACCCTGAAATTCATTATTTGAATTCATCGGGGGGCCAACGCTGCCTATGTCAGGTTTTTCCTAAAACTGACCTTTAATTTATGTCATCGTTGGGTCGACGCTACCAATGTCGGGTATTTCTTGAAGCTTACGCGTTAAAATGGTCCATGTGTGTTCTCGTCATTCCTAGGTAGATAGTGTCAATCATCTGCGGCACATACCCGCATACCAGCGGCACAAACGCGCCCTTGGGTATGTGCCGCTGTCTGATGGGAAGTGTTTGACGACGTGCGCGACTGGATCGTGAGATTATTCATGTCTTGACCAGCGCTTCATGTTCGTCAAATCATCTTACCCTCCTATGCTTCTTTTGGTTCATGCCAAGTTAAGGGGGTGACCCCGAGAGCACCAAAACGTAAACGGCTAGATGTATAGATAGATAGAAGCTGCCAAAGTAGAATTGGATCACATTTAAAAAAAGAGGTTGTTTCCCGTTCGGTTTGCTCTAAGTACTGTGTCGAGTTTTTGCTTTTTGTTCTTATCCCGTGCGCGCGCGCGTGTGTGTGTGCATCAGCAGTACTAACAACACTAAAAGTAATTAATTCCTTTGTACAATACGGCCGATGGAGAGACAACTGAAAAGTTTTCAGAGGGCAAGGCTTTCAGAGTCCTTAAAGCACACAAAGTTAAGCACTGCACTGAATTGATGAGGGCAAGACAAGGAGAACACACAGAACTCCCAGTCCCAATCCATCTATTTAGTGCCGCGCTTAACATTATGAACATGTTACGCCAAGTAGGCCCACACTGCACCCTTGCTAAGTTCGTTCCTAGAAGTACATCGTGTTGAGAAGCACAAAGCGTGAAACGTCGATGTCCACTCTCGACGTGCTTGTCCAGTATAGTTGTGCAAGTGCTGTCGTCAACACCTCGTCGTTCAATGCTGCCTAGAGGGTTCCTTCGTTGTCAACGAGGGCCAGTCCAAAGAGCAAGTGGAGCGCGTCGTGCAATCTTCGAGACGCTTGCCGTTTCGTTGGTTAATCTTGGTGACAGCGGCGCCTTCGCTGACGCAGACTGTAAAGCCCAATGTGTAAAGTAAGACGCACCATCTCATCGACTTTTCGACGTATAGACAAAAATTCGTGAGTTCGCGCTAATGCGAAAATAACGTTTTTTTTGTTGTCTGCGTACGTGCTACGAGTGCTGAGCTCTGAATTAGATTTGCTGTGGAGTTAGTCTTTTACGCAATGCCATAGGTCCTTTGAGTAGTTTCTGTAAAAGAAGGCGATGGAAGAGTTTGCACAACTGTTAAGGCTTGTGAGCACACGTAGATTTCTTGCCACCCCACACAAACGTAACGCTATTCCAAAGGAGGTTAATAACTAGCTTTAGCTTCAATGGATGTCAACATATTTGCGTCGCTCGTCCTCTAGCGGTACTCAACAGCCAGAAAAAATGAATTAAGAAAATATTGTGACTTTTGAAAATACTTGTTGAACAATTGAAAGCGAAATGCTTACAATGTGCGACACCTCGTCACCCGCGTGCCATGTCGTTACACATACATTCCAGATGGTTTAACTTTGTTTTTAATATACTTGCAAAAAAATCTGCGAAATTTCTAACGGCTCTTGCTTAGCTAGCTGGCTAGGTCGCGGGACCAAATCCAGGCTGTGGCAGCTGCATTTCAGATGGAGGCTTAAATGTTGTAACCCCGTGTGCTCAGATTTGGGTGCACATTAAAGAACCTCAGGTGGTCGAACTTTCCGGAGCCCTCCACTACGGCGTCTCTCCTAATCATGTGGTGGTTTTGGGACGTTAAACCCCACATATCAATCAGATCAATTAGCTAGCTGGCTACCTCAAAAATAGAGGGAACGCGATAGCATATTTTGTCTTGGAATAATCACGGATATCAGTGCGTGACCCCGAACTCTCTACCCGAAATGCGCCTGCGCGAAGGTGAGGGCGCAATGGCACGGCGCAACACTGAGGTTGTTACGAAAGCCGTTTGTCTTCGCCCGGTCGATACACGAAGCGAAGCACACTTCTTCGGCTGCCACCAGCGAAATGGCGTCTCTAAATCGCTGCCGTAATTGCCCTTGGCGGCGTTTCTACGCTATACGCTGCTCTACTCATATAAAAAGGCACACCGATTTGTCATCAAAGACTGCCGGAGGAAGAGGGTATGCCGCGAAATGAGCTGTTCGTTTTTTTTTTATGACTAAGAGAAAGAACGTTGCCAGAAAGTCACGTTCTGTCCACTTTTCGAAACGGGTAATTTATAGTCGAGCCATCTTTTATTCCTCCGTGACATAAGTTCAATCTGCGGTTTTCAGTTTTCGAAGGTCGTGTACCTTCGACCTTTGATGAACGAGGAATAAATAGACACACAGACAGGGTGGCTAGGCATTTCTCAGATGGTCTGCCAATGCTAGGAAAATGAGTAAGGAGAAGGGAAGAAAGACAGAAAAAATTTATCACTCACACACAGAAAAGGAGGAGCGAATTAAGGTGAAAAAAAAGGAAAGCATGAGCGAATGACAGTAAAAGAAGGAAAGCATAATACCGTGGTGCTCAATCGCTGGTTCTGAGATGCTACAAACTGCAGAAAGGTGTAACAGAAAAAAGAACAAAAAAAAACGATAATAAGAAAAGGACAAGCGATTATGAGAGAGATTGACTCTGAAAGAAGGAATTAATAAATAGAAAGTGAGAAGTCAATTTCGGCCCAAGTTAATAGCAATGAATGCGATAGCATCATTGCTATGATAGATAGAGGCTTGAAAATTTAGGAAATATGCGAAGTGTATAGTAAGCGTCTTCGATTGTGCTTGAATTGACGGTAATTCAGTAACCATAATATCTAAACAGGTGTTGTTCTCAATAGTTAACTGCGCGACGCCCGACAGGTGGCGAAGCCCAAGTTTGACATCGAGAAATGTGACAAGCCACTGGTTCTCACGTCGAAGTGCATTACCATTGAAGTCTTCAGTGACTGTAACCGGCACATCTCACTGTCGTGACGAGGAAGCCACGTGACTTTCTAACGGCGCCAGCGTCAGCACCACTCGTCTGGTGCAGCGAGTCGAGTTTGGGTTCGCAGCGAGTCGAGAGATTGACACGGGTCGAAAAGTTGATATTTTAGATTTCATTGCTCATTTTATATTTTTTGAACATACCACCCAGTAGCCTGAAAGTGCACCTCGTTTTTTTTATTATCTGCATAGTTTAGGAGAAAAAAAATATTCAACTTACTTTATACAGACGGACCAATTTCGTCTCTTGTCATTTTCGAAAGTTAACGACAATATAAAAACACAAATATTACCTTGATGAAGATGGTTTTTTTCCTAACAAATGCATACGTAACGAAGAGTGAAGCAGCATTGTTTGAAGGTGGTATGCTGAAGCAAAGTGTTTTGGAAAAATATATGAACAGAAGACATTCTTTTTAAAAGTTGCTGTTTTTGAGATTTTTTTCCTGCTAAGCTAAAGAAGCTAGTGTTTTATAACTTGGTAACATATTACAACTTATTTTCTACGACATTGCCCGTCGATACCGTGGCTGCACTTCAGACACATAGTTTTATACATGGCTTCAAACTTTTGAATTCGTCGACAGTAAAGCCTATCGAAAAATCAATAATTAAAAAAAAAACCATCTTCAATTTTTCTTAAAATCTCGTAAAGCGTTCCTCACAGACAATAGAAAAAGAATATTTAAAAACTATAGCATTATTTAATTTGCAGCGACAATACTGCGGGTGGTAAATGCACCTTTTCGAGCATGCATTTAGGCAATAAACGCAGGAGAAATCGGTCTAAAAAAGTGGTATTGAGCTTCTGAGTCGTTTGAACAGGACCATACTTACAGAGAAGAAGAGGATTAGCACACTGACGAATAAATTGAAAGCTCTCTTATAAATTTTGTTTCATTTTGTTGGTGTTGGTTTTAGTGTGAAGGTAACAAATTATTGATGCATAATCTAGACTAGGAATTACCTTGAATGCAATAAGGCGAACGACGGGAGTGGAAAGTTTGTAAGCTCGTTTAAGATAAAAGAGTTTGTAATTGAATGAGCTTGTTACAGTTTTTATATGTCTCGTTCAGTTTAGGTCATGTGAAATCCAAAGACCAACGTACTTGTAGTGTTGCTCCTCCTCCAACAAAACACTGTTCGCTGAATATGTGAAATGAAGAGGGTTATGTTTGTGAGAAACTTTCATAAAAATGTTTTTTTAATTAACCGACATCTGCCATTTATGGCACCAGCGAATGACCTTATGAAATGCATCATTCAAATGAGTTTGGTCTTGTCTGGTTTTCTATCTCTGTGCACGGGATGCAGTCATCAGCATATAACTGAACATTTTGCGGCATACCATGTGAAATATCGTTGATAAATAACGAAAATAGGAGTGACCCGAGCACTGAGCTTTGTGGGACACCTGAAACAACCGGTACTGTACGGGAACGATGATCGTTGGAGAATGAGCTCTGCACTGCCGCGGTGGTCTAGTGGCTAAGGTACTCGCCTGCTGACCCACAGGTCACGGGATTGAGTCTCGGCTGCACCGGCTGCATTTTTGATGGAGGCGAAAATGCTGTGGGCCCGTGTGCTCAGATTTGGGTGCACGTCAAAGAACCCCAGGCGGTCGAAATTTCCGGAGCCCTCCACTACGGCGTCTCTCATAAATATAAGGTGGTTTTAGGAGGTTAAACCCCACATATCAAGAAGACGTACTGTTTTCGATTTGAAAAATAAGCGGAAATCTAATGTAGAAGGTAAGTATTTACAGCAATAAATACCATTTGAACAGCAACTTTAGCGAGAGGCCATATCGAAAGCTTTTGCAAAATCCGAAAAAAATTGCATCTACTCGTTATCTGGAATTCATATCTAGTGCGAAATCATGCACTGTAGTTACCAACTTAGTACAGGTAGAAAGCTTTTTCCTGAATTCGTGCTGTGAATCTGATAAAATATTGTGCTTATCTAGAAATTCAAAAATATTCTTACGTATTATATGCTCGAGGAGCTTGCAGGAAATTGAAGTTAATGAGATTGGACGATAGTTAATTACATACTGGAGATTTCAAACTATTATGTAGGGGCTTTACTTTTGCAGTTACAAAGTCATCCGAAACTTGACCATCTTGCAAAGATTTATAAAAGATAATTTTTAGATAATTTTAAATACTCACAGTATTGTAAGTATAAAGTCATTCGGAGAGCAAGGCGAAATCAGAATAGAAGGTTACGTCGACTTTGGCGAAGTTGGCTGGCAAAAGTGACTTAGTTGGAAAGCTGTCACGAGAGCTCTATATCATTAATCCTTCTTCTTATGTAGTGATTCGTATACGCTATCTATCTATCTATCTATCTATCTATCTATCTATCTATCTATCTACTATCTATCTAGCTATCTATCTATCTATCTATCTATCTATCTATCTATCTATCTATCTATCTATCCTACTATCTATCTATCTATCTATCTATCTATCTATCTATCTATCTATCTATCTATCTATCTATCTATCTATCTATCTATCTATCTATCTATCTATCTATCTATCTATCTATCTATCTATCTATCTATCTATCTATCTATCTATCTATCTATCTATCTATCTATCTATCTATCTATCTATCTATCTATCTATCTATCTATCTATCTATCTATCTATCTATCTATCTATCTATCTATCTATCTATCTATCTATCTATCTATCTATCTATCTATCTATCCGTTTCGCGTCTTGGTGGGCTCTTGATCACCTCCGTAACTTGCCTTAACTTGGGGTAAACCAAATTAGTAGGGGAGGGTAAAATGGTTTAACAAATACGACTCACTTGTCATGATATGAATAATGTCACATTTCCGTCGTGTAGATTGTCAAACGCTTTACAAAAAACAGTGACACATACCCGGGGGCGCATATGTGCCACCAGTATGCGGGTATGTGCCACAGGTGTTAGTTTATATCTGCCTAGGAACGGCGAGAACACACATGGGTAATTTGAACGCTTGATCATTAACAAAAAGTGGACATTGGCAGCGTTGACAGGATGAATTCAAAGAATAAATTTCATTGTCCTAGCAGGAATCAAACTCTTGCATTCTGCGTGTCAATTGAGTATACTACCACTGAGCCACGCCAGGTCTCGGAACTACCTTTCAAATAGAGCCTAATGTTCGTAAAACACCAATAGGGGTTGCCGTGCGGGATTTTCAATTTCATAAACATTATATATGTACTCTTGCGTTACAGCTGTCAGGTCGCGTTAACGTCAATTCTAGTTAAGCGCTATCCGCTGAACTTGATTTTCTGTAGCAGCTTCGAGGGCTATGATATGATCATCACCGGCGGCAGCGCTTTATGCCAGCTTACCGCTTCTGGTGTTGCTAATATCCATGTTGCTGTTAGCATCTTTACGGAACTGTGAACAACTGGTAATATAAAACATATGCGGCTGTGTAACGTATGTCTGCGCGTGCACTTGTACACATTGAAGTGCAACTTCGTAACATTTGGTTCAATAAAACATTACAACACAGTCAACTTGCACGCGCATGCTTCAGAAACCATGAATATCCAGGATCTGCAGATTCCCCCCCCCCCCTTGTTTTTTGTTCAAATGTAACCATAGCACTGAAAAAAGAGTCTAGGCTCACATTCATGATGTGGCGCCAAAAATAATAAAATGACAAGATGGACCGAAAGAACGACACACCACAAACGCTGTGCTCGCTTTAAGTTTCCAAGGCAACACTATGCAGCCGCGGGTGGCACACTGTCAATGCTGGACCGAGCGATAATTTTAAATCGACAGATCAAGTAAGGGTTTTACTCGGTTATTTATAACAGTTGTTTTTGGTTGTTTGATATTGCACGTTCGCGGAGGAAAATAGACGGGTTGAATTGGGCATATTGCACACAACATCAGCCATTGCTATGTTCTTGCATTGAAACTTCCTGTCTTCTTCATCCTCAGATACACCTGGCTACGTACCAACCGTCCAGAAGATGGCGACCCAGTCAACATCTGCTCTTAAGAAGCTTAAGGTAACCTGTTCAGTAACAAAAGCAAAGTCTTTTTCATACGTATGGCATTTTTAATGTATTGAGTAATTACCATACAGAATTTACGTCATTAAATGTTAAAATCATGTGCACACCAAAAATAAATAATAAGTATTAGCAAGCGTGACTTTTAGCTCTCTCCTCCTCCTTTTTAATATTGCATATTTTTAGTATATTGACCTTCAGATTGCCGTTTCTAGTACTTTCGTGAAACTGTCTTTCGTTACTAATGAAGGAAATACACAATGATGCAATTGAAATGATAAGAAAAATACTATTTGTGTTGAAGTGCAGTAACTATGAGATAAAGAAAAAGTTAAAGCAGACGAAAAAACATGTGGGGAAGGGAAGGGTTCCAGCACGCTACCACGCGAGCACAAGCGCAGGACGTCATAACACGATCTTTCACCTAGTCATCGTGTACCAACTGACCCGGAAAACATACTGCTCGTGAGGGAAGAATCGACTCAGTGCTGGTGGAAACCGAAGCCTTCGCAGGTATCCACTGACGACGAGTGTTTTGTTCGTCTACGTAACCACCCCGCAGAATTTAAACACTCACCTGCCGTCCTGGTTGGTATGAGCTGGCTGAGAACAGCGATCGGGGCCACGTGAACGAGCGAGAGCGCCCAGACGACGGCGATGACGCGGTACGCATGCGACACTGTCTGCCAGCGCCGGGACTGCAGTGGCCGCACGATGGCGAAGAAGCGCTCCATCGAGATGGACACCAGCGTCCACACCGACACCGATACGGACACCGCTGACGAGGACATGCAACAAAGAATAAGCGGATCAATCAATCAATCAATCAATCAATCAATCAGTCAGTCAGTCAGTCAGTCAGTCAATCAATCAATCAATCAATCAATCAATCAGCCAGTCATTCAGACAATCAATCAATCATGTAATCAATAAATCAAACTATCTTCCATGTACTTCATTATGAATTGAACATCAAGGTGCATGCTGCCACTAAAGTAAGAGCTGAACTATACCATATTTTACAGGTGTATACGTGCTATACTACTTAGAATGTGGTGCTGTGTTGGTTACATACAGGTGTAGGCATGTAAACACTGCATAAATTTCCGTTTACCCTGCAACACCATCAGCTTGCAATAACCTAAAATTTGGGTAGAAATATCAAAAAGGCCGTGTGGCAACCACAAAACTATTTCCTGACGATCCTCGCTGGTTACCAACCAGCCACCAAGCTCATAGTATTCGCCCAAAATTTTACCATTGGAGCTGTTTAAGCACACTGGGAAAAGGATGTTATGTGTCACTGAATCCGAAAATTCCCTCGCCTCGCTGCGACATTGCTGTGCGTTGCCATAGCAACTGGGAGCAGCAAGTGTGACGTCATGTACAGCCGCTGCCGCCTAAGGCCTCACCTACAGTGATTTAATACTCGCGCTTGCTCTCGACTGTGACGTCACAGCGCACCACGGGATTTACTTGGTTGTTAACAGCTCGTGCCACCACGCCGAAACAAAAAGAAAACAAGCGCGAGCGGGGGTCTGTGCGATTAGTTGGGGGTTGGAGGGGGGTAAACTTTTACTAACAATTGCATCCTGTCGCGTTTATCAGCTTTCAGTTCTGATGGGTGGCGCTGCACCTTTTCGTTAAAATCTGAAATGCTTTTTATCTACTCCGCCTACCACTGTTCTGCCATGTCCTGCACGTGCCAGAAATGTATAACCTGACTATGCTGCCCGTACTTTTACATTTTATTCTTACTAATTTTGCTGTTATTTTCCCAACAGATTCTTGTAGAGAATATCTTCACTCTTTGAGGGAAAAGGGCTACTGTAATTTCGCAAGCGCTTCGGAACATTCAACGAGTGTTCTCTTCTGAATGTCTAATGAGTCTGCTTTAGGAATATGAAACACCTGGCGATTTCCCTGAAAGTTCATGGGAAAACCTTTTCTAAAAAAAAAGCTTTCAGTTTTGGTGGTGCTCTGTTTTCAGATTGCAAAATGACGTCGCAGTGAAAAACACGAATGCACCGGCGAACATTGTTGTAGGCGTCGCTGAAAAAGCTTAACAAAAATGGCAACAAAGTAATACGTCGTCCTAACAGCAAGCAATGATGATGGCAGGAGAAATATGAGACAGTGCACGCTGCGTCCTATTTCTTTTCTATTCAACAGCGTTTTTCTGCTCAATGTCCTTCTTGACAGGGGCAATAAACTAGCCCAAGCAAGAAAATTTCACAAGTATGAACAGTGATTATGCGATAGGGAAGAAGATGAGAAGCCTGTCAGAAGCTCAAATCTCTCGTGGTTTCCCTGTGAATTAATGTAACACCTTACAACTAGTGTAGACATAAGGGGGGGGGGGGAGACTCATCACGTCCTCCCTCTCTGAAAAATTTTTCGCTACGCGACTGAAGTGCACACTCAACCCTAATGAAAACCAACAGCTGAATTCAGCCGAGGAAAGTGTAGAGGTCGTTTTATCTTGTGTTTTTATTGTATTGTAGTAATTATAATCTTTACTCTTAAATTTCTCGACATTTTTATTATCATTAATACAAAAAAAGTAAAATAGTACAAATAGGGTCCCCCTGCACCTTCTTTGCCTTTACTTGTCCATCGCCGTTCGTAGAAATGTGTCAAAGAAAGCAAACGAATACCCTTGAATTTCTCGCAATGAAGTTTTTGGGCGCGTTTAAAAAAAAACAGATGGCACAAATAAACCTCAGAAGAGAGTGCTCTGGCAAGTGAGTTTTACTTTATTTTATCTTATAAGGCCTCACTGTGTCTTTGTTTTCTTTAAGCACACCCAAAAATACAGTATATGCTATATATTCACCAGCCCGAGTTACCACACTCTTGCATTTGGCGTCTTTCGTTCAGCTTACGCTTTGTAATATCTGCCTATCACCCTGGATTAAGGACGCCACCGGATGTTTACGCTCTGCACCACTGACGAACGCTCAAGTCGCGCTTCAATACTGCACGCATTGCTCGTTTTACTTCTTTCTGTTGCCGTAGTTCGCCCTGCACAAAAAGTAAGTCAAAGCAAGGCATTTCGTCGGTGCAGCCGCTGTTGGAACAAGAATACGCGGTTCTCGTAGTTTTATAACGCTACCAGCGTGACCCCATACCCGCCGAGGATCATTTGCGAACGTTGCTCCGCCCATCGCGCGTGTGCGCCTAAAAGGCCGCCATCTGTCAATCTCGTTGATTACGCGAACAATTTCTACCTTGCCCCGTACATTTTGGGCGTGTCTGCACCAGCTTGGGTGCTCCTTTTTCACTGCGTATGCTCTTCCGTCAGTCTATTATGAAAACCTTTCAAAGTTACCGTTAAGCCCCGAACCGAACTTTGAATTTCGTCTAAAAATAAACGCCCATTCTCGGAAAACGTTTTTTTTCCTTAAATTATGCTCTCTACCCTACAACACACCAATTCTTCACCTCCTTTTCTCCTCATCAACAAGGGACGTTTCCATTTGTTTTGTTTTTTTGGAAGGGAGGGGAAAGAGGGTTTGAACAACTGTTAGTGTATCTTCATGCGTGTGTCTGTTCCTTTGCATGTATATATACGTATGCAAAATTGAGAAATTTTGGGGAAAGGGAAAGTGTATGACCTACCGCCTCCCCAGCTCGGATTTGTCCCTAACGCTCCTGTGTCTTGCGCTTTGATCTCGAGCGAGCCATAGGGCACCGCCTTTACCATATATACTACCATTATTTGCCTCGTGCAATAAGAGAACACTACCATCATTCTTCATTTATGATCTAAGTGGCCTTCATCAGATGTTGCATGACGGAATAGCTGGTGAACTCATCAAAGTTATTGTAACAAAAGTCCCAGCCTCACAACAAGGATGTTCTATTTATTAAGGGGCGAACTTGTGCTCAAAGTGAACGACGCTCAGCAATTAGGAAGAACTGAAGGTCGGTAGTCTTCGTGAGCCTCTGCCTAGAGCACCCTCGTTCTCTTCTTCTTCACGCGCGTTGACTGTTCGGTGGAGTCCCGTGCGCATGCAGGGCCGGCTCGTGCATTGCGGCTGGCTTCATGGCTCGTAGTTGTGCCGTCAGCGTTTCTCTTCGTTCACGACGCCCGCGTTGTGCGGAGCATCGGAAATTTCCCGTGGCATTATAATAAGCAATGTATTGTGACAGAAAACGCACGCTCTCATAAGAGAACGCTAGAATGAAATCTGGTGCCAGTGACTATGGGATCTGTAAGGCATGACGCCGAAGTCAGCATGGGAATGACGGGTGTTGCGTAAATTTGTCTAAGCTTCGTTCCTTCGGCTATGTGTGGCTTCTTCTTGACTGTACCCTCTGTGATGCAACATTAAGCAAGTGAAAGAAGTTCAGCATTCCCATTTCACGACTCTAAGTATTTTACGCTCACAAGTTTAAATCAGCTCACAAGGTTCCCAGCGAACCGTTCACAAAAGCCAAAACAGAACGGCAAACAAAGCAACAAGTGTGGTCGAAGCCGCATCCACGAAAACTAGACAAATAAATCCACTACCTATCTTTCTCAATATAGCTGCGCGGTCGTATTTGCAAGTTTCATCGCCTATAGGGGGCGCACAGGGTGGTTCAATATGGCGCCCACAGAGAGTATCGGTTGAGGTTAGAGTCGCTGAGCACATATACGGCCTGCACTGTGTTTTTTTTGCTTTGCGATGGCTTTACCCTTTTTGCAGTCACATATTATGCGCGACTAAGATGCTTCAGAAACTAGAATACGATGCCTCGAAAAGGTCCTGAATTCCAAACACATTTCTTGTTGTGGCGTGAAAGTCCGTAGCCGATATTTTTGACGCATTTTAGGGGCGAAGCTCCTTAAAGCGGCACCCGTTCGTCCCTCGTCGTAGTACGTAACATGTCTTACGTTTTGACCTGCAGGGTGGTGCCGGTGGGAGATTTCTTTTGGGCGTTGTTGAAACAATAAAAAATTCGCAGTGTGTGCGTTTACTAAAAGCCGAGTTCTCCTGTCCCTCATTCCTCATTAGCAGCCTTTGGAATGTACATTGAGCACTATCAGACAAGAAAGAGTTGCTACGTTATACTCGCTGGGCATAACCTCCTTGGTTTTGGAAAGGTTTAGCGAGCGTTGGGCCGCAGTGCCATGAATACAGTGAACTAGTATATACCATGAACTCGAGGTGGTTAAAGGTGGGAAGAAGACACGAAGCGCAAGCCGTAAGAAAGTGTGCGTGTGCCTCCTCTCGTTCAGTCCTCTGAATGTCCGCTGGAGGGCGGTGCTTCTATATGAGGAATATATGATGAAAAGATGCGAGATGGTTGTACTTGGAGTGTTGAATAGGTGGACGAACGGACACACAGACAGATTATTGTACGGACGCACGGATGTACGGACGCACGGATGGCTGCGTGGACGGATGGACGCATGGGCGGACGCAGGAGCAGATGCATGAACGAAAGCGGAAACGGACGCACAGATGAACGTGCGGACGCATGAACAGACGCTTCATGTCTACTTCCCACCTTTAACCACCTCGAGTTCATGTTATATACTAGTTCACTGTATTCAAGGCACTATGGCCCAACGCTCGCTAAACCTTTCTAAAACCTAGGATGTTACGCCCAGCGAGTATAACGTAGTAACCCTTTCTAGTCTTCTGTGCGTTGTTGAAGAATAAAAAATTCGCAGCGTGCGCGTTAACTAAAAGCCAAATTCTCCTGTCTCTCATTCTCCCTTAGCAGCCATTGGCATGTACATTGAGCACTATCTTTTATTGTTCAACAACGCACAGAAGATATCAATCGCTGGCTCCACCTTGGAGGTCAAAATGTTATACTTGTTACACACTACTAAAACGGCTACGGGGGACGAACGGGTGCCGCTATAAGGAGCTTCGTCCCTAAAAAAGTTGGTAAATCAGAGGAACCCGACGATTCTACATGCACGACGTATGGGACTTACGGACTCAGTGGTCATTGTTTTCGAAGGCTTTTTTTGTGCCGTATTTCGTATACTACCGTGGCGCCGAATATAGGTGCTTCTTATACAAGAAGCAATATAAAACATGCACTACTTGTGGACGAATTGGACATCGCGCGGATGTCTAGCCACACAGCCTGACAGCGAGAAATGTCGTGGTTGTGAGGTGTTCTATCCGACTGAAAACCACGAGTGTGACCCCAGGTGTAGCCTTTGCGGGAAAGGTCATCTTACAGGGGACAAGAATGCAAAGAACGGTTTAGGACCCCGTATTTTTGAAGAAAAGATGATGGGAAAAGGAACAACGACAAGGTGATGAACAAAGAGAAATAAAGATTTTGTCGAGCACTAGGGCAACACAGGCATGGAGGGAAGAGTACACACGAAAAAAATCCAACGGACGAGAATGGCAACGCCACCCAGGACAGAGGAGGACGACTCAGAGATCGTTCCAGCTCCTTCCCGCGACTCGCCGAAGGGGAAAGAGAAGGGACTCAACACAAACCCAAATCCACATCCAGATCAAGGTGCACTTGTCAACACAGATCCAGGCTATGGGCCAAATCCAAGACAAGGGCAATGACATCACCTCAAGGACAGTCCCACGAGGGTCCTGACGGCGGTCGGGGCAGTCGACAAACAGTGAGCTGGGTGGGCAAGGTATCAGGGGAGTCTCTCCGGTCTGAGAGTTTGCCTGAGGTTGTGGCAGAAGGGTCCACCCTAAGTCAAAAGCTAAACCATATTAAGAGAATGCTAGAGCAACTCACCCGTGAGAACGCGAAACAGAGGGAGAAAATAAAACAACTAAAGAAAGAGAATGCTAAACTCAGGCAAAATCAGCTGCGTGAGTCAACTAGCTCCGCAGCATCGTGTAGTCAAATTTTAACTCCTGCGACTGCACGGGAGTCAGGAACGCATGCAGCGAAACGAAGAGCAGAGGAAATATCTCCTGTAGAAAATGAAGACCCCTGAAAACCCCTGGAAAAGAAAGTAGAGAATATGCTCGGAGAACTTACTAAGGTAATGCAACAATTCGCAGGATTGCAGTTGCAGCTCGTAGAAATAAAGCAAAGAATAGATGGCATAGAAAATCGACTAACGCTGGTGGAGAACACGCAAACAGATTTGAGGTCTATAGGAGCAGGCCCACCTAAAACTACCACTAAACCCGACAACCGGCCTACTACGACCAAAGTAACCAAAATCGCAGGCGAAGGGACCGTTCCTAGACATGGCACGACGTAATCAGTACAAACTTTGGCAGTTGAACTGTCGTGGGTATCACCGGAAATGGGATAACTTACAACAGTTACTCAACGAAAAGGAGGTACCAGACGTCATCGCCTTCAGAAAACAGGAAGAATGGCTAAATTGTCGAATTACAAATCTTATGGTACCCCAGAAGAAAAAAAATGTTCTTAACAACCCTCGTGTGAAGAAATCTCACGGTAATAGAACATGATACAGAAATCTGCAATGTCGATCATGTTGTTTTTGAGTTAGTTCTATCGCAGAAGAGTGATGACAGTCTATTCATATTAAATGTCTACAGCATCCCTAGACAAAAACCAAATTTAGGTCACTTTTTAGAAAAACAATCAGGATTACTAAAAATCAAGCAGTGGTTATAGTAGGACACTTCAACGCGTTGCATGCGGCGTGGGGTTATGACAGAGAAAACGTCAAAGGTAGAAATTTCTGGATCGAGGCCCAACAGTAGGGCCTTACATAAATAACTGATCCCCTTTCCCAACTAGAAATGGAAACAGCGTATCCAAAGACACGTCTCCTGACCTCACGTTTACTAAGAATATCATCGAAACTGATTGGCCTAACACACAAGAAAATATGGGCAGTGACCACTATATAATTGAGACCACGTTTAAATCAGCTCCACGTAAAAGAGGAGGCAAAGAATTAGGGATGTTTGAATGGGATAGCTTTAGAAAAAATCAGAGAGAAGGAAGCATGTGATGTCATCGAAGACTTAGATGAATGGCAAGGGAATTTTATGCAAAATATTCAAATGGCAACTAAGACCATACCAAAAACAGAAGGACTAGAAAGCACAGACAATAAGCTCCTACATATCTGGGAGGCAAAAAAGTGTCTTGAAAAACGGTGGAAAACGCAAAAACACAACAAACACCTTAAAAAAGGATAACACCCTCAGTAAAGATAATGAGAATTACGCGGAGCAACTATACAGACAACAATGGGAGGAAAATGTGATGCGATGGAAAAACAAATAGGTTTCTCGAAAGCATGGAACCTGTTAAGATGTCTGACAGACTCGGAAGCGAGCAAGACAGCACAACAACAAAACTTCATTAGACTTGTACATAAATACAAAGGTACGGAGGAAGAATTAATTGAAGAAATCAGACAGAGATACATTGGGGATTCAACCAAAGAGCAATTAAGCTCGTACAGAGGTAAAGAAAATGATTCCCTAGACCAACCCATATTAGAGGCGGAGGAACGGTCGGAACTAATGAAACTGAGCACAACATCCACCCCGGGCCCCGATAAGATCACGAAAGAAACGCTCAGGAATTCATATGACAAATTTATCACAGCCCTCACCGAATATATGAACAAGTGTTGGGAAAACGGCAAGAATCATAATGATTCCCAAGCCAGGCAAGAAATTAGATCTTGATAACCTTTGGCCTATTTCCCGGACATCCTGCATGAAAAAATTATTAGTGCATGTCATCCTCACTCGCCTGTTAAATTATATGGAAGACAATGAGCTCTTTCCTCATACGATGGTAGGCTTCAGGGCAAAACTGTCCACACAGGACATTAGGCTTCAGATTAAACATCAAATAATTGATTGGGGTCTCAATACACACGACAAAAAGGTCATAGTTGGCCTAGATTTTAAAAAGGCATTCGATAATACATGACATAAAGCTATACTTTCCAATCTACAAGCGTTAGGGGTAAGAAAAAGAGCATACGATTATATAAAAGACTTTTTAACTTGCCGGACTGCAAGAATAATACTAGGCGAAGCAGAATTCCAAGGCTTTAGTCTGGGCAGCAGAGGTACGCCGCAAGGCTCAGTCCTATCCCCCTTTCTTTTTAACGTGGCCATGATAGGTCCTCCTACCAGACTGAAGGAAATTCCAGGACTCCTCCATAACCTCTGTGCAGATGACATTACCTTATGGGTAGCAGAGGGTAGTGACGGATACATAGAGGAAACTTTATAAATCACAGTGAATATTGTAAAAGAATATGCCACCCATACAGGATTACAATATTCACCAAAAAAATCGAACCTCTTTTCTATAACCTGACATGTAGGGGCCGGGAAAGTATCCAGGAAAAACCCAACATTAAAGTCCTTGTTGGAAAAATGCAAATACCAATGGTCCAAAGCATAAAAATTTTGGGACTCCGTATTAGCTCGAACGGGCATAATGGAGAGGCGATTAGATTACTTGAAACCACACCACGGCAAATTATGCGTCTACTTAAACGAATTGCAAACCGGCTCTATTGTATGAAGAAAAATAATATGATGAGACTGGTACAGGCTTTTGTCATCAGTCGTATTGTATATGTGATTCCGTACCTCAGACTGCAAGTGACCGAGAGAGAAAGGATTGACAGAATCATAAGACGAGTTTTCAAACAGGCGATCGAACTTCCAATAACTACCACTAATGAGAAATTACTTCAAATATGGCTTCACAACACATCAGAAGAGCTTATAGAAGCTCAAAGAATCGCACAATATGAAATACCAACGCAGAGTAAAACAGGCAGAGCCATACTAGAGGAACTGGGTATAAACTACGGAAATCAATTTGTCGCCAAAGTCCACCTTTTACTCCAACATGAGGTAGTGATTTTAAACGCGAGAGAGTTTTCAGAGGTCATAAGCCGTTAAAACCCGAAACTCGGATAACTTTTGCTTACACTGTACAACAGAAACGCTCTAGTCAAAGCCCAACGACAGCCAAGAAGTACATGACGTGTTATGAACGCCGCTGCCCCACGTCTACTCCAATACGCTTTAAAAAATTACGCTGCCGGCCGTGGAGCGGCGTGACAGTCTACGGAACTTTCGAATACTACCGCAAGAGCATATACAGGCTGTGTTCAAATTCGAGACAGCATCGTAGACACTCTGGCTGTGTTCCGATTCTTAGACAGCACGTAGACAGTCTACGAAGACTGCTTAGAAGACAGCATCGAGCCCATTTTGTCCAAGAAATGGAACACATTTAGACGGCTTTCACGCAACGATGCACCACCTCGCATCGAGAAGAGAAAGCTAAAATAAACAAACGTAACAGTTGTAACTTCTGGCTTATTTCGTGTTGAAAAAAAAACAAAAACAAATAAACGTTACTCACATTGAGCGTCTGCGAAAGCGTCTGCTCGTGTGCAGACAATCATTCCGGGGAGATTTGATTTATCTGCGCGATTCGCTGAGCCGCCATTTTGTTTAAACAGCAAAGTAGCCTGCATCGTATTTGTCTACGATGCGGTCTTCTCGGAGCTGTCTATTCTGCCGGCTACATGAGAATCGGAATGGGACTAAAGATGTCGGCCGTCCATTTAGCTGTCCATTTAGCCATCTGCGGTGAGTATTGGAACACACCCTCCGTGCTGACAGCTTAGTAGATCGTATAGCGAACTATAGTAGACAGCATCGAGTCTATGTTGTCTGAGAAATGGAACGGGTCTGGACGGCGTCTACGCGATGAGACGCAACCTGGCGTCGAGAAGAGAAAGGTATAAGATGAACAAGCGTAACAGTTGCTTTTTTAGCTTATTTCGTGTTCAAATAAATGAAAAATTGGACGTTAATCACATCGAGCGCCCGAAGAAGCGTCTGCTTGTGTGCAGACGACCATGAAAGTGGGTCCCGAGCTATTCAAGCTTATAACTGAGCCGCCATCTTATTTGGACAGCAAAGTAGCCTGCATTTATTTTTTTTGTCTACGATGCCGTGTTCTCGATGATGTCTTTTTTGCCGGTTATGTGAGAATTAAAATGAGACTTAAGATGGCCGCTATCTACTTAGCATTCTATTTAGCTGTTTACAATAAGTATTGGAACCCAGCCACAGTAGCTTACATGGTCGCTGCACAAAGCTCCCTCTATAGTAAATATTATAGGAAACCTCGTCAGTGACACAGAGAAGCATTTCCTTGAGTAGAAAATTGATAACGATGGTCTCCTTGGCTTTATGAAAGAGGCTGTTGGGCTGGTTGACCATGTAATTCAACAAAGTCAAATTACTGCAAATAAAGACGGATGAAGACACACACACAAATGAAGACACACACACGCCATGAAGTGGGCAGCTTTCGCTAGCGGCGAAAACCTCCAGCGGAGCTGGTGTTCGACCGACGTTTTCCTATCAGCGCTACGCTTTTGTTAATGATGCAAAGTACAGTGTACTAGAATTAGTGCACTGTAATGCAAAGCTTTTGCTAGAAGTACTACGTACAACTAAACTTGGCTCGACTTGTTCAGACAGATCATACAACTATAGCTGTTGCGTGAATTTGCTATTTTCATCATGTTGCTAACTGTTACCATCGTAGTTTTTGGCGCGAAAGATGTCATGTGACGATTTTTTACGTGATTTATGGAGAGAATAAGTTACATGACTAGCTATTGCGTGATGTTGCCTGATTTTAGTCAAGTTACAAAGTGTTGAGGGAGTTTTAGTCATGTGAGCAGTTGCGTGATGTTACTCGAGTCTAGTGATGCGACTGGTTACGTGGTGTTACGTTACTTTACCAACGTGACTCTATGTCACGTGGTTTTCAGAGCTCTGCTTTTAAAAGAGAGGCAGACAAGAACAGACTCTTATTTGAATTTACAATTCGAACAACCCGTCTAAAAGACGACTAAACGAGAAATGTCTACATAGCGACGAGCACTGCGCACTCAGCAAGAAGCCAAGACGATTTCAATAGGTGTTTGGGCATTCTGTATGTATTTGCGGCTGTGCTGGGCTTAGGGAACGCTTCGTAAAAGTAATGTCCGATGAGCACATCACAAATACAGGTGGTAGAAAGAGTAACACCTTACCTTCAGAAGGTAGTTGGCGCGGCATTTTTTGTTTTTTTTTAATTTATTTGCGTTACAGTGATTGTCTATCAGCGTAGCATCAAAGCAGATGAGAGCCAACGAATTGAAGTTCTGGCGTTAAGCAAATAACACACAAAAATAACGACACTACAGTGGCGCCAGCGCAGAATATTCCTGTATTCCTGAGGCTGCAGGCTGTATTCCAGCGACTGGGGCGCAGTTTTACAATATATATATATATATATATATATATATATATATATATATATATATATATATATATATATATATATATATATATATATATATATATATATATAAAGAAGACACACGTCGAAAAACAGAAAGGTTTCTTTACGTTTTGGCCGTGGGACCGGCCTTCGTCAGGTTATTCTGACGAAGGCCAGTCCCAGGGCCGAAACGTAAAGAAACCTTTCTGTTTTTCGACGTGTGTCTTCTTTTTATTCATACTATTTACCGGCGTCCAAGAATTTATTCCCTGTAATTATATATATATATATATATATATATATATATATATATATATATATATATATATATATATATATATATATATATATATATATATATATATATATAGCTGTAAAATAGGCCTTCGACTGATCGATATACGAGCGATATCTGCTGTGTGTTGTCTCTTATCCTGCTTCGCCATGCTATCGCATGCCCGTTTCACTTTGCCTCACGTAGCTAGTGTGCGCAATAGACTGGTTTTTCCCTTCGTTTTCGCATTTGTGACTTCGCGAAGCAGAGATAGCAATGTGTAGTCGAAAAGCTAGAGATCCTGACAGGCTAAATACTCAGTGCTTACATCCAACTTGTTTTATGTAGAAATGAGTGGAGAGGAGGAGATGGCGCTTGTGAGAAGGGTAGTGAAGCCGAGAAAGTAACCACTGTCTCACCTTTATGCTCAGTGTGACATACGGGGCATTTAGGACCAGTCATACCACACTCGCAATTAGTATTTTGGTCACAAAAAAAAAAACAGCCAGTAAGAGAGATCGCTACCAAAATAAGAAACTCATTAATGCCAGCGGCGCGACCTTAGTTCGCGGTCTAGCAGAAATGAGGTCTCTCCAACACTTAAAACACTTAAAAACACCAACGCCGACAACAACAACGTGAAAAAAGAAAGTTCGTTAACAATGCTTTTCCTAATAGCTCGTCCAAATAAAATAAGCACCCCCTTTTCTGGTCTATGTCACTGTTATTGATGAGTGGCACTGGAAGGAAATTGAGTCATTTTTCTCGCTCCATATAAGAACTCGTTGCCGCTTATTATGAAGCCGCCTTTAATCGTGTCGACACTACAGCTTCTCGGCCGGCTGCAGGCGGGCGATTTATACAAACCACGTCGCCTCTGCAGAGTCGGCAACTTTTGCCCCGTGGAACAAAGATCGATGGCGCAGCCGCTGTCACACCATGTGACGCAGAAACTTTCCTCTAATTGTTTAGCGTAATTGCACCAAGTGAGAGGCAGTACCTGCGAGAGCCGCTCAGACGTGCGCTGTTCTGTCGCGTCCCCGATAAGACTTTGCGCGTTGCGATGGCTGAGCACGCCGGGGTGACTGATGGGCTCTGGACGCAAGCGTAAACGATGTAGACTGGCACGTTCAGATAAAGCATGCTAATCCACCCACACACACAAAGAAACGAGTCAGAAAATTTACAACTTTGAGAATGCTTGCTTAGCTGCATGGTTCCTTTTTGTTATCTTCGTGTTTCTGAAATGTTCTTGTCTTTTGGATATTCTAGGTAGAACCCTAATAAATAGCTTTTTTAATTTTTTAAGTAGTCATTCGGACAGCAGCACCACCTAGAAAAGCTTCACGCATCACCGCATGTTTTCAAGCCTCGTGATACTTGAAAACAGGGACCTAAAAATTAACTTCATAACCTCCAACGTTTTTCTCTATCTCTGTCCGAGACAAACTCTTGTGCAAAGTTTTGCCTGGGGTTGCTCTTTATCCAAAGTTTCAATCACTCTCAGAGAACCAAAGCTTCGAACCAATCTCAGCACCAGGATAGAAAGGTGAGCTAGTTGGTAATTTATAATTGATCAGCGAACTGGGAGCGTGGAAAGAACACACCGACGAAGCTAAGAGGAGCACACAGCGCTCGTGCTGTGTGCTTCCTATTTGCTTCGTGTGTGTGTTCCTCCTGTACTCCCAGTTTGCCGATAAATCAATCTCAGCGCCTAAGAAACGTTGTTGAAAGTGTAAAGGTCGTTTTAAATTTTGGGTCCTGCGCAGTAGGCAATTTTCGAAAATCCCTGCAGTATTTTTTTTAGCGTGGTCAGAAACGCCAAGCCTGCGCGGAAAGCGTGGTGCAGTCATAGCGAAAGCTGGAACCGCAGCATTATTAGGGCCCATGCTTAACTGATTTTGGGGCTCCTTATACTTGCACCTGCAAGGTGCCTACCATGTGATTCGTTTTCAATTTTGTCAAATTAGAAAGCACGCACTTTGCCATTATTCATTATTCTGCAGAGAAGCGAGATATCCTCTGCACGTCTGCCAGATATAATCTACACTTTGTTGGTGTGGTAGTTGATCACGATGAAGAATTATGTCTGAGCCCTTTGTAATGGGTTGGAAGCTTTAAACGACCCACTGGTCACGTTATTTGCATTGCGTGACGTGTGGTCGTTTTGTTACTCTCCTACCATTTTACATTAGATACACTAGCCTGAAAGAGAAACTACATTGAGGTCCCGAGAGTATCATGGGGGCATTTCTTTGACAACAATTACAAGTACACGATGCAACCTATTGATGTATTTTTTGTTAAGTGGGCAAACATGCAATATGCCATTACTCGTCATTCTGGGAGGAGTGTGGAATACCTGCGACGCACCTGAAAGGTATTACGGGCCCTCTGTTGATGCTGTGGCTGACGACGATGAAGAATTATTGCCGAGCTTTTCGTAATTAGAAGGAATTTGAGCAGGATGAGTTTTGTAATGAATTGGAAGCATTGAATAATCCACTGTGCCCGGTGACAACTTTTCTTGGCACTGAAAGGAAGGCTACCATGAGGTGGAGCTTTCTGCACGTGTAGCATTACGCGAAGTAGTGCGTTTTGGCGCGTGTCTCGTAACGCTATGGAAAGGGATGGTGGCGCACCATCAGCGTTTCATGTTGACGGAGACGAAAATTAGCGTGTGAGGTGCACGTAAAAAAGCGGGTTTTTCTCGCGCGTTAAAAACGCCAAGTCACAACGAATAAATTGAAGTAAATATGACTACTCATGGTGGGAGCTGCGTCCTGTCTCAAATAGCTCCACGTAGAAAATAAAGGTAGAACTTTCATATTTCACGGTGAAAATGCGGGCGCTCTTGTGGAACTACATTCACTGTCGGTATGATGCCCGCGATTTGGCTCTGTATAGCCTTGTCTCCGAGGCCAAGAAATGTTGTCGCCGAGTATAGTTACGAAATTCACATTGTGTAACGCCTGGTTGTTATCTTACTCTTCTACCGCGAGATGCCACACTTGATAGCGTCATTCCGTCCCCACATGAAGCCTGCGCAAGGTATTTCCGAGAAGGAGTTTTATGTACCATAATGGCTCTGTAGAATACTGGGCTGCTTGGAGAGCCAGGTTGGAACCGCGTTTCGTTGTGGTTATTTTTTGAAATATTAATTTCATTGTTTTTAGTTTGCGTGATAGTGGTTATGGGCACTGGTGGCGGCGACGGCCGAAAACTACGGCGTCAAGGACATCCATTATTGTTGTCTCATAATAGCTTTCAGTGTAGGAACACTGCCAATAAATAGTCGAGGCTCCTGAGAACACGCCAGCAAAACATTATCGTTGATTCAAAGTACCCTTAAAGCCGTTCCTTCTTCTCTGTACAAATGATGTCATCAAAGCAAATTACTGCGCCATATAGCCAAAGTTCACGACCATTGTCTGATTTCAGCATCGTGGGCTGCATACTTACCGTGGCCGCCACAAGATGCCGCCACGTACCCGCGCGCGTGCTCTCGCGATCACACTGGAGGTAAGCCGCGCATTCGAAGCAAAACTAGAGAAAGCGCTCAAGGTCGTTACGCAAGCTAACGAAGAGAAGCATGTTCTTGCCTCCCTGTCTCTCCCCTTCTTCCCTGCGTGACTGGTGCGAAAGGAGGGAGAAAGCGTGTGGTTGATTTCAGTAACTACGCTCGTATTTGACGGATTGTAAAAATCTTTTCGACTGTCCATTCGTGAGGTGGTGAGCTTGTTTAGTGAAACCATTAGAATTGAGAATTGGGCGCACATCTTATTAGGCAGCTAAGGTGTTAACTTGGAATGACCTTCTTTCATCACGAAATCGTTCTGTACTTTCGCAAGACAAGAGCCATTTCTGTATTCTCACAGATAGCCTTATAGGCCCACACAAGTGGGGACTGCAGATGCTAGAATAGTTATGAGAATGTGCCACCAAGTCAAGTCCACGCCATATCGTTACATTAGGCTGCCGTCTAACGTAACGCACACACACACACACACGCACGCACACACACACACACACACACACACACACACACACTCACACACACACACACACACACACACACGTGCGCTGGTAGAGTGGTGGTAGAGTGGCCACATCGTAACAAGTAGTCAAGTAGATCCTCTGTGAGCAGTCACAGCGTGGTTTATATCGGCGTTTTAGCCAGAGTCTGGCCTTCATCATGATTGAGGGTACAGTGTGTTGGTGCTCAGCTTTATACAATCTTAAATGAAGAAGACAAAAAGAGAGAAAGAAATAAATAAAGGAAAAAAACAAAAAAGAGCTAATGAGAATGTGAGGTGTACTCCCCTAGCCGTCCCTTTCCCCCTCCCTTTTCCCCCAGTAACCCCATTTGTATTTTTCTTCTCCCCTCCCACTTTTTCTTGACGTACGCCATGTTGGGTTAAAATGTTTTGCGGGAAAGCCACTCACCACCCGCGTAGGAGCAGCGCTTGCGCTTTAAAAGTACTAGCGTCACGCTTTTATATTTTCGCTTTCTTTTTTATTTTTCATAAGGGACAACACCAGGCAGGGAGAATCCAGGCTGTGGCAAGAGAAAAGGCAGCCAGAGAGAAACAGAAAAATTATATTTACAACCTATGTACTATAGTGAACTAGAATATTCTAGTTCACTATACTATGTACAGAACGTGAATGAGGAAGCCTCTGACCCTAGATGCGCCAGTCTTATAGACGCGTCGAGATGTTGAAAGAGGATGGGGCAGCACCACCATTGAGACACGTCGAGCATTTCTGTGAGACGCGCCCAGTGTCTGTAAAGGACGCACCCGAGTCAGTGACGGACGCACTCGGTGCCTGTGCGAAGGGCACTCCAGCATGCTCATAACACTGCGACGCATCGGCGTCGTCTGCATAGTGTTGGCTTCTCCGCGGTGTATTTGAACCACCTATGAGCGCGTGATGGCACGTGACCAATAGCGTTGCTGGAATCGTCAAAAACCGGGTGAGCGGCGCCCGGAAAATAGTGGCACAACTCTGCTACCTAAAGGTAGCACAAACAGTAACTCTAATGATGAATACATGATGAAAAGACGCGAGATGGCGGTACTAGAAGTTTTCGCTAGAGAGACAGACAGATGGATATACACACGGGCGAACGCACAGATGGACGGCAGCACGAACAGACGCATGGACGGACGGACAGACAGACAGACAGACAGACGAGCGGATGGACGGAATAACGAACGTATGGGCGGATGGATGGACGCATCAATGGTCAAAGGGATGAACGGACACATGGGGGCACGCATGGACGGACGCAAGCAAACACGAATGGATGGATGGAAGCACGGATGGACTGACGAACGTTTCGCACCACCAATCATCACTCACTCCGTGGATATGCTGTGATTTTTTAGCTCGAATTTTTTTTTTATTTATTCAAAACAATGAACTGAACAATTTAGGAAAAATTATTTATGCACAAGTCTAAAATGAACACAATATTTTTGCTTAACAACAATGTCAGTTGTCTTTAAATAATGTTTTCTCAATTTGACGCGTTCAAGTTCTTCATGGGTGGCGTTCGGAAGCCTTAAATGCAGGCAAATATTTTATGCTTGTGCCTGTAAAGCGTGCTCTGTCGCAAAGTTACTCGCTATGCAAAAAAGCACTATCTTTGTTCGTTTGCGCGGATAAAAAATTGGGGTATCCTAGGCTTCGCCTTTTATAGCGGAACGCGGTAGCGATATCCTGACCTTAGTGCGTATACAACGCCCATTTAGTACATACTTTCTGTTGTATAGTTTTATTCGAGAAGCTTACATGGTTTATTCGAGAACGCTTGTGCCCGTGTCTCAGTGTTTTCAATTTGTTTTCCTGGAAATCCTGCGAGCTGCCGCTCCCTCCTTTGCGGTGATGCTTCAGGACACACCTGAGAATGTTCCAGGCGTGCAACCGTCGCACCGGACTTCGTCGTCCAGGAAGCGTAGCAACGCGTCGAGCGACACCGACAGTGAGGCAACCGATTTGTATTCGGACGGCTTTGAGTCATCGGATGATGACTTCACGGTCGTCATGAATCGATCTACAATACGAAGACTACTGCAAACGGCATCGTCGGCAAGTGTTTCCACCGTTAAGACTGCACCACAGCGGTGGCCGCACACCATGCTGTTTATGCCCGAAGACCCTGCATCTAACTTGCGACTCCTTAACAGGCAAGTTCTTTCTGTGCTTCTCGAGGAAACCGCGCCGAATGAGATCAAAGACGTGAGGATCAATGCACGAAAGAATGTCCTTGCTGTAGACGTTATGCACCGTAGCGCACTGCAAAGCCTTCGGCACATAACAGAAATCGGCAACGTGAAAGTTCGGCCAATGGTCGCTACAGGTTGTAATGGCACTGTTGGCGTCATTTATGATGTGGATCTTTCCATCTCAGCTAATGACCTGCCAATACGAATAAAGCCAGCGACTGAAGGCACCCGCATTACGCACATTACCAGACTCGGCAACTCACGCTGCTTGAGGCTTGTGTTCGAGGGAGACAGCCTTCCCTCGTATGTCAAAGTTGGCCATGTTCGCCACTCAGTGCGTCCTTACATACCGAAGCCACTGCAATGCTACAAGTGCTTCAAGATGGGACACGTAAAAGGTGTCTGTGAGAACAAAGTTGTGTGTCCGCGGTGCGCTGAGTCTCACTCAAAAGACGCCTGCAGTGCCACCATACTACGATGTCCAAACTGCCACGGCGCTCATGAGGCCTCATCCAAAGATTGCCCGCGGGTGCGAAACGAGCACGCGGTACTCAGGCGTATGGTGCGGGACAATTCAACGCACAGGGAAGCTGCCGCTACACTACGCCGACGACGGCGTCGTGGGCGAAGACCATCACGGAAAAACGCCTCTACCGATAGAGAGATGTCATCCTCTATCAAAGAGGCTGACCCACAAACACCGAGCTCACTGAAGACGGATACTGCCAAACAGAAGAAAGGGACAGCAGTCGCGCCTTCCGAACAGTGGCCCTCTCTTCCACGACGTCAACCTACTTCGGAGCTGCATCAAATCCCGCCGCCCTCGACGACCCCTCAAACCAGTGATGCGATGAATGAAGATCAAGTGATAAGCTTGCTGCAATCGCTGATGAGTACCATGCGTGTCCTACTGAGTAATATGAAGACTTCTGCTGCGCAGACCGCACTGCATGTGCTGGACACCCTGAGTCCGGTGCTTGCAGCTCTAAAGTAAAACCATGGCCAGCGAGGCACCGTCGTTTCGAGCGGAAGTCAAGAATGCGTCTGTCTTTCAGTGGAACGCCAGAGGACTGAGGTCGCGCATGTCTGACTTTAGACAATTTGTATTTGTGAACCGCTTCCCCATTATTGTGATTTGTGAACCCAACCTGTGTGCTTCAATCAAGCTGTCAGGATATGAGTGCTTTATGTCCTCCACTCACAGAGACTGCAGCAAAGTTATTGTATTCATGCGCCATGACTTCACTTACGTTCACCACAGAGTCTCGCCTGATGAAGGGAATCAGTATGTGTGCCTTACTGTGAAGAAGGATAAGGTTGCTTTCACGATTATCGGAGCTTACTTATCTCCATCAAGCCGCCTTGACTGTGAGCGCTTACGCGGTATTCTGACATCGACTCCAAGGCCATGGGTGATCACTGGCGACTTCAATGCCCACCATTTCCTATGGGGAAGCTCCAGGGACAACTCTAGAGGAAGAAAATTGGTGTCCTTAGTTTCGGAGTACGAACTCTGCGTTTGTAACGATGGAAGCCTTACATATTTACGCGGATCAGCCTATAGCAGCTGCCTGGACCTTACATTGGTTTCTCGCTCACTTATCAGGAAAGTGCACTGGTTTTCGGATCTGGAAACGCGGGGCAGCGACCATATACCAACTTACCTGTGTATAGAAGGTTTCACCAGCTCCAAGTCCTCAAGAGGCCTCAAGTACACCGATTGGCCGAAATTCAAAATGTTAATGGAAGACTGCTGTACCGACGGCTCATCATATAACCTAGAGGACTCGATAAAGAATGTCCTGCAGAATACCACGCATACACATTTGACTAGTCACAAGCGCACCGATTTCGACATCGAGCTTGAGAAACTTCGCGCAATACGCCGTCGTGCAGAACGAAGGTACCGACGGACAAAGTGCATGAATGATTTGAGGCTGGCTAGACGCATTCAAAAGAAAATGCAGCGGCACATGAATAAACTGGCTAGGCGACGTTGGACATCCTTTTGCGAGTCGTTGGATCCACGAAAGCCCCTATCACTGATATGGCGAACTGTCCGGGGTCTTAGCACAACCTTGGGTCAGCGACACCCGTTTACATCTCTGGCACTTCACCTTCGATGCAGAGAAATTGACGTCGCAGAATCTTTCTGTAGAAGAATTGCCGGTGATTCCAATTTCACAGTATCAAGAACGGGAACTTTCGACAACCCACCACCCTCACGTGATCCCCGTATGGAATGCCAGTTTTCTATGGATGAGCTAGAGGCGGCACTGGCTCTGTGCAGACGTTCTTCAGCACCCGGTCCTGACGGCATTACCTATCGTGCCCTTTGTAATCTTGGAGACGAAGCTCGGAAGGCACTCTTACGCCTATACAACGACTCCTGGCAGACTGGTACTGTTCCCCAGGCATGGAAGTCAAGTCGCCTCATTCCACTTCTAAAGGCTGGTAAATCTCCTTTGGATATTGCCTCATACCGTCCTATCGCACTTGCCAGTTGTGTGGGAAAAACGATGGAACGAATGATTCTAACACGAATGGAGTGGTATTTAGAGCACTACGAAATCTATCCAGTATCCATGACCGGATTCAGGCGCGGCCATTCGTCAATCGACAACGTTGTTGATCTGGTGACATATGTTCAACACCAGAAAGCCTGTAAGAGACTGTGCGCCGCCCTGTTTCTAGACGTTAAGGGGGCTTACGACAATGTCACCCATGAAGCCATCCTTAGTGCTTTGAAAACAGTAGGTCTTGGTGGCAAGATATATATGTGGGTGTACAGCTACTTACAGCTGAGATCATTTTACGTGATGACAGCGAATGGCCCAACACCTGATTATTACAGCAGCCGAGGAGTTCCTCAGGGAGGAGTGCTAAGCCCTACCCTTTTCAACCTAACTCTCATTGGTCTAGTCGAGCAGCTACCTAGCACTGTAAAACTTTCTGTCTATGCTGATGACATATGCATTTGGACATCAGGTGTGACAAGGCCTCAGCTTCGCGCCCGCCTTCAGAAGGCTGCTACAACGGCGTCACGCTATCTTCGTGAACAAGGCCTCGAGGTGTCCTGCGGAAAATGTGCAGTGGTAGCGTTCACGCGGAAACCAATGTCTGCTTACAGTATATCGATTAATGAAGAATACATATCGTTCAGCAGAAGCCACAGGTTCTTGGGAGTCATAATAGATAGAAACCTGTCGTGGACTCCACACGTGAACTATGTGAAGAAGCGGCTGATCGCAACATGCCACAT
Source organism: Rhipicephalus annulatus (assembly GCA_013436015.1). Classification (NCBI taxonomy): domain Eukaryota; kingdom Metazoa; phylum Arthropoda; class Arachnida; order Ixodida; family Ixodidae; genus Rhipicephalus; species Rhipicephalus annulatus. The sequence goes on from WOVY01010845.1 coordinate 599,382, forward strand.
GCTCAAATTCCTTGCAGGAAAAAATTGGGGAGTGCCCATATCATCCATGCTACAACTGTACAGAGTGCTGTTTATCGGATTCTTACGGTACAGCTTACCTGCAATGTCTAACACCGGCAAGACCAACCTGCGCGCAATTCAGAGCATTCAAGCCCAAGCACTTAAGATATGCCTTGGAATACCCCGCAGTGCTTCAACGGCGGAAACCATTGCCATCGCTCAAGATCACTCGATAAATACGCATATTATTACCGAGACAATGCGCATGCACCTCAGGCATTATGCCAGGACCCCTTCTCACCACCTGGCGAGCCTAGCTGCTGAAAGGCCCCGCACGAAATACGGCACTATTGTCTCCAAGCATCGTTCATCGTTTGCTGAGACATACGCACCTGCATCAAAGCCACTGTTTCCTCCTTGGAGCTTGAGCCGGCCGCGAGTTCACTTAATGATTCCAGGAATGAGGAGAAAATCGGACTTACCGACACATGCCCTGAAACAACTGAGTCTATCCCTACTGGAAGAAAACTACAGTAACCACGTGCACATTTACACGGATGGCTCTACTACGCCGTCTAGTTCAGGTGGAGCAGTGGTTATACCATCACAAGGGATAACTCGGTGTTTTAAGACTTCACATGTGACAAGTTCGACGACGGCAGAACTCGAGGCTCTGCGCAATGCACTGGAACACATCAATTCGGAAGAAAGACCAGGTAAATGGGCTGTGTTTTCTGACTCAAAACCAGCGTTACAGTGCCTGACATCAGTTCTCCGACGCGGATGCCACGACCACTTGACCTACCAAACCGTGAAACTTCACCACCTGTTAATACAAAAAGGCCATGACATCGTCTTTCAGTGGTTACCTGGGCATAGTGGTATAGGCGGCAATGATTCTGCAGATCATGCTGCTCGCACGTCACATAAAGAAGCGAACAGCGTTCCGATACCGCTTTCAAGAGCGGATGCGGCGAGGCAGATTCGTCAACTGGCCCGCAGTCTCACACTGACTGAGTGGAACACACCTAGCATACGACGTACACGACTGCACGAGCTCGACCCTTCACTACAACTCCGGCCTCCAACCGGCCTACATCGACGTGAAGCTTCGCTTCTCTATCGCCTTTGGCTGGGAGTTGCTTTCACGAAAGCTTATACCACGTTAATCAGAATTACTGACAGTGCGGCGTGCGATGTTTGCGGCACCGACGAAAATATCGAACACCTGCTGTGTCATTGTCCTCGATTTGCCTCAGAGAGACAAGTACTTGCCAACGCAATGCGGCGACTGGATGATCGGCCTCTTTCTGTGCAGGTGCTATTACAGCAACGTACACATGCCTCGACAGCCCACAAGGCAGTGAAAGCCCTGCTGCGTTTCCTGAGAAAGACAGGCTTGTGTGAACGCCTCTGACATGCGGTAGAGTTCTACACGCTGCAGCGAAATTACTGTCAGTCTCTCCCCCACCCCCTTTTTTTCCTCTCTTCCCTCTTTCTCGTCTTTCTTGTCCCCTTCCTTTATCCCCCAGTGTAGGGTAGCCAACCGGATGACTCTCTGGTTAACCTCCCTGCCTTCTCCCTTTTTGTTGCTTCCCCCTTCCTTACATGGTAGATTACTACGATGTAATCGACAAAGTTGGAAGTTGCTTGAGTCAGGGAAGCTTTCGCTTGTGAGGCTGCATACTGTGTAGTGGGTAGCATGCTTTAAACTCTGTGTGTGAATTTTTTTTGAACTTGCTATGCACGTATTAGGTGGTTTTAAGCGAATACGTACAATAACGAGTGTGCCTTTTGTATTGGTTAACCGGCTTTAAACGATGAAGTCGTTACGATAAGCATATGTCCTGACGCTCGACGGCAATGTACACTGGCAGCATGACTGCGATGCTGCATGTTGCATTGTGGAGCCACTGTACAGGACGCGTGTGATTGTAAAGCACGAGTTATTTTCACTGCATTTCCAAGCAGACGAAGTTATTTTACCTGTTTTTCAAAGCAGACAAGTGGCTGTTTGGTAGAGCACATCCTTGCCACGCAAATGGTGTGTGTTCAATCCCCACGCAAGCCTGGCAGTTTTCATTGTTTATTTTATTAGCATGTTTTCCTATTTTTTTGGTCACGCACAAGATGATTTTTAGCTCACCGCCAGCGAAGCCCACGCTGGTGCCAACACCGACGCCAGAATTTTCGCGAAACGAGTTCTTTAACTTTGGTATCGCGTTAAAATGCATCTATTAGTGAAGTTTTAATATTGAGCTACGATAACAATTAAATAAATAAATCAGTCATTCAATATAACAATAAATTATTCAATCAATCAATCAATCAATTAATCAATCAACTTTATTTTTATGCTACGTTTAACAAAATACACGAAAACCTGGTTGAGAAGCAGCAGCAGTATCGCAACTTTGCCGAGCTGCAAAAGCCATGCACAAATGAACTTCTTTGTTTAATAATTTTAGCGTTTTGAGCTCGCTGTCGCGTCAAACGTCAAAGCGTAACTATATCAGCATATTAGAAGGGGGGAATGCTTAGAAACACGCCATAAACACAACGAATACTTGTGCAAAAACTGCATAAAAGAAAAAGAAAAGCTTTCAGTGGAACAAGCTCTGACGAACTTTTACTAGAGAAAAAGATTGATCACTGAGCACTAATTACTTTTAATAGCGACACCCCGAGCTTTCTCAATTTTTTTCTGCGTTTAACCCAAAACTGGATATAAAAACTAATGTGTAGGTGCCGCAAATTCCCCCTTTCCCCCTCCCAAAAAAAAAAAAACAATCGTCGCCGTGTGGACAGAAAGATACACGTGGCACTAGGAGTGTCTTTAGGAAGCGCACTATGACGTTGGGAGTATCTTAGGAAGCTTCATGGCTTACGCATAATTTCCACTTTGATGGTGTTGCTACACAGCAAGACTACATTCGTAAATGGGTTAATATTCTACACGTTCCCATCAAATCAGAATATTTATTGGTAATAACACGTGCCTTCCGATTTTATATTTCCGTCGTAAAACTGGAACCGTTACCTCTTCTTTCACGTGTACGGTCACTGCATAAACTACACATAATGCCGAAAAAAACTGCCATGCTTTGCCATTCTTTGTGGGGCATTGGGTTCCGCATCGTAAACGTGCCCTTACTGTAGGAATGTACTTTTAAAAATTTATTTTTCGTGCAAAGCTATTCGCACCAGCGGGTTACAATTTCGAACGTACGTGAACGTGCACCTAGGCATCTCTTTTTATAGAAGCAGACTTTTTTTCTTTTGAGCTGGTTGCGTAATATTGGAATTCATTTTCTTCATTCTTTGTCCCATTTAGTTGACCGGTCCCAAACATCTAAACGGAAACATATTTTTATTGCAGTCACGTCTTCGACGTGGCCTGAGAACGTTTGCGTGCCATTTCTGAAAAAAAAGAATACTCGCGAAGCTGGTTGCCACAGTAAAATACAGGATTGAAACAACAAAGAATGGCGTTTATTGCTCAATAGTACTCGTGGTATAATAGCAAAAGAAAGAACAGAACCACCAAAGCGCGAGCGATTATTTTCGCCCCGGTTCAATCCCTTCTCGTAATTATAGTTTAGTTTTTGAAGTCGCAGTGTGCAGAGTGCAGCGCTCGACTATAGTTCATGCATCTGAGCCGTTAGAAGTGTTGCTACGAGGTGTTTTCAGCGCTTTGGCGTATCACTGAAAAAAAATACACACACACACACACACACACACACACACACACACACACACACACACACACACACACACACACACATATATATATAGATATATATATATATATATATATATATATATATATATATATATATATATATATATATATATATATATATATATATATATATATATATATATATATATATATATATATATATATATATATATATAGTCTAGTAGATCCTCCGTGAGCGGTCACAACGTGGTTTATTTCGACGTTTCGGCCTAGAGTCTGGCCTTCATCAGGAATATATATATATATATATATATATATATATATATATATTGATAAGCCCTAATTTCTTTACGATTTAATAACTGTCGGGCCACTGGAATTCACCGTTCCTTCTCATTCCGAAGTTTAGAAAATAACTTGATAAGAGAAGAAAGATTAGAAAATGACATCGGCCCCTGTCTGTCCGTACATGGCTCTCTCTCGATCTTTCATGCTTTAGAACAGCATAGCTTAGAGAACGGCGTTTTTTTTTTCTGTGCTAATATAGAGTCGTAATTGAATCTGGATCTATAAGGGAGTGGAAGAGGCATGCCGTCACCGGTTTCGCGTAATGGGTTTTGTGACGGCGCCTGTGCAAGCGTGTGCCGAATCGTTGTAGAATGATAACTCTTTCGCCACGTTTTGATGTTAACATTGCATGACAGATATATCAACTTTATCAATTGGAAATGTCACATTTTTTTCAAGTCCACGTTTAGTGCGATTCAGTCACTGCTGGGCGCATGCTGTTAACGCATCCCTGATGCTTGGAAATTTCATGCTCGCATAGTACTTTTGAATAATAGGCTTCTTGAGGCTTGCGACGTCCAAAAATTGTTGACGCATTGCGGGAACTTTCCGCTGAATAATACCATGTGCGATGAGGTTTATTTAATCAGAAATGTCGCAAAGAGGTTGCAACGAAAAAGAACCGTGCTTTAAGGTTGTTAAAAGTGGCACAGGCTCTCTTTCTTTTTCTTCTACTCTTCTCATGGCTCTTACCGAATGCAGGAAATGGGCCAAGTGTTAGGTTAATTTTGTTCTTGTTTTCTTGTTTTAAGTGTTTCTTCGCAATACTTCTCGTATAAGCTAAGAATAGGTAATAAAACAGACCTAATGACGGAATATTAGTAGTGAAATCTTTAAAAGGATGAAAAATGTAGCTCAATATTTGTTAGTCTGACTGATAAATTCATCTATATCGTAGTAAACAATCCTGTGACTGTAGCCCCGAGTGGAGGGGCCAAATGAAAGAACAACTGATTCAGATATTTCCAGACCCAAGTTTTGAAGAGGTGGTGCTATGAATCTTCTCCTCAATGACGTGTACCGGCGACAAAATAAAAAGTAATATGACAAATTGTTTCCTCCTTCATACAGAAGTAAGATAGAGGAGACAGCGCTTGACTTGCTCTATGTTGGTAAAAGTTGAGGGAGGTAACCCGGAGCGAAGTCTAGTTATAGCCACTTCCATTATTCTCAACTGCGATAACTTTCGCGCAATCAAAGCGCGGGGCTTTTCGTCTTCTTCCGAAGGTGCATACGCATTGGTGCATGTGCTCTACTACACATGTAAGGACATTGAAAATGTCGAGTACTGCCTCAGGAAAGCGTGTTCCATTTCTGTATATATTGTTATCATTGCGTCATGGTTACTAGTGGCGCCATGGTTTGATCGTTTTGTGTAAGGTGCTATTTCTTTTTTTGTGCTTTCCGGTGTACCTTTATGCATGACGAAGCGATCGTTAATTTGTTGATGTCATTATGCATGTGCTAGAAATTTGTTGATGGGAATCATACAATAGCATGGGATGTTACAATGGTACATTTACGCTATGTAGCCAGCATACTGCACCTCACGATATATATACTTGATTTCCAGCAGAGTACACAGCAAAAAAGAAAAAAAAAGAAACCTAGACAGTATAAGAAAAAGAAAGAAAGAAAGCAAGATTGCTTCAGGTACTTTGTGGGTCATGGTTTGCTTCACTGATACATCTGATACAGTCGTTGAAACTGACGCAATAACTCATACTTGCAATCCATGGTTAATGTTACTAAATACATGCACATTATATGGCCCTCCACTTTCGTTATGCAACGCTTTTAAATGAGCTTATATAAAGCCTTCTAAACGGTGCTAGCATGAGAGCTGCCCAAGTGAAAGAATGCAGGATGGCCTACCTCCCGATTGATACCGCTGTTAAAAAGTTTCATGACCTGGAGTTCCGAATAGATACCTACACGAAGCGTAGTGAACACTTCTGCTATGTTTATTTATTTTTAAGAAGATGCTTCCGCAGTGCGTTGTATATTGCAATTACAGGGAAGTTTGTTCTACCTCGATTGTTCTACTACGAGTTTGTTCTATTTCTACAAACAGACAAATGTACCAATAGACAGACAGATAGACAACCAAAACTTTTGCGTCGAAGGTCTCCAAGAAAGACTATCGTCTTTAAAATATGAGTGTGACCTTAAAACAACTTTACTGTTGTTAAGTGTACTCTAAGTAAATGAACAAAATGTGTCATTGCTTTTTTACGCGAGATTAACGGTTGGAGTGATAGAGCACATTGCACTTTGTCTCCTGAGTCTTTCGGCTTTTTCACTGCGGCACAAGCGTACCGATCAATATTTCATGAACGAATGGGTGTAGGTAGTTATTAGGAAGGTGTAGGTGCCACATTCTACGCTGCATTCCTGAAGATTCTCTATGAGCGTTTGTTGACTCGGCCAACGCTACTCTTCTTCCTGAGCATCGCACGTTTGCTATTGCCTAGGCCTTGTGCCGCACCTGTTACTACCCACACCATTGTGCAGTGGCCGGCCACCTAAATGCATGGAGTGCGTCGTAGAAGGTCGTACTATTTCTTGAGAGTAGGGGTTAAACTACTTGGGGCAATGTCCCGGATATCGTGCCCAGCAACGGCGCTGACGGGAACTACAAAGCCAAGGCGAGTCCGTTTTGCAACCGAATGCATCGGAAAACGTACCGCTGGGCCACAACATCAACTCCATACTAAGCCACGTCCACCTCCATTACGTCGGCGGGCGCCACTTTCCCGATGGCCGCAAAACCCCATTCGTAAAGTAGGATGGCAAGAACGCCGATAAATTTGACGAAAGTACCACCATAGTGATTGCAAGAGGCCTGGCTCAAGCCAGCTAATGCCTTTATTCTGAGTGTCCTCTAATCAAAAAGCACCCACGCATCGAGTCGTTTAGCGTTGGCGCTGCGACTTCCGAACTCCATGTCCATGCCCAGTGTCTTCACAACACTAGACGAGGCAATATGCGCCATGCAGGCAATAACTTCTCGGACGAGAGATATATACTGGCGGAGCTGCAAGCCGGCAACCACGAGATTCCCATTGTGAGCGGAAGACGCATGGGCGTAACTAGGGGCGTCGTGGTTGTTCTAATGAGCGAGAATCTCCACATGTCGACATTTCATCCCGGCACCGACACCAGCCAATTACCGTTCTACGACAAGGTGGATTCATGCTTCAACTGACGCAAGGTGACCCACCACACGGATGTTTGTCCGATGCCACGTAAGCAATGTTACCAACGTTGCATTGAGGAAAAACCTCTCCGTGTAGAGAGGCTAAGCACCCACGTGCCCGCCACGCTGCATCGTCTGCAGTGCTGCGCACAACACCGGCAGCTCAAAGTGCGAGTATCGCGTCACCAGTGATTAGCGTCATCACCATCCCTTTCAACAAAGCCAATACACCGTGAGTTGAAATGACTCGTTTCATCCTCGTGCTTAACACGACAGGAAGCGGCAGTAACCAACGAAGCACCAGCAGCGGCAGGTGGTTTCACCACTGTATTCAGCGACCCAAAGACTGCTAGTTTCAACTCTACATGCAGTATTGCGGTCCCCATTCTCCTTACAGATGCTGAGGAAGTCACTATGCTCAATGGAGCTGGTATGGGTGCCTGATCATGCGGGGAAGCCAGGCAATGAGGCAGCCCTCATATATGCTCGCGGATTAGTCAGTCGAACGGTGGCACCCGCCTCTGATCCGGGAACTATGGTCAAGCCTTGACATCTTACGTTGACACTACACAGTATTACCGTCTTTCGAGGCTGTTTAGCCATGAGTTAACTAAATCCCAGGAGGCTGTCGGGCATAAATATATGAGCACGGGAATGAATGAGTTCATATACAAACACATTCATTCGATTCTCCATATATTTATACACGTATAGTGAAGGCAAAATGAAACCCACTACTTAACACGACATACGATTTATAACCAATAAACAATCTATATACCTATTGAGCTTGTCCAGCGCCCGGGCAACTCCTTCGGGTCCCACTTGAAGTCACTCCAGCATTTCCACTAGTCTGTCCAAAATATTGTATTAAACTGCACCGCTGTTTCATTCGTTTACACATGTGAGTCAGCAAATTCAAGGGTAATTTAACGGTAACACCAAGAGATCCAAATGCTTCGCCCACTCATTATCATTCACTTCGTGGAGATGCAGCGATTTCTTTATGGTAAACAACCACGCGCAGTTGAAAGAGCCTGTGCAGGACATAACAAAACTCTGAAGAGCGACCTGGTCTAGCTGGAGCACACGAAAATACGCCATATAAAAAGCATATACAACCGTAATACAATTGACAGATATATCAGTAATTATTCAGAATTCAACGACATTCATTGGGCTAGAAACGTTCACCAATATTAAGGAATACTTCTATAGTATTCATATATTAATGTTAGCAATAAAGACACATAAATTCATTTTTCGGTGTACCTTTTAAGAAATAGCTCTAGGAACCGCGTTGTTTTCGTGGATAAAGGAAGTGTACAGTTAGTTTTGAGTGCGTTTTATTTCATCTTCAAGGAAGCCAGCAGTAATTCTGGTGACTCTTTTATTTCACGTTGTAGGCGAGCCCTTTTTTCTAGCTTCATTAAAATAGCAATTTCTAGAACATAATTAAAGTAACGCTTGAAATTGTGCAGGACACCGCACAATCGCTGATGCAACCTTCCCAGAATTGCTTACATAATGATGCTTAGTAAAAATGAATACACTAGCAAGAATAGTAAACCACTATTAGGTGTGTCCGTATTTCGATCATCGATCTATCCCATATACGTATCAATTTCTAGAATTAGTGATATTACAGCAAAGTGCATTTGTCGAGCGAATATAACACCTGAATTTTTGAAGAAAATTATTGATTACGTATAGTGCCCACGTGGAGGCGCCCCTCGACGTGCCCCAAGGGGTGGCACTTCTCGTGATGCTTAAGTGAAGTTGTTCGTACGATGTCCTATTGCACTTGCATCTACTGCGTACTTTCTGCTGCCGGTGAGGCTCTTCGTAAACTTTCAATGGCTCATGTCTCCTTCTAAGTCATTATGCCCACGTGTTCTTAGCGCAACTGACTGCGAAAGAAGTCATCAGTCTTCGTCCAAAACTCGATAACGTCATCCCGACGCAGAGGTTCTTCTCTGCCATCGTAGGACGCACGTGGCGGTGTTGTCGTCAAAGCCGTCCAGTCATCGTCGTGTCGTCGTCATTTTGTCGTTAGCCTCCATCTTCAGTGTCATTTCTCTCGTTTCGTTTAACACCGTTATCATCGTTGCTTCGATGAGACGCTTGTGTCGTTGGCCGAGCTACCAATTCCCCTCAAGTACGCCCAACTACCCAACGCAAGCTTTCGTTAGTTCTCATTTTTTATATCGTTTCTCACAAAAGTTGGCGCAGCTCATCAATAAACACCATTTTCTGTATAGAAGATGATAAAACGATCTTAAAAACACAAAAAAGTTGTTTGCTTCGAGGCGGAAAAAAATTAGCATTTTTTTTCTACCGCATTCCAAATTGTCTCTCGGATTTCGTCATGATGATATCTCATTTGAATCGCGCATTGCCTCTGGAGCTACTGCGGGTTTCAATCGTTACCGTGGTGTTAGCCTGCGTGTATAAACAGGAAGCCGGGTAATAACACTGTCCCACATGGCGAATGCCATTTGCAAGAAAATAACACTCTATCACGTTTTAATATTTGGTGTTAGTTCGGAGTATACTTATACCCACAAGAAAAAAGGTCGGCACGGAAGTGGAAAACGACGTGTTCGAAACATTATTTCTCACTCACAAGATCGCACATAAGGGCCAATAACTTATATTGTTTATGTGGAACATTATATCACAACTGACACCATAGGGAACGCACCAAATGGACAAACGGTTAGGTGCACACACTTTTATATAGTGTATGTAAACTTGGTGGTAGAACCACAACTTATATTGTTCACGTCGAACTTTGCAGTAGCGTTAGCATCTTATGACGACAGCCTCACGGTCTACAAGTGCGTCTATGATGACACTGCATTCGAATTTCAACGCCAGCTCTTGCATCACTGGGTGCGGTATTCGGTGTGAGGTATGTGATGCGGCTGCATTCGCATTTGTATTCGAGCTGTCGTTTCGGCGAACTTTGTTGAACGCTCTGTGCGAAGCGCAATGAATAGGTAGCCTTTATTCATTTTTTTTTGTGGCTGCGCCACGGGATGCGCCGTACACAGACGCTGGCAAAAAAAGCGATATTTATTCAACGCCACATAGGACCTTCCCTTTAATTCAGATTACGCTCTGGAAGTAGAGCGTCAGACGTGACGCTTGTGCTCAGCTCACATTGCTTCAAGTGGTTTATGTGCAAACATGTGCTCTTCTAGTGTAACCTGCAAGATTAAACGTCGACAATGTCTGTGCACTCAGTCACACGATGAGCAACAGAGTGGCCGCTACGACCGGGTGAGCGAAGAAAAAGGCGTGCGCCCAACTCGGAACAGGGCATTCAGAGCTCACCAGCAGTTGGTAGTGAGCGCTGAGTGTCATGTTTGTTTTTCGAGTGAGTGAGTGAGTTATTGTATGAGTGTTTGCGGGAGTCAAAGTTGCGCTAATTATTCGTGCCATTTTATTTTTTTACTCATTTTGTTAATTTGGCTGTACTTGCCTTTGCTGTCAAAATTGTCGAGTACAGCTGCTGTTCTTGACTATGTGCCTACCTCATATAAATGAAGGTGTGTGATAATAACAAAAATTATGTCCATCCATCATTAGGTGAAAATACCTTGAGGTACAAAGAGGGAAACTGTTCCGACGCATTTATCGCTCAAGTTATAGCCCAAACTTACAAAAACACGTGATGACTGGAAGCTAACATCATCTATCTGAAAAACCAGAAAAAAGAAATTGCCCAGCATTTGGTTGGTAGGCTCTATCTATCGGAAAAAGAGAAAAAAAAATTGGCAGCATATCCACGGAGTGAATGATGGAGAGTGGGGCGAAGCGTTCGTCCGTCCATTCGTTCTTGCTTCCGTCCGTCCATGCGTCCGTCTGTGTGACCGTCCATGACTCCATCTGCCCGTCCGTGCGTGCGTCTGTTCATGCGTCCGTCCCTGCGTCCGTTCATGCGTTCATCCATGCATCTGTCTGTGTGTCCGTTCGTCCATCTATTTAACACTCCAAGTACCACCATCTCGCATCTTTTTATCATATATTCCCCATATAGAAGCACCGCCATCCAGCGGACATTCCAAGGACTAAACGATAGGTGGCACACGCACACTTTCTTACGGCCTGCGCTTTGGGTCCACTTCCCACCTTTAACCACCTCGAGTTCATGGTATATTCTAGTTCACTGTATTCATGGCACTGCGACCAAACGCTCACTAAACCTTTCGAAAACCAAGGAGGTTACGCCCAGCGAGTATAACGTAGCAACCTTTTCCTGTCAGATAGTGCTCAATGTACATGCCAATGGCTGCTAATGGGAAATGAGAGACAGGAGAATTCAGCTTTTAATTTCTTACGGCTTGCGCTTCGTATCTGCTTCCTCCCTTTAACCACCTCGAATTCATTCATGGTATATACTACTTCACTGTATTCATGGCCCTGCGGCTCAACGCTCGCTAAACCTTTCTAAAACTAAGGAGGTTACACCCAGCGAGTATAATGTAGCAACCCTTTCGTGTCCGATAGTGCTCAATGTACATGCCTTTGGCTGCTAATGGGGATCACAGCGTGCGCGTTGACTAAAAGCCGAATGCTCCTGTCTCTCATTCCCCATTAGCAGCCGTACATGCCAATGGCTGCTAATGGGGATCGCAGCGTGCGCGTTAACTAAAAGCTGAATGCTCCTGTCTCTCATTCCCCATTAGCAGCCATTGGCATGTACATTCAGCACTATTTTTTTATTGTTCAACAACGCACAGAAGAAATCTCTCACCGGCACCACCTTGGAGGTCAAAATCTTACTATTGTTACACACTACTACAACGGTTACGAGGGACGAACTTCACCCCTAAAAAATGCAGTAGCTATAATGAAAAATTGACCGAAATTCAGCACCATTGTAACACTACATCTGTACCACAAAAGCAGGGTAAGGGAAGTTTCATCGAGATTACGAAGACTTAGTTAAGATATGAGTGACAGCGTTAGACTAGTCGCAGTGGGTGAAATTTTTGGTGGAAGAAAACTTTGTATGCAGGCTGAAAAGTGGTACGTACGTGTCACAAAAAAGTTAATAAAGGCAAAGGATGCACACCCGCCAAATGTCCTGAGCTCTCACCCTATTTCCTGACCTTATGCAAAATTTTATTCTCAATTAACTGGCACCGCGTCTTTGACATTTACACCAACTACATAGTTGTGTTGGCGTGACGTCTATGCAAAGAGCTAACAAATCCCTGAGTACATCGTTATACAGCAGTTTAGTTTAGTATCACACGTTTAGTTTCTCCCACACGCCGTGGTGGTCTAATAGTTATGGTGCTGGCCTGTGTACCCGAAGGTCGTGGGATGGAAACATGGTGGGGACACAGCTGAATTTCAATAAAGAAAAGATGCTGGTGGTCCGACTAATGTGTGATCTCAGTACATGTTAAAGAACCCCAGGTGGGCAAAAATTTCAGAACCTTTCATTGCGACGTCTCTCATATTCACACAGTGGTTCCACAACAGGGATCGTACCATATGTTAACTGCCACAAATGCAAAATGACAACTTTACAGTTTTGTCGTGGTAACACTTACACACGCAATACAGCCCACAGAGTAAGGAGTCGATCGGTAATAGCCCTGGCTCACCTCCCTTTACTTATAGCTTCTCATTGTTTCTCGTGAAAGCTTTCGTTTTTGCACCTTGTGCTAACCTCACAGAGGAACACAAGCTTTTCATTTAACCGAGCGCCCAAGGACGTCATCAGACAGAAGGTCATTTATCCTTGCTTTTATTCGCCTTACTTTCTCGACTATTTTCCAACAGACCGAAAGTTTCTTTCGAACACGCACCCGCACACACGCACAAAAAAGTGATGGTGTATGTACACACTATCTGACAGCGGCGAAATGCGATTGTTTAAATTGATTGCCTTAAGGCTATCATGCGGGTTGAAACAGGAATTGAAAAGGGATATTAGACACATCCGTCACTGTGATGGATCGCTACGTTTTGCAGCTTTCTCCAAAGAGTCAAAAAACGGGTGCTTTTGATCTGCTCAGCTTCTGCTTTAGAGTGTTCACGCAGCGGCGCTTGCCTCGGCGCTTTTCCGTCACGCAGCTGTAGTATGACATGAAAAACTGCAAGAAACAAAAGAAGGCAACATGCCCAGATGGAGCAATAATATGATGCTAGAGACAAAAATAAAAGCTAAAGAAGTCGGGTGGCGTGGACAACAGCAACAGAAATAGAGACAGCGAAAGCGGAAAAGAAAAGAATACAATGTTGAAAGACCTCAATTCCAATGAAGAGCGGCACCGGCTGTTGTCGGCCACATCAGAAAAGCGAGTGGAGAGCCAGCTGCTGATGAAGTGCTGATATAGTTTCGCAGGCAATCTGGCCTCATATGAATAGCACGTCGGACGAGTTTCACTGTTCATTATTTACTGCTTGCACATGTAATTGAGAACCGGTATCCTTGTTTATATCTTAACGGTAGGAATATGAATTCGGTAGGTGGGACCACTTAGCCAATCACTCCAACCAAAGCTAGTGACCTGCACACGCAGCCAACCTGACAGTCAAGTGAGCCGGATGATTTGTTCCGATGAGTATCCTGTCTAGTTGGACGTTCAATCTTGTCTGGCATTCTGTGTAGAAGGGACATTCAAGCTCATTAGGTGTGTCGCCGAAATATTCACACATTCCGTCTCATTGGCTACGTTGCAATTTGGGTCATTTGACCTCTTGTGTACTCCATATGATACAATAAGGCTCTGAATCCCTAAGAAACCATGTGCGCTTCTGTGTTAATTAATGCTAGTGCCTAAAAATATGTGCAGCTTGAAAGTAGGTCAGGGATAGATAGATAGAAAAGTAGGTCAGAAATAAATAGATAGATAGATAATAAGATAGATAAATAGATAGATAGATAAATAGATAGATAGATAAATAGATAGATAGATAGATAAAAGATAAATAGATAAAAAAATAGATAAATAGATAAAAAGATAGACAAATAGATAAAAAGATAGATAGATAAAAAGATAGATAGATAGATAAAAAGATAGATAGATAGATAAAAAGATAGATAGATAGATAGATAAAAAGATAGATAGATAGGTAGATAAAAGATAGATAGATAGATAGATAGATAAAAAGATAAATAGATAGATAGATAAAAGATAAATAGATAGATAGATAATAAGATAGATAAATAGATAGATAGATAAATAGATAATAGATAATAGATAAAAAGATAAAAGATAAAAAGATAAAAAGATAAAGATAGATAGATAGATAGATAGATAGATAGATAGATAGATAGATAGATAGATAGATAGATAGATAGATAGATAGATAGATGGACGCATGGATGGATGGATGGATGGATGGATGGATGGATGGATGAATGGATGGATGAGATGCTCTCACAACAGCCATTGCCATGGTTGTGAGGAGCGTTTATATAAACCAAATAAATGTATTTCGCGGTCAGCATAGCTGGGTTGAAACATCTGCTCTTCTTCTTGACCGCGTGACTGATATTTTCATAAAGTCAGTTTTCTGTATGCCACTAAAGACAAGAAAAGTTCAACTCGCAATTTAGGGTGCCAGGACGTTTACGTTATCTACTTGCCCTCGCTGTTCTGGCGATGAACGCCTAGCGTTGCGTTCATCGCTTGTGGCGTCAAGATACATGATTCTAAAGTAAAGGTGTTGGCAGTACTTTTCTTGGCCGCAGATACGTGATCAAAGCGCGCTTATTGTTTGATTTGGAAACATAACTGAAATGTCGACTGTCACATCCTTATTTCGCAAGGTTAACAGTGTGCTTAAATACGCCGGCAAAGAACTGATAGGCTTTCCAATTTGTTGGGCATAAATTATGTAGAAGCATCTTCCAAGTGGCTTTCCGTCTTCTGTAATTGCGCGTACATTCATCAATCAACCAATGAGAGGAGGGCTGTTTGCTCGATGGAATAAAGAACTCTGGATTTTTACGACATCCTTCTAGTATGAAGCCGATCTTAGATGTAATTTTCTGACCATTGTCATTCTGAAGTTTAGCAAATACCGAATGCAGACAGGTCTGAAATTTTTTATGGTTTACATATGCTCGTGGTTGCTGATCTAAAGTTGTTACTGGGCATATAATGTCAAAAACTACCGGAAGATGGTCGCTGTTAGTTGCGGAGTAACCACGGACCACGAGAAAACATTATACATATTGTTACATAACGTCAAATCTAACACTGATCGAGTCTGACCTCGAAAAAATGCTACGTGTCCTTTATTTATACACGAGAAATATTTGTCAATGGTTCCCTCCCACAGCCGTCTACCACACAGGTCTGTCTTCCTCCCCCAAGAGAAATGATGGGAATTAAAGTCACTGGTGAGCACCATTTTTTTTTGACAGGCTGGCAAATCATTGTTAACTTGACTTGTGTTTTGTACACCAGTGGGGAAACAACAATCTACGATTGAAAAAAGGTAGTATTCTGGACAGTACAAATTTAATGCTATTATTTCGCAATGCTGGTCCAACATCCTGAAAGCAATTTTCGCCCTAAAACATAATTTGCTTCATACGAGTGTTATTAAACCACAACCACGTGTTTGATAATCTAATAAAAAAGAAATCCTGTAAACTAACAATTTTATCAGGCGTGCGCCAAGTTTCTTGTAGAATTTTAGTAGAGTTATAATATTGGGGTCAAGTAGGTTTGAAAGGTAATTGAAATCGGTTGAGGCTGAGAATATAGAACGGCAGTTTCCCTGAAGTACCTTCAGTGTACCAATAGTGCTTAGCGCACCGCAGAGCCCCATGCCTTAATTGTTCTTTTGGTATCTTTTCTTGCAAGCAACAACTCATTCTTTTTAGTTTTTGACTTAAGGTCCACAAAGATAGGCGATCGTATACGTTTATGAGCTCGGATCTCATTTTCCATATCTGTAGTATCACTTGTGCTTGGCTGAGGCGTACAACGGTCGGACTGCATCTGCACAATAGGTTGCTCAGACTCATTTACACATTCAGGCAGTTTGTACAGCACTATATGCTATGTAGTTGAGTGGCTTCAACGGTGTCTGATTGGTGAGGAACTGTTGGAGCCTGAGCTTGCACTCCTTGCGTAATCTGAGTTGAAACGATTGGCGTTAGACAGTAACTTAGATTAGATATAAACTTATCCATTGGCTTAGCCATTCCATTATCGACAGCATATTCAATGACCCGTGATAGGTTGGAATCTAAACCAGAAATGTGTCGTGCTGCACCGCAATACCCGAAGGCCCTATCTTTAACTACATCAATAGCTTCCCTGCGCGAACAGCGGCGGCAGTCTATAATCTCTAGGGTTTGTATTTCCTGAGGGTGAACAGAGCATATGGATTAATCTGCGGAGTGACTTCCTCCACAAAGCATTCGCCTAATGAGTGGCTTTCGTTGCAGGCGTGGCAACGCATATTTGACTTGCATCTTCCCACACTCTGGCCGAATCTTCAGCAGTTTTTACACTGAACTAGACGGGAAGCGAGGGGCTCCACGCGAAACATAAGAGGCCATAGCTTTAATTTGGACGGGCAAGTTGTACCCACAAATGTAGCAATGACAGATTCGTTTGGTATCTTATCGTCGTTATTTGGACAGTTGCAACGGTAAACAGAAATTACTCCTACTCCCGAAGGCCTGTATATGGTCTCTTATGGACTCAGTTCGACGCCCCTTACGAGGCCTTAAACGCAAAGTGAGGTGGAATGACAGCATTCACTGGGGTTGACGCGAACAAAGTAAAGTAAAGCAGACGCTGCACATAGGTCTGGTCTGATGACCTATACACTATGCCGCCTCGTCCAAATCAGCACGCGTTAGTGATGGTCTGAAAGTGGTTACATGTGGCTTTCAGTTCCTTCTGGACCGCCTGGGGGTTCATGATGAGCCTGGTGAAACGTCCATTTGTAGGCACCAGTGCGACAGGAACACTGCTGATCCCACTGCGAAAGAATGACTCTTATGGCAACTCATTAGGTGACAGTGACGCCGACCAGGTGGATCGCGCCTGGCCAGGAGAATTGGTCGACATCAGTACAACAGATTGGGGTAAATTCAAAAGCAAAAAACAACAACTACTAGACACCATAAAATAAAACTAAAAAACTAAGACCACTCAATGCTTAGCCAACAACACCACAGTCAAACCGCAGTCCCGGAGGCTATCGAGAACCTCCGGTCTTTCCCTGCCCCGTATTTTATATTCGCTTGTTCTACTGGCGGCGTGTCTTCGTTTTTAGTGGACCACCGGTGAGTAATGGTATTTACTCTATGTTTGTGGTGCATACGTTTGTTGGTGATACCCACAATTGAATTAAATTGAAAAGAACTTGACTTTGTCGCGACTCAGACCACACCCGGCACAGTCCACGGATCGCGGGCCTGAAAGGTTCGACCACGAGTTGCTTCGTAGATAAATATTTTTGACGAGGTGGAATACGAACCCGCATAGCCTCGACCCGAAGGCGAGCGTTGTGGCCACTGGGCTTACCACGTACGCTAGCAGAGACTATAGCATAGCCTTGTATAATATAGTACGGAAAAGTGTACGTGAGAAAGGTAAGTGCTGGTAAGGAGAGAAGAAAGGAGGAGGAGTGAGAGTAAAGTGTAGCACCGAAAGAATGAGAAAGATAGTAATGGGAAGAATGGGTGGCAGAGATTAAAAAAAGGAGAGAGAGAGAGAGACAGGAATAAAAAAGAGATGGAAACTAGGGACAAGAAAGAAGCAGGAATAAATAAAGAAAAAAAATAGAGAAAGAAAAGTCGAGAAAGAAATTTAAATTGGAAGAGAGAGAAAGGAAGAAATAGAAATAAAGAGCAACAAAAGAGGCAATCAGAAGAAAGAGAGAGAATGTGAAAGAAGGAAGTAGAAATGCATAACAAAACAGCAACAGCCAGGACTACTTTCTTGGCCACCAGCTGCGCTGTCCCTTGAGCATTGCGCCTCTAGTGCTAGATGCTCTAACCTCTCTTTTATTTCTTTGCAAGAAAGAAAGAGAGAAAAAAAGAAAGAAATGATTGTGAGTGCGGAAGCGCCCTTGCACAATATTGGCATGGACTTATAGCGTAGAGAGAAATCCATGAAAGCGCTGCTCAATAATTTTCCTGTCATGGTGCACCGTCCAAAATTGTACAATTTACTCATCATTCTAGTGCTCGTTCTCCCACACTCAGCTTGGCTCGAGAAATGCTGACGATGTTCTCCTGACTGTTATTCGAGGTCGAAGCTTGAATGGTCAAGCGTTTCGTTTAATTATGCACATTTTTGACAAAATCGGTGCATAAACTGCACTTCTAGATATGTATTCTCCGTAAACAATAATTTAGAATTCATTCCTAACAGTTATTGCTGTTTCAGAGACTTAGATGCTCGCGCAAGAAAATATACGCTATGCTGGCTACGAAGGCCATCAACAATGGCGCTCGCGGCGTTTATCTTCCCTTACGTTCACTGAGCTGTTCGATGTTCGGCGTCCACCACGAAAAATGTTCACTTACGCTCTATTGTGATAGTAACTATATGAACGATATCGGCCGTGTTTTTGCCGTCGCCACCGCCATCACTCACCGAAAATGTATGCACATCTGCACATATATGTAAACTCAATAAAGAAAAAAAAGCGCCCGCGCTTGACGCCCAGCTCGTCGATGCGTGAGAGATAAGCGCGCGTCGATGCGCCAACGCGCGCTTATCTCCCACGCGTACCTCGCCCCGCGAATGGGGAGGGTGGGATTAGATGCGTGTGCGAGCGCGCTTATCGTTCGGTGGGGAGAATCGTGTGCGTTCGGCTTTCACCCGAACGATTGCGTTATTTTCCGGGCCCACAAGATCACTTCGTTCGCTTCGCAGGCGCCGTTTGCGAAAAGAGCGCGCTTTTTATACATGGCGAAGTATAACTGGGACACTTGTTAGTTTGCTCTCATCTGTACTTGTGATTACATTTCGTGCGTCGTTTTGGTTCAAACAGCGCGTTCAGTGTCCAACGGTAAGCGTTGTTAGTTCGCTCTCATCCTGTGTATGTTGTTTTCGTGCGTTATTTGTGCGTGAGCAGCACGTTTCGATCTGCTTGCCGTTCTCAGCGGTGCAGTCCAAGTTGTTGCTATTGCATTCATCACTTCGGCCTTGCAGTGAAATTGTATATATATATATATATATATATATATATATATATATATATATATATATATATACACTCTATTTAGTCACCAGCCTGTACTTTCCGTTACCCTCGTTGTTCCCCGCTCTATATTGAGATGCTGCCACGACAAACCATGCAGTGGAATTCCTATTTTAATTCAGCCACCTTTGCGTCAGAATCGAAAGTTGGGCTAGTTGGATATGCATGATGTAACTGTCAGTTCAAGCGCTTGTCCTCTCTTTCTTTCTGTTTATTCGCGTGCTTGAACTGACAGGTATATCAAACCTTTGCGTCGTATGCGCGGCGAACGACCAGAAATATAATACGTGGCATTTTACTTATCAAAGAGAACATGTAAGGAACATGGCCGAAATCGGGAGCATATTGAGCGTTTCAACATCACAAGATCGATGCGCTGCCAGAGTTCCTCGATCGACACCATAACCTTCCCACGAACATCCAAGTGCCGTTATGTTCCGCTAGCTACTGCTATCTGGCTACGCCAAAAATTGAACTGATAGACGGCAAGTGTTTGTGGCATATCGCATCTCTTTCGCAAGCCGAGTGCGGAGGCTTCTTCTAGGGTGGTCAGCGAACTCCCTTCTCTTGAATAATTCTGTCCATATATGGCTACCCGATGGTGGTCGTTTTTTCTTATTCTAGCCTGACCGTATGGAGCGAGCTATCAGCAGGCGCTACATTTATCGATTAAACATTTCGGCCGTATTTCTTAGGTAACCCAGAGTGATGTAAATAACCGGACAGCATTGATGTATCGGGGAGCGCGCTGTTCCACGGGATTTCGCAAAGTTTCCACGTCGAGGCGGCGGAGTGTCCTTCGACACTTCCGAGTACATCATGCGTGATCCTACAGGCAAAAAGAGCCATCTCCTATTTTAACATTTCGTTCAGGAACTTTTCGAGGCAACTTCTTTAACAAATAAAATTGGCTGAGCAGTTTCAAGCACATGCGGCCAGGCACTATGTGAGCTCATTACGAGCTGATGCCTAGCCAGGAGTTACTTACAAAAATAAAAAAAATGAAAAAAGGTGAACAAGTTTCGTGTTGGCATTGAGCCACTAATGGTCACATGCATGAGCCCACATAAATTGGGCCGGAGCCCGGAGCCTTGATGTCGTCATATATGGGTATTGAGCAAGGAATCCGCCGCGAATAGAGAGCTTGAAAGGGTTTCAGAGATTCGCTGGTCGTTGGGAAATGTTGCAATATGTGCCGTAGGAGCACTTTGTGTTTGTCTTCTACTTTGCGACAACTGCAGTGCAACATAACAGGAGCAGCCGGCGCAACTTTCGGCAACAACTTCTCTTTACATGCATCCAAGAATAAAAAGTACACTTTTTATATAGTGGCTATTCACACTGATTTCGCATACTGACATTTTTGAGTCTACATTATAAGCTCGAAGTCAACAATTCGAGTGAATTGACCTGTAACGTACTTCAATTAGTAAATGTTTCGTAAAATAATTTGTTATTTGATTTACTGAATGTGACTTGTTCGTTATCACCACGACTACTTGGTCAGTAGCAGTGGATGATAAAATTAGGAATGTTTACTGTAAAAGTTGCTTATAGTCAGCAGAATTTTGCGAACAATAATCGGGACTAACTGAGATTGTCCTACACTATGTCTACAACGCCTTACGCTTCTTTTGTTTTGGCTCCTCTCATCAGTAGGGCAATTCAGAGTGGCAACCAACTGTCACTTTGTCCTGCTGGTAGAAAGTGGTTTCTCTACAGCAGAGTCCACTGGCATCGAACAAGGGGTGCCAGCAGTAAAGACAAAGGGGATTCTTACCTTGCTTTAGGACCACACTCACTCACTCACTCACTCACCTCACTAATCATCAATCAATCAATCAATCAATCAATCAATCAATCAATCAATCAATCAATCAATCAATCAATCAATCAATCAATACATGGTAAGGGAGAGGCACTACGAGTGATAACTATGGTTGGTGTGGTAGCTGGCCCGCTGTATTATCAGACATCTGCCCTGTGACTGCTGTAGCGAGCGTGTGCCATCTACGATTACATTTGGGGCCACTAATAAACAGTCCGTAGCATCCAGAAAAAACGACAGAAAAAAAAACAAAATGGAAAATACACCTCGTAAACTGAGGCATCCTGGGCTACGTGACGCATAAGGAATGTTTTCATTTCGTGACTGCGTGGTAAATATATAAAAAACGTGGAGGCCGCTACTTGACGCACGCCGTGTTTTTTTTTCTTTTTCCCGGGGAAGCAACTTTTCACGCGGTCTCCCACAGATTACTGTTCAATAAAAGCTATGTAGGAAGTTTTGACTTAACCGCACCCAGCACATTCGCATCACGACAAGATATTTGTATTTCTCGCCTTCGTGTGAACAAATATTGTTGTTCTGTGCTTTTTTAGCCAGTTACAGAGTAAGACGGATTTTCAGAATACTGTGATTGTGGCATGCCGAGAAATTGTTGTTATCAAGCATCCGTTTGTCCTTTAATGTGTTTTCACTGAACAAAATGCAGGCATACCACCCATATAGACTGATATTTTTCTCCTACATAGTCTTGTACGTGCAGTTTTACGCAAATATCGACGACATTAGGAGTGCCACATTTTAATATTGTCCTGTTGTTGGGACTCTAAAGAAAGCAGCAGTCGGCAAGTTCAAGAAGTAACAGATATGTGACCTAAAAACTTGAGGCAGGACAAATGAAAGGACGCGAAAATTTGACCTGTGTCGATTTTTCGCGTACGTGATGAGTTATGCTTCGCGAACATGTTCATCTTCATACTCTTGTGTTCAAGTCGAAACTTGGGGCGAGCATGGACCCACATAATGAAAAGCAACAGTAAAAGGAATATACGCTGTATTCTGATAGCAGCACACAGAGCAACGGTCTTCGGTAATATAATCAGCAGTAAAGCACGTCAAGCTTTTTTACCTGTGGCATCGAAAATTTCAGCGTTATCGTTAGTGGTTGCGTTAGTTCAAAAGCAAACGTCCCCGTCGCTTTCATAACGCATTCAAAGTGATAAGAACACTATAAAATAATATAAAATAACCTAAAATGTTGAACCTTCCGGCATGGCACGTGCAAGACAGTGTAGACGCACGCAGCAGGTTGATTTCGAGATAATAGAAAAATAGAGGTGCGTAGCAGTGTCTTCTTGAGCCGCATACATGCCGCCTATCTCTTGCTAGTGCCGTGTACCATTTGTTTGCCGCCTTCAGTTTTTTCAAAGCGTCCATGACCAGGCTTGCTTAAAAATTGTTGCATGTTTTGACTATGGGCCCTCTTATCTGAGCAACCTTTTGCTCAAGTGGCAAAGAGGCCAGTGAGAGTTTCCTTAAAAGACACGTCTGCGCCAAGCCGTCATGGTGCCTTAGCTAAGAACGACGGGGAGCTGTAATGACCGGAGGAGACGTGAGCGACTCGCAGTGTGCGTTTTTCACAGAAACAGACGCTATGGTCGATTTGCGAAATTAGCTCAACAATGCACCAACGGCACGTTGCCGGAGCCAAATCTACAGGGCGTCTCTCATGAAATGGACGCGACATCATGCTTCTCTTAGCCGACAGTACAGTGTAGACGAAAAAGGACTCTTGTTTTCTGTTGCTCGCATCAGCCCTGAACACACTATTGGAGTAAATCTGTAACTTTAATGTACCAGAAAATACATAGCCGTAAATGACTACGTTCCGGTGATGCAAAATATCATCACGAAGCGATGTCACCTTTGGACGTCAAGATGACGTCACGCATAGCGCCGAATTTGTCACGTAATCATCACGTCGAATGACGTGAGGTCATAAACCTGAAGTCAAATGATGAAGTTATCGCATGACGTCATCGTCTGGTAAAAAGTGGACCGATTATGGAGGCAATGCAAAAGTAAGTGAAGGGCAGAAAGTTTGTAATGCCTTCAATCACGGAGGAAATGGAAAACCGCGATCAGTGCAGAAATATTTCGTAGGGCAGCTGAGGATAATAAATACGTCTACTGAGAAGGAAAAAATAAGGTGATTATTATCTTCGAGTGGTCTCAGGTGAGTGCACAAAAACCCAGCGAGTTTTCTTTTTGTTTTGTTTTTTCACGCAAAAAAAGAGCGTCTATGTCAGTCTACTGCTTCTGCGGTGCTGTGAGCGAATCATGTAAAGCATATTCGTTAGCGGGGCCACAAGCAGCAGCGATGGCAACGTACGCAATGTTTCATTCGCTTTAGCTTTGAAGTCACGTTGTTTTCGCGACTTGGCTCTGGTAGTCAGAAATCATAGCACAGCACGAACAGAACACTCGACTGTACATTCGCCTACGCCTTGGGAGACACCTCGTTAGTAAGGAATGTCCAAAGGGTTCTCTCTTTCTTCAGTCAGCAGAGACACTAGATGATCGTCGAAATGTTATAAGGAAGACACAGGCCAGTGAAGTCTAAACTCGGTTACAACTACGTTGTTACAACCTAAGAAGAAAAAAAATATGAGGACCTTTAGGCTTCACCTTTAAAAGTTAAGCGCGATAGCGATATGCTGTCCCTAGTGCATACTTTTAATTGTATGATGTTACTCGAGAAGTTTCCATTGTGACTGCAAAGATGTAATCGATAAACCTGATTGTGGCTTTTGTAGGTGAACCCTTCGCATATGGCTGCATTCTGTGCAATCGGTAGCATGCTTTGAACTACGAGCAGTTATGCACGTGAAATGTTTTCGAACTTGCTATGCACTCACTACGTGGTCTTAAGAGAACACGCACAGTAACGTCTGTGCGTTTTGTAATGATTGGACGGCTTTAAACCCCGAAGCCGATATGATAATCACATGTTCTGACGCTCGATGGCAATGTACGCTTGTACCCCGCACAACTACTTCAATACTTCAACTACCCAAGTGGGCACGGCGGCAGCGTGGCTGCAACGATGTTCAACCGGAACATTTTTTTCTTGGCGCAGATCTTCAGCATCGCAATCACCGGGCACGCTCCCCCATGGAGCCACGTGGACCACTCCGATAACCCGTACCCGACTTTGCTTCAAGAAGAAAGCGAGCAATTGTCACACTTCTGCCACATCACGGATCCACCCGGTGGGACGCTCGCCGTCTTTTCCGAGTACAGCGCCAGGGGCCGAGTGACGTCATCACAACAGCAGCTCATAAATGCACCACCGCATCCCGGACTCTTAAGTGGGCACGGCGGCAGCGTGGCTGCAACGATGTTCAACCGGAACATTTTTTTCTTGGCGCAGATCTTCAGCATCGCAATCACCGGGCACGCTCCCCCATGGAGCCACGTGGACCACTCCGATAACCCGTACCCGACTTTGCTTCAAGAAGAAAGCGAGCAATCGTCACACTTCTGCCACATCACGGATCCACCCGGGGGGACGCTCGCCGTCTTTTCCGAGTACAGCGCCAGGGGCCGAGTGACGTCATCACAACAGCAGCTCATAAATGCACCACCGCATCCCGGACTCTTAAGTGGGCACGGCGGCAGCGTGGCTGCAACGATGTTCAACCGGAACATTTTTTTCTTGGCGCAGATCTTCAGCATCGCAATCACCGGGCACGCTCCCCCATGGAGCCACGTGGACCACTCCGATAACCCGTACCCGACTTTGCTTCAAGAAGAAAGCGAGCAATCGTCACACTTCTGCCACATCACGGATCCACCCGGGGGGACGCTCGCCGTCTTTTCCGAGTACAGCGCCAGGGGCCGAGTGACGTCATCACAACAGCAGCTCATAAATGCACCACCACATCCCGGACTCTTCAGTGGGCATGGCGGCAGCGTGGCTGCTACGATGTTCAACCGGAACATTTTTTTTCTTGGCGCAGATCTTCAGCATCGAAATCACCGGGCACGCTCCCCCATGGAGCCACGTGGACCACTCCGATAACCCGTACCCGACTTTGCTTCAAGAAGAAAGCGAGCAATCGTCACACTTCTGCCACATCACGGATCCACCCGGGGGGACGCTCGCCGTCTTTTCCGAGTACAGCGCCAGGGGCCGAGTGACGTCATCACAACAGCAGCTAATAAATGCACCACCACATCCCGGACTCTTCAGTGGGCATGGCGGCAGCGTGGCTGCTACGATGTTCAACCGGAACATTTTTTTATTGGCGCAGATCTTCAGCATCGCAATCACCGGGCACGCTCCCCCATGGAGCCACGTGGACCACTCCGATAACCCGTACCCGACTTTGCTTCAAGAAGAAAGCGAGCAATCGTCACACTTCTGCCACATCACGGATCCACCCGGGGGGACGCTCGCCGTCTTTTCCGAGTACAGCGCCAGGGGCCGAGTGACGTCATCACAACAGCAGCTCATAAATGCACCACCGCATCCCGGACTCTTAAGTGGGCACGGCGGCAGCGTGGCTGCAACGATGTTCAACCGGAACATTTTTTTCTTGGCGCAGATCTTCAGCATCGCAATCACCGGGCACGCTCCCCCATGGAGCCACGTGGACCACTCCGATAACCCGTACCCGACTTTGCTTCAAGAAGAAAGCGAGCAATCGTCACACTTCTGCCACATCACGGATCCACCCGGGGGGACGCTCGCCGTCTTTTCCGAGTACAGCGCCAGGGGCCGAGTGACGTCATCACAACAGCAGCTCATAAATGCACCACCACATCCCGGACTCTTCAGTGGGCATGGCGGCAGCGTGGCTGCTACGATGTTCAACCGGAACATTTTTTTTCTTGGCGCAGATCTTCAGCATCGAAATCACCGGGCACGCTCCCCCATGGAGCCACGTGGACCACTCCGATAACCCGTACCCGACTTTGCTTCAAGAAGAAAGCGAGCAATCGTCACACTTCTGCCACATCACGGATCCACCCGGGGGGACGCTCGCCGTCTTTTCCGAGTACAGCGCCAGGGGCCGAGTGACGTCATCACAACAGCAGCTAATAAATGCACCACCACATCCCGGACTCTTCAGTGGGCATGGCGGCAGCGTGGCTGCTACGATGTTCAACCGGAACATTTTTTTATTGGCGCAGATCTTCAGCATCGCAATCACCGGGCACGCTCCCCCATGGAGCCACGTGGACCACTCCGATAACCCGTACCCGACTTTGCTTCAAGAAGAAAGCGAGCAATCGTCACACTTCTGCCACATCACGGATCCACCCGGGGGGACGCTCGCCGTCTTTTCCGAGTACAGCGCCAGGGGCCGAGTGACGTCATCACAACAGCAGCTCATAAATGCACCACCGCATCCCGGACTCTTAAGTGGGCACGGCGGCAGCGTGGCTGCAACGATGTTCAACCGGAACATTTTTTTCTTGGCGCAGATCTTCAGCATCGCAATCACCGGGCACGCTCCCCCATGGAGCCACGTGCACCACTCCGATAACCCGTACCCGACTTTGCTTCAAGAAGAAAGCGAGCAATCGTCACACTTCTGCCACATCACGGATCCACCCGGGGGGACGCTCGCCGTCTTTTCCGAGTACAGCGCCAGGGGCCGAGTGACGTCATCACAACAGCAGCTCATAAATGCACCACCGCATCCCGGACTCTTAAGTGGGCACGGCGGCAGCGTGGCTGCTACGATGTTCAACCGGAACATTTTTTTTCTTGGCGCAGATCTTCAGCATCGCAATCACCGGGCACGCTCCCCCATGGAGCCACGTGGACCACTCCGATAACCCGTACCCGACTTTGCTTCAAGAAGAAAGCGAGCAATTGTCACACTTCTGCCACATCACGGATCCACCCGGGGGGGACTATCGCCGTCTTTTCCGAGTACAGCGCCAGGGGCCGAGTGACGTCATCACAACAGCAGCTCATAAATGCACCACCGCATCCCGGACTCTTAAGTGGGCACGGCGGCAGCGTGGCTGCAACGATGTTCAACCGGAACATTTTTTTCTTGGCGCAGATCTTCAGCATCGCAATCACCGGGCACGCTCCCCCATGGAGCCACGTGGACCACTCCGATAACCCGTACCCGACTTTGCTTCAAGAAGAAAGCGAGCAATTGTCACACTTCTGCCACATCACGGATCCACCCGGGGGGACGCTCGCCGTCTTTTCCGAGTACAGCGCCAGGGGCCGAGTGACGTCATCACAACAGCAGCTCATAAATGCACCACCGCATCCCGGACTCTTAAGTGGGCACGGCGGCAGCGTGGCTGCAACGATGTTCAACCGGAAAATTTTTTTCTTGGCGCAGATCTTCAGCATCGCAATCACCGGGCACGCTCCCCCATGGAGCCACGTGGACCACTCCGATAACCCGTACCCGACTTTGCTTCAAGAAGAAAGCGAGCAATCGTCACACTTCTGCCACATCACGGATCCACCCGGGGGGACGCTCGCCGTCTTTTCCGAGTACAGCGCCAGGGGCCGAGTGACGTCATCACAACAGCAGCTAATAAATGCACCACCACATCCCGGACTCTTCAGTGGGCATGGCGGCAGCGTGGCTGCTACGATGTTCAACCGGAACATTTTTTTTCTTGGCGCAGATCTTCAGCATCGCAATCACCGGGCACGCTCCCCCATGGAGCCACGTGGACCACTCCGATAACCCGTACCCGACTTTGCTTCAAGAAAGCGAGCAATCGTCACACTTCTGCCACATCACGGATCCACCCGGGGGGGACGCTCGCCGTCTTTTCCGAGTACAGCGCCAGGGGCCGAGTGACGTCATCACAACAGCAGCTCATAAATGCACCACTACATCCCGGACTCTTCAGTGGGCACGGCGGCAGCGTGGCTGCTACGATGTTCAACCGGAACATTTTTTTCTTGGCGCAGGTTAGTCGCATACCTGAAGCCAAACCTTTTCGAAGTAACGATGTTTGTCTTTTGCTGCTGCCTTGCCCCATTGGTGTGAAACGAGCGTTGTCTTCTTTCAGTTTCCGCGCATTTGTTAATCTTCTTTTGAAATGCGGTGACATCGAGCAGAACCCAAGGCCGGTCTCGGGGAGCTCGGATAATGAAGAGCAGCTTCATTCTAATCTCACTGACCGTGATCTGATTCTACACGTACTTAATAACCAAAAAGAAATATTGAAACAGATGAACAGTTTTGGTGATGCGCAGAAAGCCTTAACCAACTCTTTCGCGCAGTTCAACGATAGGCTCGATTCATTAGAAGCTTCAGTCGCTTGTCTTGCTGGTTTCGGTGAAAAAATTCAGTCCCTCGAATCAACTATCACGAAGGTTCAAGACGACGTTACCTTCGTCTTAGATAAAATTGACGATCTCGAAAACCGCAGCTGGCGAAATAACATCATCATTCACGGCTTAAAAGAAAAACAGAACGAAACCCTGGAATCCTTGCACGAGAGCGTGATTACCACATTCTTTATGGAAACCTTAAAAATTAGTGTTTCAGGAGTAGAAAGGTGCCACCGGTTAGGAGCTAAAAAACAGAACAGAATTCGCCCCGTAATTTTGAAGCTTGTCGATTTTCGCGAAAAGCTCTTAATATTTAAGAACTGCCCTAAACTAAAAAAGACAGAAATGTATATTACAGACGACTTCTCTCAGAATGTTCGTGAAGTCAGAAAGAAACTTTGGGACAGCACAAGTGAAAACCGTAAGCGGAAAGAGGACGTAAAGCTGGTTTTTTGATAAGGTGTCCGTGAATGGGACTATGTATGTGTGGGACAAAGAAAAAAATGATAAGGTGCTTTTTCGAAAACGATCAGCCATATGACAACCTTCCGTATCCCCTTTTATTAAGCTACTAAATGTTAACTGCCGTAGTATTGTAAACAAATCACTTGAACTAGAACATCTGATATCGATACATGATCCGGACATTGTTGCATTGACAGAGACCTGGCTTCACCATGGAATCCACGATTGCGAATTTGTTCCCCCAGATTATAGTGTTTATCGCAAAGATCGTGATTCCAGGGGAGGCGGTGTGGCGTTGCTCTTTAAAAATAACATACAAATTGCTAGAATGGCCGACCCCACTGGTGTTGAGGCCTTATTTTGTAAGATGTGTCGCGACAAACAGTCCATGGTCATTGGTGTTGTTTACAGACCCCCTGGTACCAGAATTGATGCTTTGCAGAATTTAAAGGAATACATTGGTCTCCAGATAACGAAATACACGAAACTTGTGCTCTGTGGTGACTTCAACCTACCTGGTATTGAATGGCCCACCTTCTCTTCTGGTACTAATGATACTTTCGACAACGAGGAGTTGATCGATATTGCATTTCAATTTGATTTGGTTCAACTAGTTCATGAGTATACACGTATTCACGGAGAAAGCAAATCAATACTGGACCTTGTTTTGGTTCGGTCTAATATTGACGGTCACTATGAGTGTGAGGTACTGGATGGTCTCTCAGATCATAAGTGTGTCTTAACTCAATTTCGTTTCTCTCTTCCAACGACAAGGTTGAAAATGACTCGTGTTCCAATATTCTCTGCTGCTAACGATGTTTGTATACTAGACAGATTGGAGTCTGTGTATGATCACTTTTTGAGTACTTCTATGGACACTATGTGCGACGCTAACTCTCTCTGGGTGAAATTTAAGAACACAGTACACGCATGCATTGACCTCTATGTTCCCTTCCGCTATCGACCAGCAAATCCCTCGAATCCATGGATCACCCGTGACATCATTCATTTAAAAAGGAAAATTATACGCTTGAACAAACGGTTCAAAAGAAATCGTAATACGAAGCTAAAGGAAGAAATTTCCCAACTCTCTCGTAAACTAAAAGACCTACTGCAAACAGAGCGGCGTACATTCTACACTGTGCGCTTGAGCAGCATGATTAAAGAATCGCCCTCCAAATTTTGGCGAAGTATAACCCCTAAGCACTCGGAAACTAGCACTTTCATAATAGATAGCATCTGTACCTCAGATTCTATAGAAATCTCGAATTCATTTAACGAAAACTTCAAGTCCGTATTTACAGTTGACGACGGAACTATCCCGCCTTTCGATAAATATAGAATGCTGCCATCTGTTGAGGATGTTATAATTACCGAACCCGGTGTACTCAATCTGCTCCTCAACTTAGATGAAAAAAAATCTCCAGGACCTGATGATATACCCAATGCATTTCTAAAAAGATACGTGGAGTGGTGCGCCAAATTCCTTGTTATTATTTTTACTTTGTCTCTTTCAACTGGCGTTCTGCCGGAAGATTGGAAAGTGTCCAAAATTAAACCCCTATTTAAACAAGGGGATAAACAGTCAGTTACGAAGTACCGTCCTATAGCTTTAACCAGCACTTGTTGTAAATTATTAGAGCATATCATTTATAAGCACATATCTACTTTTTTAAGAACGCATTCGATTCTCTCTTCAGCGCAACATGGTTTTAGGCGCGGCTTTTTCACTGTGACCCAACTTGTCGAAACCGTACATGACTTCGCCGTGACTATCAATGACCGTAAGCAAACAGATGTGATATTTATAGATTTCGCGAAAGCGTTCGACAAGATATCTCATGTAAAACTAATGATCAAACTACGTGCCATTCTTAAAAATGATAAACTTTGCAGTTGGATTAAATCATACCTTACTTCTCGTTACCGATATGTCATCTTCAGCGACACTCCTTCTAAAATAGTACCTGTCACTTCGGGTGTACCCCAGGGTTCGATTCTGGGTCCGTTGTTATTTCTTCTTTATGTTAACGACATTGTTGGCGAGCATGACATGAAAATTAGGTTGCACGCTGATGATTGTCTGATTTATTCTGCTGTAGATTCTTTGGATGACCAGATTAACCTTAATTTGAAGCTGAACGATGTTATTCAGTGGTGCAACACATGGCAGATGTCTGTTAATTATAAAAAAAAGTGCTGTTATGTCAATCACAAACAAGAAGCAACCCCTTATTTTCAATTACACAGTCGAGAATAACGTTCTAACGCGAGTAACTGAGTATGAATACCTTGGTTTACATATATGTAACAACTTGCATTGGGATAAACACATTACAAACGTTGCAAATCAATCAATATATAAACTTCACTACTTGAAAAGGTCTCTCAGAAATGCTCCAACAATCGTAAAATTACTAGCCTATAAAAGCATCGTGTTACCAATTCTCGATTATGGAAATGTAATTTGGGACCCTTTCACGGCGGCTAATTTATCTAAATTAAATCGTGTACAAAATAAAGCAGTCCGTTTTATCTTTAATTGCTATGGCCGCGCATCAGTTTCGGAACTGACAGCCAAGGCTGGTTTATTGAACATTGCAGACAGAAATAAATTATGCCGCTTACGCTTTCTTTTTAAAATTGTGAAGAACCCTCTAAAAAGCGATACTCATCAATACTTAACGTATTTTTCTTCCGGTCATTCATCCCGCCACCGTCACTCGCTGAACGTAACCCCCTTCCAGCCGAGAATCAATGTCTTTAAGAATTCTTTTTTTCCAAGAATAGTGAATGAATTGAATAGCCTTGAAAGTCATGTTGTCGAGCAAACTGATATTAACAAATTTGAAAGCCTACTTGACTTTTAAACTTTTCTGTCTTGTTGATCACTTGACACGTGTTCTGGTTCTCGGTGTATATTGCACTCGCCGGACAATAATGTGTACTCTTCTTTTTGCAGTGTGTGTTGTTGCAATGCGTGTATCGGTTTCTTCTTTTCTTTTTTGTGCCCTTCGCAAGATCTTATTCACGCGCCACTGTGAACTGGCTTATGTTATGCGTTCGTTTTGTCTGTTTTATTGTGAAATGTAGCACACGTTTCTTTCCACCCTGCTACGACCCCTTAACTGAGGTCAGCAGTATTGTAAATAAAAAAATAAATAAATATTACGTGTTTTATGGGGAAGCCCGTTGACTGGGCACGCGTGTTCGTAAATGCGTGAAAGTTTTTCACGCTGAAATTCCAAGCCGAGGAAGTTTAGCTATATTTCCAAATAGGCACTTGGCTGTGTATTTGAATACCTGCTTGACATGCAACAGCCTGGATGCAATCCTCACTCGTGCACAGATTTTTTAAATAGTTTATTGTACTTGTATCTCTCTTGATTTTTCGGTTACGTACAAGATGATGATATTTGGCTCACTACTAATGATACCGATTCCAAGAACAATGCCGGAATTTCTGCGCAACAAGCTCTTCAACATTGTCGCGTCAAAACGCTGTCTTCGCAACAAAATCTTGCGGCATGGTAACGCTATTGCCTTATTCCTTATTCCCCGCTGTCACGCTACCGTTAAACTGAAATTGTCGAAGCACAAGACGGGCCCCGATTTCGCAGACATTCATAACAACATTGAACAATCAGGCCTTGAGCTTATTTTTTTATGTGTGAGCAAGCATACCTTGAAAAAATACACTACTAACATGAAAGTTAGAATATATATATATATATATATGTCGCAGGTTCGGATCCTGCCCGAGGCAAGTTACCTTTTCACCCACTTTTCTTCATATTTCTATGACAATTCGGTCTAATATCTTGCCCTATACTTTCTTGGCAACATTGTCTGCTAGAAATCATTAATATTGTCTAAAAACACGGAAAAACGAGCCCTTAAGTATACACTTCTTTCCTTTATATATATATATATATATATATGTGTGTGTGTGTATGTGTGTCTGTTTGTTCTTTTGCTGTAGTGTGTCATTTTATATCATAAACTAACCTCGCAGATCAGATTTTCTTCTACGAGTCAACGTGGCACATGTCTATTAAAGCGCGGTCATTTACTTACACTTTATGGCCAACCATTGAATTGCTCTGCATACTGATTTCTGCAATATTACCATCGGTTTAACAAGTGTACCGCAGCGAACAGCATGAAGCACAAGACACACTTGACACCTAAAATGTATGTCAGCATCGGGTTCCCACGTGGCTCATCACTCATACGTCGTGTTGTAACGGCTGTCCACACTGCCTTTGCGATCGAGGCTATCTGTTCTGCACAGAGCGAGGAGCACCTTAGGGGTTTTCGCAAACACCTTTTCGTTATAGGGATGTACGATTCCACTGAAGGTTCATCCGCCGTTCGGGAAAAATCGAAGTATCTGCTTTAAGGCCATTCTATCTGCGCTTCCAGCGAACTTGCAACCTTTGAAACAGGCATTCATAGCCTCAACGAAATCTGCCCTTTTTATTATTATTTGCAGTCTCACGGGCTTTGGTCTCCACGACGAAGCATCAAATCACGCTCTGTAACAGCTGTCTTCGGGTGCTACAAAAAACTGGACAAAAGCCGCAACAGCTTGCTTCTTTGAGCAGATGTTACTGGGTCTTTCGCAAGGTACTATTTCACGTCTTCGGCTCGCTCAGCCGTTTCACGAAGGTCATATAATGGTGTGCCATAGATCGGCACAGAAAAGAAAGAAGTAGAAAAAGAATGAAGTCTAAAAAAGGCCAAGCAGTTGCATATGTCAGACTCTGGCAAATAAAAGTACAAAATGCGTCAGTAACGAAAATGGGACAGGGCTAGAGGGGTGCTCGATTGGGAAGAAAAAGTTAAAAGTAGGAAGTAGGATTAACCTGTTCACCGAAGTTTCTCGAAATACTGCGAGAAGACCCCTCCGGTTGAGAAACCATGGTGGTGTGGTCGGTCATTGACGTTAACAGCCCGAGAGCGGTGAAGCCGGTGTTGTCAAAGTGTTGCAGTAGTCAGAAGGGATCCTGTCAAGCGTTATCATGATCGGCCTCGTCTACGACGCCATCAGTTGATGGAACTATGGTGAAAGTTGGTAAAAACCAAAAACCAAAGGACAAGAGGTTGGCGTCAGACCAGCGCCTTTCTTCGCGCCCCCCTGCCTCCCCCCTCCTTTTTCATTTTCTTTTCTAAGTGAACTGGGAGAGCAAGAAAATGTGGTTGGTCTGAAGTTTGTACACGGGGTGTAACTCCTACAATGGATAGTAGGTTTCACAGGGAAAAAAGAAAAACAAAGTGTTTCTGGATGAAATATGTTCCGTCTCAAACAGTGAATGTGGACGTCCTTGATTTGTGTGTGCCTAACTCTCCCTTTAAGCTCACACATAGCTTATCCCTTCATTTCACCTCACCACCCACTCTAGAGGATTTACTAATAAATCGATAATAGAAGGAAAAGCTAAAGAATGAAACACGTAAAATTGTTTGTTGTAGCACAGTGACAGCGATAATACAATGACACGTCATTAGTAAGAATAAATTATGTGACAGCGTTACGAGGAGACTAAAAACGCAGGCTAGGCCTATGGCGTGTTATGCACCCAGCTGGCTCTCACAAAGCGAGCTGATTGTCTTCCACTAGAAGAAATTCCCGTGACTTCTGCTTTCAGACTGGACGCGAAAAGCCACAGCTGAGAAAAAAGTGTACAATACATGAATAGCTCAGAAAAAGTTTCAGCCCACAATGAACAAGGACAAAGAACACAAAGAAATAGGCTGGACGACGTAAAGTCTCCTCAGATATAAACTAATACAAGTGTCAGACCAGAAGTCTGCTCGAATGGATTTTATGCTGAAGCTATATACCACCGGAGTTTCAACAGCTAACGGCTGTGCAACAGCCCTTGTGCTAGACACCTTGAAACTTTTTATATAGGCTATCATGAAGGAAGAGTGGGCGTTCATGGTTTCACATACGTCGAAACCACATACCCGCTGAAAGCAATGATCACCGCTTTTAGAAGTGCAAATGAAAAACAAAAATGGCAATGGAACTGGTACAAGCGACTTTACCAACTTTGTTTCTTGAACAGACGGACCAGAAAACGAGGTTATATTTGAAAATGTAGCAGGTGGTTTCGAGGAAGCTAGGGCTCGCTTTTCTTTATGCGTGGTCGCGCCCACAATTCTTTCGTATCCACTGCGA
Source organism: Rhipicephalus annulatus (assembly GCA_013436015.1). Classification (NCBI taxonomy): domain Eukaryota; kingdom Metazoa; phylum Arthropoda; class Arachnida; order Ixodida; family Ixodidae; genus Rhipicephalus; species Rhipicephalus annulatus. The sequence continues at coordinate 634,610 of WOVY01010845.1, forward strand.
CTTCCAAGAAAAGAATAGATGTGGGGCTTGGAAGAAGCCTTCTGAATGTAATACTGTTTAAAAAATCTCTTTCTATATGACAGAAGAGACTTCTCCTAAAGCATGGTTTTCAGTGACCTTTGCTTTTTTCTTGGCAGCAAAGGTTTATTACATGGTCCTTATTTTCACGGCAGGTGGAGACGCATAGGAAAGTTCTTGCTTCCTTCCGTTCCGTTCACCATTACCCTTTGCGCAGCTCTCCACGTCTCAGCAAGTACCGCGCAGCCCTGAGAAGTCTGTGGACCTCCTTAGGCAAGCGGGAGAAAAAGTTTCTTATTGGTACACCATTACCTCCCTACATATGGCGCTGATTGAACGAAGGTGTCATGGAAAGACCAGTGGCGTGCAAAAGATTCACATTGCTACTCAATCTGAAACGCGTAGCCTGTAATCGCTACCTCTTCATCACTGATATGAACATTGCAGCTACTGCTACAATACAAGAAATTTGTGTGGTGAAGCCATAAGCTTTCTTCGTGTAAGGTGTCTCCTGAAGAGCCCTCTCATTATGTTTTGGCGTGGCCAGCCGGAATGCGCAATGCACCATTGGCTCGACGCCGTTGCCTCAAAAGTCCGCGGATTAACGAAAAATAAAGGAAAAGAAGTAAAAATGAGATGAGGAAAATCAGGTAGCATGCGAAACATTGAGATATCAGGCGTTCTCGCGAGCGGAAATACGATTGTGGGGTGCTGGTAAGGACGTGGGCTAAACAAAGGCACACGCAACGCGCAGGCGCAGAAATACGTTAAATCTCTATATTGAAGCTCTCCTCGCCGCCTGACCTTCTGATGGCGGACGACGCCTGCAGACGACCAGTACCAAACCAGATCCCTCTAGGCCTCTCTAATTGTTTAGGGCATCACGGTCAATTTTAGCTATCACTCATTGCCGCGAAGGCGGTACAAGTATTTTTACATGAACGTATACAGGGCGTTTAAAGAAATGCGCCCAATATTCTTTAAAAATCACAGAAAGGAGGTATCTGCGTGCTACTTGCGGCCTTGCCTTCTTGTGGCAGAAGAAAATTTTCTGATGGGTACCAACAATATTTACGACAGAAATTGTAGATATCAACACAATTTACTTTTTTATCTAGCGGTAATAGCCAGTCGAGTCAAATGAGCGAATTTAAGCCCTTCGTACGAATAGTCCATAGCCACTTTGAAGTTTTGGAAAAGCAGCCACTGCATGGTATAATCACTGTGGAGTGATGAAAGCTGGAAATTTTAGCTGGCGAAACTAAAACCGACGCACCAAGCAGCGCATGTGCCATTCACTTCGACGACACCCTAAATGACGACACTATTTCCTTCGCATTGGGGGAGAAGAATCAGCGAGCGTCGATAAGCGTTCTCGAAGCGATGCGTCAAAGTTGATGGTCGATAACGGCGAGGGAAACAGTGTCGTCGTTGAGGGCATTGTCAAATTGAATGGTAGGTGCACAGTTTGGTGAGTGGGTTTCAGTTTCGCCAGCTAAAGTTTCTGGATTCCATCCCTCTGCAGTGATTGCCAGTGGCCGCTTTTTTCAAAATTTCAATGTGGCTATGCACTATTCGTAGGAAGGGCTTGCGTTAATCCATTGCTTGAAACACCTGCATATATATATATATATATATATATATTAATGAGATCTAACAGACAGTAATGCCAAGGAATGTACAGGGGAAGTTATTAGAACCAATGAAATGTAAATAAGAAGAAAGAAAAGTGGATGAAAAAATAACCAGATTGGTTCTAATAACTTCCCCTGTACATTCCTTGGCATTACTGTCTGTTAGATCTCATTAATATTGTGTTAAAACACGAAAAAACGAGCCCTTAGGTATATACTTCTTTCCCTTATATATATATATATATATATACGTGCATGATGAAAAACACCTGTACGTTACTCGCGGGTAATTTGTGTGGTCTCTGTATTAGGAGTTTCCCTCACAGGTATTCATCGTATGCCAGAAATGTGTGCACACAGTATTTTGGCAATTGTTTTTCTTCTCATTCTTTAAGTTTTGTTGTTTTTCTTGCTTATGTGCATTCATTTAACGTTTTCAATAATAATATTGTAATATTGTGATGCTGCTTGTTTTTCGTGTGACATTTCAGTTTTTCACTGTCGCATTAGTTCGTCCGCACTAGCAGTGAATCTGCGACTCTGTATTTTTCTTCTATATGTACGTTATTTTGTATTAATATCGGGTTGAAGTAACCGGCTCTAATGTACACTACCCTTGTTGTGTTTGGATATATAAATATAACAAAACTGATTCTTTACTCTCGTGTCTTCGTTAAAGGTACAAACATCTCAAAAGTGTCCTCCTTCGCGCTTTTTCCAATTTCCTTTTGCTCTGTTGCAGAGCAGCGTCTGTAACGTTCCTGCCTTTTTTGCCGTGACTCCCACTTCTTTTCCGTCTTTCAATGCACGTGTGAGACACTGATCGCGTAACCCACCAAGAAAATCTGAAGGTCGTGTGTACGTGCAAACACTTCGAGAACCGACGATGTCGCGGTAATTATCGTTCAATTTATCACCCTATACCAAATGGGACTCCTTCAGTTCCGTAAGTGGTATGCAATAAGCGAGGTGCATGCGCGTGCATATGAATTCTCATCCACGAACTGAGGACATCGTGCCTAAATGGCAGGAAACGGTGCCACCGGACGCTGCCGTTTCGGATAACAGATATAGGATATATCTAGGGGCCCTATCCAGGCTAAACTGCCTGTCATTATGAGCCGTACGACGTCGTGCCTATATGCCTTGGGACAATTTGTTTGCTTAAGACACAAGCAGGCTCTTCGGGAGAAGAAAACTGAGAGGCAATAGCGATATCTACAGAGACCAGCAGGCACCGGGGCCAAGGGTGCAATGCGGCTTACAGTTTCCCATTTGTAACTCTGTGACTCCTGTAGAGCAGGATATGGTTAGGGCTCAAGCACTGAGAAAAAGGTTGGTTGGTTGTTACTTAGCGAGCTGGCACGAAAAAATGAGCGTGAACTAAAATATGTCTCTACATCGACAAATGTGCCTGTGCGGCGTTTGCGTTCTGCTAGACTGCTTACACGAAAGTATACCATGTTAAACCCAGCCGTGGTGGACAAATTTTCGAAAAATGCCAATGGCCTGTGTGCTTAGATTAAAATGTGCATGTTGTATTTGGGTTTCGTTGAAGACATGATACCTTGAAGAAAAAAAAATGTTCATACCACACAGGCTACAATACGGCACAAAGACGAACAGCGTGTGCGTCTCTATTGTCGACGTCATTGTCTTCCGGACGATCACCCCACAAAACAACACGTTAAAAAAAAACCCTGGTGGTGCGAAAGAGAGGTTCAAGAAAGGAAAAGACTTGACATCTGCAGCCCTACTTGGAAGGTCTGAATTTTTGGAGCCCTGCACTTAATGATGCCTCTCATAATCATTGCGAAATTATGTATGATAATAATAATAATAATAATAATAATAATAATAATAATAATAATAATAATAATAATAATAATAATAATAATAATAATAATAATAACTTTACGTTCACCATGGTTGGCGGTATAGCAGAGTAAGAAAAGGTGTTTTCCGGTTCTTGATTAAATTGTCTGGCTGAGCTCTACGTTTGCCTGTCTAGGTGTCCTCGTAAGTGCTGGAAGCACGTTCGAGCTTTTTATTTGGTGTGTTGGTGCCCTAACTGAAATTTGTCAGTTGATTGAGTGACAAGTTTTTTTTTTAATGCCAACAGCGAATTGTCTAATTCTAGACTTTCTCACCCTTCACGCCGTTATCGCTTTGCGTGGGAAGTCGCCAAACGTGTGAAATACGTGGCAGAAGCCAATGTTTCAACAGGGGGACTTGGGACACCATATGCTGACAACTTCCCGCTACGAGGTTGCTTGGAATCGAAAACACTGCGTCTGGAAGAGTCAGCGCCAAAAAAGTAAGATAGACAACTCTTCTTGTAGTTTTTCCTCTTCGCCTTCAGTGCGTCTTTCCTGCGTACAATATATAGATTCTGAAGATATAGCCGAAAGTTGAGTCACTTGTTTTTGCTATTTTTATTTTGCAGTGACCTTCAAATGCCACCGCACCTTTCAACCTTGTAACACTAGCTTTTCAATTATCCCCCAAAACCTAGAAAAACACCAGTGGTGTCCGATTTCGAGTTATTCTCGCCCTATCCTGACTCTCTTCCATTCGGAACCGGTCGATTGTTGTCTAACGCCTTTTCCCAGGCGACATTTTGATGAAAAGAGATGTCACCGTCCATTTTGAACTCTATGTTGTGGAGATGTAGGGCTTACTGCATTCTCTTCTTTCCATCGAAGCACCCTTAGAAAAAAAAATCTAAGTGTTCTTGTGTTTTGAACTTACGAAAAATTTAGTGAAAGCACATATATTTAAAAGAGAGAGAGAGAGTGACAGGGATGAGGGTGTTTTCAGTTTTTACTGCTAATTGCAGCGAGACGCGGTATAAAAGCTCTGTTTCAAATGCGTTTACATTGTCGCGCTTTACGCATCGTGCAGATCCTCTTGCAGCTGGCACCTTGCCAGGGTGCCGAACACCAGACACCATGATTATAAGAAACTAAATGGTTTCGCCTTAAAAACAGTATTTCACATGAGCCAATAGCAAGGCATATTAATTCATGTAGTTCATCACTGATACTGGTGAACGAAGACGTCGTCAATGCTAAACGTGTGTGCCAAAACTTTTGCCTAGCAACAAAACAACAAAACATGCTTGTTACTTGATTATTGACAAGCTATATATATATATATATATATATATATATATATATATATATATATATATATATATATATATATATATATATATATATATATATATAAGGGAAATAAGTGTATACCTAAGGGCTCGTTTTTCCGTGTTTTAACACAATATTAATGAGATATAACAGACAGTAATGCCAAGGAATGTACCGGGGAAGTTATTAGAACCAATGGAATGTAAATAAGAAGAAAGAAAAGTAGATGAAAAAATAACCAAATAACCAGCCCATGGCTGGTTATTTTTTCATCCATTTTTCTTTCTTTTTATTTACATTCCATTGGTTCTAATAACTTCCCCTGTACATTCGTTCGCATTACTGTCTGTTATATCTCATATATATATATATGTATATATATTATTGGTGAACAATACGTGCGAAAATAGCGTGTGCTCATTATGCGGTCTTATTTTCGTTGATTCCTAAGTAAGTGCAATGAAAAGTAGGCACTTAAAATAAGAACTCTCACTACAGGATGTGCGCAGGACTATATGTAAAACGTCAATCTCTAAAGATAGCTGACATTCTGACTAGTACAGAAACTCTTCTACTTTTCAAGCTAAACCACAATAAAAAATTGCAACTCAGTATTCCCATAAAGATGAGCTGTGCTGTCGGGACACTCAATGCATTTGTACTTGGAGTATACATACTCGGAATATACGTGGACAATAATTATTCTAAAAGTATTTTATAGAGATATATTTCACAGAGCTGAAAATGCGATCTGCTTGAGCTTAGCCGTAGAACGTTAAAACTAAACTAAGTGCGGTACATAATAAATATATATCTATATACTGCTTCAAAGATCCCCATCACTGTCGTGAAAAAAAATTGTTTAGTGAAAAAATCCCATGAACAATCATACGAAGGTTCGTTTATAAGTATTTCGCATGTAAAATTGATGCATTTTTTGTTCTGAAATGATGGCTAGATCAACATTTGTTGTTTAAGGTTGGATCAAAACATTAAAACAGTAATTTACTCAGCTTGCATGTGACCCCAGCACATGCCCTCTCTTTTGTATCCTTCAGGGTTGTTATAAGGTGAGGCAGGCAATGATTATTATTGACATCAGCACCCGATGTGAGCTTCTTTGTTTATTCTGCTTATAAGATTAGCCCTGCGATTGTATTCAACAATGTGAAGTAAAAAAAGGAACAGCTATGTTCTCCTAATCCATGTGCACTGTTAGGTCTAAGCGTTCTCAGCGCTGGACTTGTCTGCGTCTCCTGTCGTCCCGTTGTGTCATGTACTCATGGTCCATCATAAGAAATTGGTATGCACCACAATCATCCATCATCATCATCAGCCTGACTACGCCCACTGTAGGGCAAAGCCCTCTCCCATGATTCGCCAATCAAGCGGATCTTGAAACGAATGTATACATTTTAGTAACCAATGATAACCAATTTTCGAAAGAAGTTTGAATAACGCAATTCGCTCTTGCTTCATAGAGGCCCGATCCCTAGTTTCTAGGAAGAGTTGTCCCCAGGAAAACATGTTTACTCGGGCATGGGCACACAAAAATAAACAGCTATGGCTTAATTAAAATGCAACTCCCCCATCTCGTCAAAGAAAACAGAAAGGAGGGATGCATATATAATACTTGCCAAGCCATCATTATAGAAACACCAACATAGATAGCGAGCATAAACAAGCCGGAATTACCGCGCCTTGCTGTATCGCCCTTATATTTTTCTTCGTCAGCGAAGACGTGCAGATCAATATGAGCAGTATTTTTTAAACACGAAAGTGCTTTATGTCGGCCGGAGTCCACCCCGACTCCGCAGCCGTATTTCAGTCACAGATATGACTTTTTAGAATGTATTTCAAGAGATTTAAAAAAGAAGAGAAGGAAAGATGTTGTCAAGCAGTGCTAAACAAGCAACCTTTCAATTCGCAGTGTGCGGTGCTACCCACTATGACACAAAGCGTTTTTGTATCTTTGTCACTATGCCACAAAGCGAACGTTGTCGAGGATGCTAACGGCAAGCCACTTATATACACCATACACTGCTGGGCGGTCCTCAGAGCTCCGAAATTTCAGCGTGTTTTTGTTAATAGTAGCGAGATGGCACGAAAGGCACACGTTGGGCGCGCTCTAAAGGTGGTCGCCTCCACAGAGAGCCGCCTACACAGAGCGTGGTTCTTCCTGTGTGCGTGTTTATCAGGCTCGTAATTCGGGAAAGAACAAATGTGACTTCGCTCGCTGCCGCGGCAGCGTTTACGAAAGGAGCGCACTGTTGACGCACTACGAAATAAGATTTGTGACTGTTGTTCGTGCTTGTCCTGTGTGAGTAGATGTTTTGTGCGTATTCCTTCTGTTTGAACAGCACTCTTTAGGTGTAGAGCTGTGACAGTTGTTAGTCCGCACTCGTCCTGTGCATGCTAACTTCATGCGTGCTTTCTGCTTGAGTCTGCGCTGCAAGCTTCGAGCTGATTGCTGTTCTTCACGTGACATTGCATTTTGTTGCTGTTGTTGAAACGCTGCACAATAAACGCGCAACTACCTTTGCGAAGATACGTTTCACTTTCGTCTTATCCAATACTTGAGAGGGGGAATATCTAATTTTTTGGATGTCGTATGAAAAAATCAAAAAAGAAACACCAATCTTTACTTGTTGGAGAATTTGTGACACGCCTTTCAGCTTTACGACAACACTTATGGAGCAGTTTCCCGGCGATTCAATCTTGTTATGAGAGCAGTGACGTGCTTCCAGCCGCTGTTTTTACAGACCAGTGCGGGACTGTCAACAGAAATAATGGCCTTGCCTGTGTAAACACAACCGACCACTGCCGAGCTTTGCCACGGTCAACGGGACTATATTTAAGCCGTGCTCACTTGTTTATCCCGGCTACTTGTAGGTCTGTCGCAGACAATATATCCTGCTCGGATTCTCAGTTACTAAAGAAAAAGAAAAGTCCAGAGGTAGGGTGTACGCCTCTTTTTACGGAATCGAATGAGCTCCCTTCGAGAAGTTTATTAGTAGTAAGCGTGCTCTGCTGCTATTCACAGTGTCGAGTAGCCGTAGCACTATACACGCACAATCAGAAAGAACGAGTGACGCTTTTCGCTAGTAAGGCGAACGAGGGCTAACGAATGACTGATTAAAGAAGCAAACAAAGCGCACTTAGAAAGACAGACAGACCGCTAGCGCGATTCTCATATTTTGTCATCGCTATTTTCTTCAGTGAGTACGGGCGCAAATTTTTCGTCATGTAATTGCAGTTCTTAGGAAATAATCTAGGCTTTGGAATCCCAAAACCATGGTATAACTTATGAGAGACCCCGTAATGTGCTCCGAAAATTTCGATTACCCGGGACTGACATGGCATTAAATGGTCCCCCTCCACCGAAGTATTACTGCCGCGGCCGGATCGAACCCGCAATCTTGGGGTCAGTAGCCAGGCATCATAACAACTAATATGTTGTGGTGGGTGGACTACTTATTAGGTTTGGGTGGGAAGACTAATTCTCCTTGATATTTACGTTAAAAGTGAAGCATATATATATATATATATATATATATATATATATATAGTACAAGTGCATGTTGTTCCATGATATAATTATATTTTTTTACACTTGTGAGTACATTTAAAAATAATGGATTATTACGTTCCGGCAATATATTACTGTGTATGAAACTGGTGGTTGAGCTGCAATCATAATCAATTACAATGTCTTGTTATTTTTGAAGTCAAGAATCGGACGAAATATCGTCTGGTCGGGAAGTATTGGCATTGTAGAGATAAAGGGACATGACGTCTGCCACGAGGGTGTCAAAAATATAATAAAAGGCGTTTCGGCTTCCACACGGAAGGCGAAACGCGTTTTAGTATATTTTTTGACACCCTCGCGGTCAGCGTCTGGTTCTTTTCTTTCTACAAGGTCGTCTTGTTTATTGTTGATCGTAATCTTTATTGCGCGCCTTCTGTAGGGGGGGTCTGCCACGGTGAATCTGTGGTTGCTGTGCTCAGCAGCTGACGCGAAGGTCGTTGGTTCGTTCTCTACTGCGGTGGTGGCATTTCGATCGTGACGACGTCCTAAAGATATATGTATACGGTGCGATGCCTGTGCAAGTGAAAGAATACAAGATCGTGGAAGTTTCTGGATTCCTCCACTACGGCGTCCCTCATAATCACGTCGCGGTTTTCCAATCTTAAAACCCGAATATTATCATTATTTCTAGGTCACTCTAAAGGGATTTCTCGCTTTTTGCTAAATTTTTGCTGGTGTACCTCATCATTGCGATGAAGAAAATAAATTCCAACTTCAGCATTTTAACCTCAACTTGGAGCCGTTCGCACTACCACTAGTGTTTATTTATTTATTATTTATTTATTTATGAATTCCCCAGGTTTATACTTGGACCCAAGCAGGAGGGGCAACAACAAATAAAGATAGAATGTTGTACACTGTCACAGCACATAATCAACGAATTATACACCTCTTGGCCAGCAGTGTTGGGGCAGATAAGCAATGAACTCAACGCTCATAGGCAGCATAAGTCCACGAATAATTCACTCGAGTACTGCCAACACGTCATATTCATACATCATTAAAAACTAAAAAAGAAAAAAGCTTCAAATTTTTATAAATATCTTTTAATTGAAAAGCGCCTATTGGTAACGAGTTACAATCAGCAATAGTCCCAGGAAAAAAACTATTTTTGAAAGCAGTAGTATGCGCGAGAACTGGCGCGAATGAATATTAATGATTATGTCTTGTATTTCTAGAAGTTAGACGTTACGCACAGTTGGCCAGATTTGTTGTGATTCTACCGAAAAGAATTTTGTGTAGAAACTTTAACCGAATAATTTTCCTGCGAGAGTCTCACGTTTGGATGCCATTCGGTCGCATAATTTGCGTTTGCGAATCGTGTATTTTGTATTTGCGAAAAGTGAATTTGACATCCTTCCGTTGAACGTTTTCGACCTAAGAAACATCTTTTTTACCTTGAGGGTACCAAACAACAGAGGCATATTCAAGGCTTGATGTAATAGAGGCAGCAATACAGTTAATCTCTCAAATTCGAACTTCAGACAACTCCATGTTCAATAAAAAGCTTAGGGTGTACAACGGACGAGAAAGGGAAAAAGAGAGGTCTTATCTTAGTTTGCTTCCATGCTTTTCTTTTTGTAGATTACCCGCTCTTTGCTATTTGTCGGAGATAGATTGATAACTAGCCCTATGTCAAACGTTGCTCCACCAACGCGCCCAAATTTGACTATTCTCCACTTGCTGCTTAGACTTTTGGGCCAGCAATTGACGAACGAAAGAGAGCTCAGTCACGAGCAGTACATTGAAAGAGCCGGTCGGCAGATGAGGGCACTATCTTCACGAACTCTCGGCATAATATATCTTCTGGTGATGCCTCGTTGAATACACTCCGAGAGATTGTTCGCGATTCCAAACGCACGTGACGTGTAAACATTTTATCGCCCATAGCACAAAGCTTCGCTAATAATTACTTTGCACAAAAAGACAATGAGTACTTTCCACATATCAATTTCCACACGTAGCTCGTACTTGTACATTTTTTTGTCGCTTAATGAACGGTTACATCCAGACACACTGTTTAGCGTGGGATCACAACAACGAAACTAATTACTCGGATTCCTTTTGAACACAACGCGCGCCAATTATTTTGTCTGCGTCAATGCTGTAAAGTTTCCCGTAATGCGAGGCCGACAATCAAGAATATTGCCACCAGCATGCGACGTCCTCTAGCAGTTCTTTTGTTAACGCTTAAGGGTTTCTCGCTTATCAGTTAAGCACTACGATGCATTCAGTGACGCAAAGCGAAAAAGAAAAAAAAAACGTCTCTAAAAGAGTCTGCACGCTCTTTGGACCGGTCGAGCACATTTTTATTTTTTCATGGAGGTAATTGCCAGAAGAGGTAGACAGTGTTTTTTTTTCTTTTCTTTTGTATCAGGGCTTGCATACTGGATTGTCAGATTGTGTGACAGAACACAAGAGAAAACATTTCCTGCATTCACTGAAGTGACCTTATTAGCAGCATTATAATCTAATATTATATTACATTTAACGTCCGAAAACTGAAATATGATTATGAGAGACGTCGTTGTGAAGGGCTCCTTCGATTTTCACCATCTGGTGTTTTTTTTTACCATGCACTGATCTCAAACACTACGCGGGCCACTACCATTTCGTCTACATCAAAATGCGACCGCCATCGAACCCGCGACCTTCTGACCATCTGGTCAGCAACCGAGCACCGTCGCCGCTACACCAGCGTGGTGGACGACTTTCTCAAATTATTTGGAAAATAATCGTGATAATTTTTTTTCATTCATAACAGTGAATTGTTGGTATATTTGTCAAAGGAAAAAAGTTGTGGTTTTATGTGAGTCTTACCACTTTCGCGGAATGTCCTCTGTGTTTCCTGTCCCAGAAAGTCGATTGTGATGGTATCCTTTCTCGCGTCAATTCGAAATGTGGTACACGTAATAAGCAAGAACGTGTGTGCAAGTGTATTGAAGCTCAGTAATATTATTGTTAATTTTTTGCCGTGTACGCCATGACAAACTTGCTAAAATGCTCTGCGTTTGCATTTTCATCTCAATTTATTGCTTTTATATACGAGCGTCTGAGTAACTACTCACTCAACGGAAGGTGTTTTCAGTGTCAAAATATTACAAGATGACGCCTGCTACGGCAGTGAACAGGTTATATTTTCAATCCAGACCCCGCAAGAGCCAGAAGCGGCCCAGTCTGCGTGAAACACGATGATGATAACTACAATTGTTTTGTTATACAGATGAAGATGAAGCATATAGTCAGCACTCACAATATTTTAAGGAGTGCGATCTTCATTACTTTTATAAAAAGAAAAAAAGAAAACAATCATTTTCGGCACGAAACGAGACGCAGTTCACACAACGTTGTGCTTGAATTAAAGATCAGCTTTACAAAAATAATGACTTCCTACCGTAAGGCAAGCTTCATTATCACAACTTTAAGGAAGAAATGAAATTTGAGGTTCTCCATTGACATTTATTTTCGCATTTCTCCATGCGGAAGCTGCCTCATTGAAGTTCTCCATCGCCGTCAAAGAACATTATAAATTATTTTTTCTTTGCACAAAACATCGTAATGATAAGGCTTGTAATAGAATCACTATTTCTTTTCTATCAATTGAGATAAAAAGCTGATTTTTAGTTTTAGCAGCATATGGTGTAAATTTTGTATTTTATCTCAATGTGTACCAAAATAAAAAAAATTCTGTAATGAAATTCTTGATTTTTCCTCTCGACGTTACAATCTGCAGAAGTCTTCCTTAAAGTGAGTTTGGATTGCTGAGATAGTCATATATTCTGAAAAAATAGCAGACGGGAAAAACGCAAACATAAAACATTTGCACAAATTTTGTGAGGGTGGATATAGCTGAAAACTAGCAGTTAGTTCTATTGTGAAGATTCAAACACCGTTTACAGAAGGCTTTTCGTAATACATAAATCACATCTGGCGTTGATATGGCAAATGACGCACTCGGAATATCTTCTGACAAGCTTACTCATACAAGACTCTTGTGGGACCGAAAATTTTGTTTCTCCAAAGTATTCTAACAATTCACTTTTTTCATGCAATAAATTGTTATAGTTTTATTCGTATACGTCTGAGATGATCGCCAAAATGACTCGGACGTTTACCGAGGAATGGCCAAGTTTGTCGAGCAGACAATTTAGGTACGCCTGTACACACGTTGAAAAATGCTTGCTGTATTCACAACACACGAGAGTAATAAATGCGACGCATTTCTTTGCGTACTGCAGACATTTTGAGCCTATCTATCTATCTATCTTATCTATCTATCTATCTATCTATCTATCTATCTATCTATCTATCTATCTATCTATCTATCTATCTATCTATCTATCTATCTATCTATCTATCTATCTATCTATCTATCTATCTATCTATCTATCTATCTATCTATCTATCTATCTATCTATCTATCTATCTATCTATCTATCTATCTGTCTATCTGTCTATCTGTCTATCTGTCTATCTGTCTGTCTGTCTGTCTGTCTGTCTGTCTGTCTGTCTGTCTGTCTGTCTGTCTGTCTGTCTGTCTGTCTGTCTGTCTGTCTGTCTGTCTGTCTGTCTGTCTGTCTAAAGGGGGGGCTCTCTCATGATACCCCCTCCACTTTGTATTGGAGTAAACCAAAATTTGTACGTGAGGATAATATTATTTGACAAATATTACTCGCTCGTCGTGACATGATTAATGTCACGATTCCGTCGCGCACGTCATCAAACATTTCTCGTCAGACGTGTGGCACATACCCGCGGGGGATATACGGCACAGGTATAAGTGTACGTGTCGCATGCGATCGACAGTTTACATCCACACAGGAACGGCGAGAACAGTCAAGGAAAGTTTTAATGCATGAGCATTAAAAAAAGCTGACCTCTTCACATTCATCAGAGTCGACCAGCTGAATGCGAACAATAAATTACAGGTCCCCAGCTGGAACGACGCCCAAGCATTTATCGGTACTGCTTCAGAAAATACACTATTCGGGAGTAATATTGGTGACAGAGAGATAACAGAAAAGGGGATGCAGGGAGGTTATGTAATCACGGTGAAACGTCATTTGTGGTTGCCGTGCTGGCTATCCTGTTTTATAAACTTTACATAAATACTCCTAGATACAGCCATCAAGTTGGGTTAACGTCAATTATAGTTAAGCGCTATCTGCTAAACTTGATTTATGTAACAGTGTCCAGGGCTACCATCTTCGCCAGCACCAGCTCGTCATATCTGCTTACCCCATTTGGTGTTCTTAATATTCATGTTTGTGTTCGCATCGTTACAAAACTGTAAAAAAACTGGTTATATAAAACATATGCGGCTGTTTAACGTGCGCCTGTGCGTGCATTTGTATGCACATATCTGTAGTCTTATTTCGTAACGTTTCACACAATAAACAATTACAACACAGTCATCGTCTTTTCGCATTCTTCGCATAACATCAAATCCCAAGGGCACTTGGTATTTGTTTAACTTTTTACGGCGAAAGCAGTTATGAAATCATAACACAATTCGCGTAGTTGTCAAAGCCACCGCCGCCATCACCGGTCTTCATAACCCCTATCACACGAAATAAGAAAAAAAAAATTCACAGAATATGCATGGAGTGCATGATGATGAGTGGGTCGAAGCGTCAGTTTGTCCGTTCGTTCTTGCTTCCGTCCATGCGTGCGTACGTCCATGCATCTGGCTGTCAATCCGTTTGTCTATCCGTCTGCCACTCTAGTGAACACTCCAAGTATTGCCATCTCGCATCTCTTTATCATATACTCAAAGTATAGAAGTACCGCCATACAGCGAACATTCCAAGGACTACACGAGAGGTGGCACTCGCTCACCTTCTTACGACCTGTGCTTCGTGCCTGCTTCCAGCCTATCACCGCTTCTTGTTCGTGTCTATAACTCGCTATATACTAGTTCACTATGTCCATGGCGCAGCGGAACAACCCTCGCTAAACCTTGCTAAAGCCCAGAAGGTTACGCCCAACGAGTTTAACGTTGCAAGCCTTTCTGGTGAGATAGTGCTCAAAGTGCGTCCTTCTGATACAAGTTTTTTTTTTTCAGTAGGCATCAAATTCGAAGCAAATGTCATTGGAGATTGAGTCACCAATACTCGTCTCTGTAAGTTATTTCATCAGAAACAACTATTTTTTAATTATGATTAATGTGCGCAGGTTTCCTTCTCAGTTGAAAAGAGTGCGCCCGTGCCACTCCTCCAGTCCGGCCGTGGAGGTGACTATACTTACTACAACTACTACTACTATTACATACATCGCAAACGCACGACTCATGGCATAGGGAGCTTCGCCCCCCCCCTCAAAAAAAATGGCAGCATATCCACGGAGTGAATGATGGGGAGTGGGGCGAAGCATTCGTCCGTCCATTCGTTCTTGCTTCCGTCCATTCCTGCGTACGTCTGTGTAACCGTCCATGCGTCCATCCACGCGTCCGTGCGTGCGTCTGTTCGTGCGTCCGTCCCTGCGTTCGTCCATGCATCCGCGCCTGCGTCCGTTCATGCGTCCATCCATGCATCTGTCTGTGTGTCTGTTCTTCCATCTATTCGGCACTCCAAGTACCACCATCTCGCATCTTTTCATCATATATTCTCCATATAGAACCACCGCCATCCAGTGGACATTTCAAGGACTACAGGGGAGGTGGCACATGCACACTTTCTTACGGCTTGCGCTTCGGGTTTACTTCCCACCTTTAACCACCTCGAGTTCATGGTATATACTAGTTCACTGTATTCATGGCTATGCGGCCCAACGCTCGCTAAACCTTTCTAAAACCCAGGAGGTTACACCCAGCAAGTAAAACGTAGCAACCCTTTCTTGTCAGATCGTGCTCAATGTACATGCCAATAGCTGCTAATGGGGATCGCAGCGTGCGCGTCACCTAAAGGCCGAATGCTCCTGTCTCTCATTCTCCCTTAGCAGCCATTAACATGTGCATTGAGCACTATCTTTATTGTTCAACAACGCACAGAAGAAATCTCTCACCGGAACCACCTTGGAGGTCAAAATCATAAGGACCGCTATTTCGGGTATGTGCCACTGGGGGTTACGCTACCGATTTCAGGTACTTCTGAACACTCGCGCGTTTAAGATTGCCCTAGTATGTTCTCGTTGTTCCTGTATAGATATTAACGGTTAATCACCTGTGGCACATATCTGAATACTAGCGGCACATACCCGCCCAAGGGTATGTGCCAATGTTTGGCGGGAAGCATTTGACGACGTGCGCGACGGGATTTTCACACTATTCATGTCTTGACCAGCGCGTTAGATTCGTCAAGCCATCTAACCCTCCCATGCTAATTTTGGTTCACGCCAAGTTGAGTGGGTGACCACGAAAGCACCCAAACGTAAGGGGCTAGATAGATAGATAGATAGATAGATAGATAGATAGATAGATAGATAGATAGATAGATAGATAGATAGATAGATAGATAGATAGATAGATAGATACGCTCAAAGTCACCGAAGTTCGCTAATAAATGCTTTGCATTTAAAATGAGTCGTCGAATGCTCGAACCGCTTACTAAAGCTCGATCTTCGCATACTAACTGTGGGGGATTGTGGTGATCGCAAAAGCTTCTGCCATAATTCTTCATCGTCGTCAAGCACATCACGAAAAATTGCACAATGTTCATTTCAAGTGTGCAGCAGGTTCTACGTTTCTACGAAGAATGACGAAGCATAGCATAGTAAATGCCTGCCTACTATACAGTGATTGCGGGCGTAGTGGGTAAACTCGAAGTGGGCGTGATAGTTAGCTAAAAAGTGTTTTTCAAAGGCTCTGATAGGCCGCTCTTTCAGCTTTCGCTGTGGCATTGCTGTGCATTTCCGCGAATGCTTGGCAGTTTTTTTTTATTGCGATAGCAACTATATAGACACTATCGGCTGGATCTTGCCGCCGGCGTCGGCGACGCCTTCACTCACCATGTATATATATATATATATATATATATATATATATATATATATATATATATATATATAATTAGGAATAAAACAGCACACATAGGAAAATTTGTTAATTGTTTACTCTACGTTTCGGCCGTCGCACGGCCTTCGTTGCATCCTGACGAAGGCCGTGCCACGGCCGAAACGTAGAGTAAATTAACAAATTTTCGTATGTGTGCTCTTTTATTCCTAATTATATTTGCACCGGACCCACAGAATTTATTTTTTGAATCATATATATATATATATATATATATATATATATATATATATATATATATATATATATATGTGTGTGTGTGTGTGTGTGTGTGTATGAAAACGCAAAAAAGAAAAAAAATCTGACAACGACTCAGGCACGCTGAATTGAACGTGGAACCTCTGGGTCATGAATGTGAGGCGTTAACCACTGAGCCACCGCGGAGAATTTTTTTTTTTTCATGGTATTTATTAAAGTACTTGGGCAATAAAGACAATATCAAGCGAACAAAAGTACAATCAATCCCCAAAGTAAGCGCTCAAGCGTTACTCATAAACACTAAATGGCTAACACAGCGTGAGTTCCTCACATGAACAGTTCTTCACATCGTGTTATACAAACAAAAAAGGGGTGAGGTCAAACAGTTCTCTAAGACGGAGTACCAGTCCGGTCTAAAGTCTAGCTCATCGTAGATGTTTTTTAGGTGGATAGCCATTTGAATGAAGTGTGCGCTTGAAGAGGTGGTGGGCTCTGCATTGCGGTCTTGCATTCGTGTCTTCCACAAGCTGTGCAAACCCATGAGGAAAAACATATCATATGGTACTTCATCAAGTGTTGCTGGCAGAAGATAACGTATTGTGTGAGAATTAATGACGAAACGTTTTTTCAGTGCTCGCTGAAGGACATCCCAAAATAGTATGGCATCTTTGCAGCTAACAAAGCAATGTTCAATCGTTTCCGGCACATCACATAGACGGCAGTTAACAGACGGAATGAAAATACCTTTTCTTTCTAACCATGTGTTTACCGCCAATTTTTCAGAGTGGAGTTTATAGAAGAATGTTTTTGAATTCGGTGGAATGTACATTTTGCGCACTCGCTTCAACACATCGTGACCAGGAAGATTGGCATACAGTGAACGGTACAATGGAGGTGGGAAGAGTGTACTCAGTAGGTCCTTATAAAGCACCTTGCGCGTGACTGAGTACAGGTATTCTACAGAGAAGCGAGCTTTAAGGAACTGAACTGCGAGGTAAACTTCCTGCATGAATCCCCACAAGCATGGGCGTTCGGAGAAGTTGGATGAAACAATTAAATCTGGTAAGCAATCAACAAGTGTAACTTGCAAGAAGGAACGGATTACAGGATGGGAATTGTCCCGAAAAAAGAAGAATCGGGACACTATTTGCCATAGATAAAGGTGTTTTAGTCCTAACCCACCCTCACTAACTGGCTTGAATATATTATCACGACGCATGGGCTCAAAAGTCGAAGACCATATGAAAGTAGCGAAAATCCGATGAAAGCGTTGTATATAGAATCTTGCGCAATGAATAAGTTGCAATACATAGTAAAGTTTTGTCGCTAAGAAAGTATTACAAGCTTCAGCTCTCCCAAATATCGAGAGTCGATAGGGCACAAATGTCTGGGCCTGTCGTTCAAGCTTAGGGACACGTTCCTTCCAGTAATGCGCACTGAATCTATATGCATGCAATGGTACACCGAGGTATGTTGGAGGAGTTATTGTCCAATTAATCCCTGCAAAGTGGTTCGGTGTGCTACCCCACAAGCCAAACCACAGTCCTAAACTTTTAGAGGCATTTAAACGAGCTCCTGATACTACGCCAAACTTTTCAATAGTATATACCACATTTTCGACACTTGGTTTATCTGTGCAAAAGAATGCGACATCATCTGCATAAGCCAATACTTTAACCTCACTGCCTAATATTCTAAAGCCATGAATGCAACTCGACTGTATTATGCTTAAGCACAGTGGTTCTAGATAAAGTGCAAATAAAAGAGGTGACATCGGGCATCCCTGTTTTACAGAAGAGCGAATAGAAACTGGCTTGGAGAGTTGACCATTAACTATCAGACGAGTTGAGCATTCATTATAGCATAATTTAACGCCTTTAAGAACAACTTTGCCAACATTAGCTTGTTCGAGAAGAGAAAAAAGGAAGGAATGACGAACACGATCAAAAGCTTTTGCAAGGTCTACCTGTAGCATTGCAAGATGGTCTTGAGAGTCATGACAGTATTGAAGCATTGTTCGAGCGACATGTATATTGGTTTGTATGGATCGACCTCTGATGCCACATGTCTGATGAGACCCAATGAGAATCGACATAGCAAATTGCAACCTATTTGCTAATACTTTTGCGAAAATTTTGTAGTCCACATTTGAAAGCGATATAGGTCTGTAGCCCTCAACGAAGCGAAGTTTTTCCTTGTCAGTTGTTTTCGGTATTAACACAGTGTGACTTTTGCAAAAAGATTGTGGGAGGGTATCCATCTCGTAGCTCATCTGAAAAATATTCAGCAATATAGGAGCAAGCGTTTTCTTGAAAGCTTTGTAAAATTCGCCTGAGATGCCATCAGGCCCCGGTGTTTTCAATAAAGGCAAGTTGTCGATTGCTTGCTCGATTTCCTGTATAGTAATGGGCCCATTAATGATTTCACAATCACTGTCCTTCAAGGGGTTCACAAGAGAAACAAAACTAGCCTTGAGGTGAGTGTCAGGATCATCAGAGGGAGAGCTAAATAAGCTGTTATAGTACGTTTCGAACGCCAAAGTAATGTCTCCGTTATCTTTTATGAGCACATCGTTAAAGTACAAGTCTGGAATAGCTTTAGAAATCGCATGGCGTTGTTCATCAAGTAAAGCTTGGCGCGTCGGTTGCTCAGAATTTAAAGTGCGCTGGTTCCGAGATCTAATACGTGCCCCTTGGTAGCGAGCAGCATCATATCTCTGTAGTTGGCACTTAATATTCTCAATATCTTTGATGTACTTTCCCGGCATTTCGCATTCCATCTCATAAAGATTGCAAAGACTTTTAACAAGTATCTTTTCATCATTCTTTCTATAGAAAGACTTAACAGCCCCAATTTCTAAAGCTATAGAGCGAACTTCTTGTTTAAAAAGCTCCCAAGCAGCGAAGATATGAAAACCAATTGAAAAAGATTGCCTCAATGCCATTTGGACGCGATTTACGAATTCCTGATCACAGAGGAGCTTCGCATTCATTTTCCAAAGGGCCCACTGGGGACGGAATTGTTTGTGACGATTTTCGCCAATTTGCGCTATGACAATACAATGGTCTGAGAATGATACAGCTTCGGTGCTGCAGGAAATTTTACGAGATAGGAGTGATGAGGACACGTAAATTCGGTCAAGGCGAGCATGAGAGCTGCCTTGTACTCTTGTATATGCTGTTGCCCGATTCGAGACCCCGATGTCAATTAGTCCTGCATTATCTACAATACCGGATAAAAGCTCACCACTCCTGTCTCTTTTTCCAGACGAATTATAACGATCAATAGCTTCACATACGCAGTTGAAATCTCCCATAAGTACCATGCATCTGTCGACGTCAATTAAATTACGCACTTTTTCAAATAACTCAAGCCGTTTCGGAACATCATTAAACGCATATAGATTGATAATTCTCCATGGCACTCCTTGCAACAAAAAATCACAGCATATATACCTGCCCTCTTCATCAACACTAGTGCACAATGCTGAACAGGGTAGGCTTTTTCTCAGAAACAACCAACAGCCCGCAGATAAACCTTTAGCATGTGAGACACACACATTAAACTGAGACAGAAAAGGCCGCAGGGCCTTCTCGGTCTCTTCCTCGCTCTCGATCTTTGTCTCTTGGATGGCGACAAAGTCGAGACGCTTCCGATTGAGAAGTCTACGGAGTTGTGCTTGTTTCTGCGAAGACCTAAGGCCGCGTACGTTCAAGGTGGCAAATATGAGTCGCTCAGACTGCGCCATGGTGACTACCTTCTAATTCGCTTATTGTCCCTCTTGATCAGTCCCAAGAGTTGGCGCTGAGGCTTCCCGTGAGCCCCCAGCAGGCCTCCTAGATCGGGAACGGCGACACTTCCCCTTTGGCACGGACTTTCGGCGACGGCGTGACTCCCTAGTCACTGACGCTGGGTCATTTCCTCTGCTTGAATCCGAGCTGGAAGATGCGCGACGTTTCAGTATTGCTGTATCCGTAGAGATCTGCATATCATCTTCCGACACTGCACCATGATGAAGAAGCTGCTGCGGAGCTGCAGTGCAAGCAGGTGATGAACTTTCTGCGGCATCCAGCCCAGAGTCTCTATCTTGTACTGGTGGTTCTTCGGCATCTTTATGGGTCAGCGCAACAACACTCTCCAAAGGAACTCCTACTTGTGCTAGGGGTGGTTCGGAGTCGTTTTGGATATGCTGCTTGCATGATTCACTTGGCTCTTTGCACGCAGAAGTTTCAACTGTGTCAACGGCGAGTGACTTTCTTTCCTCTTCTGGATTCCTTGTGGTAGAGCTTGCAGCATATGACATTGACGGAGTGTCTCCCGTTGCATCCAAAACCTCGGTGGCATCCATAATATGCTCTTGTAGGTTATCATCTGGCTGTTTTGTGTGCTGTCGCAGCTTGTTGGCGTATGTCATAACACAATCTTCAGCCGAATGACCGAAGCGTCGACAGTTGTCACAGCGAGGGGTCCTGCAGTTTCGACGGATGTGTCCAACCTTACTGCACCGAAGGCAAAGTGGTGGGCGGCCAGGTATCAGGACGAGGCTTTGCACTCCGCAGACAACAAGAATGTGAGGAATATCCGCAATGCGAACTCCATCAGCAAGTGACAAAACAACATCCCTATTTAGCGTCCGCATTTGTTCCATGTCCGCTACTTTCCAGCTTTCTTGTGATATTGTCTTGACCTTCCCAAAAGCTTGCAGTGCCTCGCACACATAGGCGTCCTCCAAGCGCTCAGGAAGCCACATAAGCTTCAACTTCATTTCCGTGGGCTCCGGGTCTATAACGAGGCATCGACGACTTTTGACGAAAAATTCGCCTCTTGTGACCAACTTTGTTTTCGTCAGCGTTGACTTGCATGTCACCATCCAAACATGAGACATTTGAAATTGACCTATGGAGCTTATTTCCTTCAAGTCAATGATGTCCCGAAGAGCATCTCTAAAATCTTGAGCCCGGTAGGGGCGACCAGCTAAGTCCGCATGTAGAAAGACAGAGTCCACAACAAGCTTACCGGTGGGAAGGCGAGGAAGTACAACACGGTAGTCGTTGCCGCTGGCTGAAGCCTGAGCAGCACCTCGGCCCATGGCCGATAAATCCTTCGAAGCGGAGAACATGAAAAACGCGTCCGTTCAGAACGTCGTCTTCGTCTTTCTCCGAGCCACCGCGGAGAATGTCAGCGAACGTTCAAGCGGCAAGCTATTTATATCTACAATTTACCGCTGATGATGGGAATCTCGGGAGGGGGGGGAAGGAGGGGACTATCGTGTTTTTAGCATTATTAGCAAGACGGCGCGATGAGGGTGTGGTGGTGTCCGTTCTCATCTCTCACGCCTACTTTGCCTCTCAGAATGGAGAAGGCCGATGGTCGCTCGCGCTCCCTTCTCTCGCGGTGGGGACAATTATACGTTTTGGCTGGCGTTGCGCTTCCACTAGAGCGTGTCTGTTGTAGTTACCGGGCCACAAAGGTTACTGCAATCGTTGCATATTCTCCGTTTGTGAAAAGGGTGCGCTTTTGAGACACAGCAAAGTAACAACTGAGACATTTATTAGCGTTCATCTGTACCTGTGAGTATGTTGCGTGCGTCATTTGTGCGTCATCTGCTGGCCATTCAGCGCGTGACCTCCTTATTTGTTGCTTTTGCGTTCATTGCTTTGCCTTTGCTACAAAGCTGTCTTTTTCGTTTTTTGAAGCCGCTATACTTTCCCCCCATTGGTATTTTTATATATTCGTGTGTTATATCAAGCTGTTCGTTTTATATACCCTGAGTAAGACTAAAGCTTGACTTGCAATGTTGATCAGTGAGAATGCCTTTTTATTGTATTCTCATTTGATTGTATATTTTCTATTTAACATTCTAAAACCGCCTCATGAATATGAGAGGCGCCGTAGAGGAGGCCTCCGGATATTTCCACCACCTGGAATTCTTTAATGTGCACAGATATCTGAGCTCATGGGCCTAAAGAATTTTCACCTCCATCAAAAATATAGCCGCCTCAGCCGGCATTCCTTCTGGCGACCTGCGGTTCAGCAGCTGAGTACCATAACCACTATAGACCACCGTAGCGGGGCTGTTATCGTATACTGTGTTACTTATTGTATGTCTTTTGAATATTGGTTCGGATGTCCTCAAGCGAATTCAGTTTCACTCTTTGCTCGAAGTCACCCATATTCCGGTGACGCAGATAAATTTAAACTTCAACTTCTTGCTCGTTCTTACTAACGCTTGTGTTGCCCGCCGACTCGCCCAAGTTTCACCAATCATACACTTGTGGTGTATGCTCCACCTTCGCACTTTACAAACAAAAGGACGTTGAATCATGATAGAGACACAGAAAGGGCAACTCGAGAGACGAAAGCATTAAACGAACTGTGGACACGATATATCTTCCTCAGATGCCTCGTACGACAGCTCGGAAACAGCCGCGACCGATAGCAAATGTACGCCTCCCGCGGCCATTTTCTGTTCAGAAGATCCTGAGGTGCCGCAGTCCGCCTTACAGTCCGCACTGCAGTCTGCAGTGCAGCAGTTGCACCATGAGGTATACAATGTGCTATACCAAACTTTTTTCGAGTTTAAAGGGTCCCTGTAACACATTACCAAGTAATAGTTTAAAGGATTCGTTCGAAGATCCCATTGCCTAATGGATCCACTGGTGCAAAAAAATTTAGAATGTACAAGCTGAGTTGCCGGTACTTGCCGCATGCTTTGAGCGCTTTCTGCTTTCGTAACAGCGAGCGCGCTGGAAAGTTGCACAAAGAAGGGGTGACAAGTAGACGAGATGGGTCCCTTGTCAACACGCCTCATGACCTTGAACTCTTTCTTTTCATTTTTCCTGCTTACTTTGAGAGTGATGGACATCGTGAGTGCGGGCATGAGGCACCATCTTGTGGCAGCTTCCGTAAATACGCAGCCTTCTATGCCCAATTCAGGCAAAGGCCATGCACTTTAAGTATATGGCGCAGTAATTTGGGTATATTCATGACATAAATTGTAGAAAGAAAAGGGAACAATTTCTCCGTGTCTTTAAGGATTACATGTGAATTACAGGCTAGGTACTGCGCTGTAATGGTTGGCCCACGTCTTCTGACTTGCGTCGACTGCCGATCAGCAGCAGTTTGTGACCATGCTACCAGCTCGTAATAACATTACCTGCTACGTGACCCCAACCGGCAAAAAATGAGTGTCCCACACTCATCGCAGTGGCGACAAGTGGCGCTGACTGACGCTCCCACGTTCAATAAACATATACACTCCATAAAAAGTGAATGAGAGGATGACCGCCATAGTAGCTCAATCGGTAGGGCCTCGAACGCGTTATTCAAAGGTTTATTTATTGATTGATTGAATGATTGATTGATATGTGGGGTTTAACGTCCCAAAACCAGCATATGATTATGACAGATGCCGTAAAGGAGGGCTCCGGAGATATCGACCACCTAGGCCTCTTTAACGTGCACCATAATCTGAGCACACGGGCTGACAACAATTCCGCCTCCATCGTAAAGGTAGCCGCCACAATGGGGCTTCAATCCCGCGATCTGGTTATTCAAAGGTCGCAGGCTTGGTTCCTGCCTACGGCAATTCATATTTTCATCCACTTTTCTTTCGTCACATTTACATTGTGATCACTTTTGGTGATATTCCTTATGCTTTCCTTGGCATGATTGTCTGTTAGTTCTCATTAATATTGTTTCTAACAAAGGAAATGAACCCTTATGTTTACTTTTCTTTCCTGCGTGGACATGAAAGATTATCTTGTTTCTCAGTACCAGTTCACTGTTTTTGCTTCCAACATTCGGATCATTTCACATATCTTTTTTGGCAATTTCGTTTGTCTTGCTTTTCTTTCGGTATTCTTTCCTAAAGCAAGTCGCCGCACTCAGTAGGATAAATGATGATGGTATAGGACTACGCGTAGAGCACCCACAGAGTGACTAGGATTTCTAAGAGAAGCTCCTATGACACCCGGAGGTTAGGTGAGTTCTCGAGTTTCCCTTGCCGGCCGATCTTTGGGAAGCCCTCTCGGCTATAGCGATACGGGTCTGGGAAATGCTGAAGACAAACTAATGACATCAAAATTTTTGTGATAAGATCGACAACGCGAATGGGCCTCAGGTGATCTCACCGTACCAAAGTAAATACCACGAGGCATGCTTCGATTAACGCTTCGATTAAAAGCTCATGCGGGTTTTTTTAATAAGTGATGCCAATTTATTCATCTGTAAGCTCAAATTTCTCTAGGAGAACATTATGAGCGAAACCAGCTGTAAAAGCAGCGCTAAATAATCGCGCAGTAAGAAAAGAGAGTGAAAAAAAAAGATGCAGTAGAAAGAAACGAGACGCCTACCCTACTTTCCCTCAAGGCTTCAGAGGTGAGCTCTGCCAAGAATGAAAAGTTCATTAGCAAAAAAAATCAAACTATTTGCGCGCAGTTCTTGAACTCCCTTCAAGGCATGTCCGCCTTGCGCGTTGAAGCGTGCAGACGCTCACATGCTGCTGTTTTTCTTCTTACCTTTGTGAATATTTGTTTTCTGACGCAACACTAAGCGGTACACAGGCGATGGATTGGATTGGATTGGATAAACTTTTATTTGGTCCTCCAAAACACAGATCACTGTGCTGCGGGCAGCTCCCTTGTGGGGACTGAGATGCCAAGCTCCTCAGCCGCCTCGCGGGCTTGGTGGACAGCCCAGAGCTGATCTGCCAAGGATGAGCTGCGGATTGCCGCCTCCCATCTGGCAGAGGTGATGTTCGATATATGAGCGAATTTGGTGCACTGCCAGAGCATGTGTTCTAATGAAGCTATTTCCTCACAATGTGGGCAAAGATTACTTGGGTATAGGTCAGGGTACATGATGTGTAACATTTTCAAAGTAGGGTACATCCGCGTTTGCAAAAGCCTTAATGTAAGTGCTTGGGGCCGGGTTAGATTTTTGTGAGGTGGAGGAAAAATCCTTCTAAACAGGTAGAAATGTTTAGTGAGCTCGTTATATGTTGTAAAAATTTCCCGGTTATCCTCTTCACCGGTAGAACGCATCCCCGGGGAGGCGCGGTTGGAGAGTTCTCGCGCCGCCTCGTGTGCTGCTTCATTGAGATTGGGAGGGGAATGCGTCTTTCTGTATTATATGCTTGGATCATTTTGAGATAATGTGACCTTAGCGCAACACGCAATGTCAGTACCGACAATGCGGGGCCCGAGAAACGCGAATTGCGTTTGACGCGATGCTGGACACGTGAACTGGAGGGAGTGCTGGGGGATTTATCCCCTCGTTTAACATGAGCGCGTTTCTTTTGGAATCGATGCCTCAGCAAACGTGCGCGGGTAGACTCCTGCAAAAGGCCGTTTACGAAACGGATTCAATTAGTGACAAAAGGAACACATCATCAAAGTAGAGAAGAAGGTAGTATATATAGAGGACTCTAGACAAGCTACTAAAGAGTAAACCTAATTAGGCCTTCGCGTGGCGTACGCTATAGTCTGGGCTGCCGAAACAAACCTTTTAAGGAGTGGGTTGCTCTCCTAGATAATTTGTTAAGGTAAAACATACACAGACTTTCTACGACAAACATAAGACAAACGTTGAGCCACAAAAAACAATTGAGAAAATGTATTTTCCGATGTGCGGAATCAAACGAGTGACAGACAACTCTCGCTCGCTCCACAGCATGCGGCGTCAGCCGCTCGGCCACAGAAGCGCCCGCCCTTCCACATAATAACGGAGAGATACTCGTACACTCAATATACCGCTAGTGGTACGGCAATCTGGGCGAATATCTACGTGTTCTTCTCATCACGAGCGATGATTGATTGATATATGGGGTTTAACGTCCCAAAACCACCATATGATTATGAGAGACGCCGTAGTGGAGACTCAGGAAATTTCGACCACCTGGGGTTCTTTAACGTGCACCCAAATCTGAGCACACGGGCCTACAACATTTCCGCCTCCATCAGAAATGCAGCCGCTGCAGCCGGGATTCGATCCCGCGACCTGCGGGTCAGCAGCCGAGTACCTAAGCCACTAGACCACCGCGGCTGGGGTCGCATTACGAGTGAGATGGCGTGAAAGGCTCCCCACTCGTTGCAATGTGTTCGCTCTCAAGACGCATATTGCCCTATGAGGCGTAGTCACCCGTTCATGCTTTTCTTTTGATGGAGTGGTTTGTAAGCCATGTGCTTTCACCAGCAAGATTGCGTTTAGAATTTAGAGCGCACAAATGTCGATTCGCTCGCTGCACAGGCCGCGCTTGCGAAGGACGCGCGATGTTTAAATAGTGAAATAGCAAATGGGATTCTTGTCAGCTTTCCCTGAACCTGTGCGTAGATGGGCGTGTGGGCCGAGGAGGGTGTGAGGGGGCAGTAGCGGCTCCATTAATTGAGAAAAGTAAAGGGTGTGGGCCCCCGCCCGTCACTTAGAACAGTGGTCATTATCGGCTATACATCGAAAAAAAAAACCACGCTGACAAGGTTTTTCTGACACATGACAATCACATGATTATATAAAGAAATTCGTCCTACGTTTCTGCTATGAAATGCGTTTACGCCACCTCGCGACTATGCATTTCAGGTCCTCTGCGGTGCAGGCTGCCTAGGCGACTCTTTCGTGCTCTCGCTCCACCATTCCAAAGGAGGCTACCACTGAGCAGGGGCTCTTAACGTAAAAGCACTCTGTCATGTGTTCCTTTGGATATATTTATAACAACGTAAAAAACACTCTGTCGTGCTTTTATATTCTGCTATAGTTTGTGGAATATTGCGACGCATAGCTGTAACATGAGGGACACTCAGGATGGTGAAAAAAAATGGCGATGAAGCCAAAGATGCAAAGAGAACGATGCGAAAAAACTCATTTGTGCTCGCATCGTTGCATTGTCAAGTAGGGGCCATACATATTTTCGATAATTGTCTGCTCGACTTCGAAACCAGTCAAGAAAGCTAACAAAGCATGTGCCAGCCGGAGCGAGCCCTGTTGTCCCAACAGCCTGGATAAGTCGTGTTGTGACAGCATGAAGTCTTTTGTCGGTAAGAAGCTGAGCAAAGCGGCATATGCGTGAAGTAGAACCAAAAGCGCCAAGGGCGTTTCAGAATGCTTGCTAGAAGGGATATAAAAGTGTGTGAAATGCCTTTGATAAAAGGCAGTCACAAGCATGCTGAAGTGGTGAACAATGGCGAGCTTCATTTTTTTTTTCACTCAGCGTTATGGGAGCTCGTAAGAAAGAATCAAAAAGCGCGGGGAACATTGTTTTGTTCAATATACCTTCCTGTATCGCTTTGGAAGAGTCTCGAGAAAACTTTGGGTTCACTGTGTTTTTAATGCTGCCCACATTGTTGGCGGTCTTTTCTTTTTGTGGTATTTTCTAGCTTGCGCCTTACATTTCTCTGCCCATTTATTTATTGTTGCTTACGTAATTTTTTGCAATCTCTTTCCCGACACATGAGGGTACACGCACAGGAACAATATTATGCTTTGTGTTATTTATTCTGCCAGTAAAAAAGAACCTAGCGTGTTTTTTTTTCACTTCTTCAGACACGTTTCATGATGCATTGGATGCGTTCGCACCACCTTTGATATCGGAGTGAGTACCAAACAGTTTTTTTATATTTAAAGTTTTTACGTTCGCTGAATACTTTTGCACTGTGCACATACTTTATATCATAAGCTGCTCTGTCCGCAGAGATTCACCGAGATTTAGCATACAGCAATGTGAATTCTGAGCGCCGCTTAACGCTGAGGCAACACCGACTGCGTTTGAAGTTTTGGCTCTCCGCAGTGTTAGCATTGAAACGTTCGTTTCATATCGCCGCTGGACCTGTCAGTGCTCGAGTGCTGCGCACATCACTGTGTTCGTTGCAGACGCCGCTGAATGCCGAAAGCCCCCTTCCAACAAGGGAAGCAAGCCGCAGCGCATGTGCCATCCCTGCATGCGCGCGTGCTCTGACCGAGGGGCCAGCTCGTGTCACGGAGGACGGAAGCGAGGTTGGATATTATCGGCTCGGTGATATGGACCGACTCCGCGTTCGCTCTCTTTCTTCTTCGTTCGCTCTACCGGCTACGTCACTGACGTCAGCCACAGAATGCAGAAACAGGCTTTTAAGACTTGCGCTCGAAAACTTAAACGGTCCGGATCCCGTATGCAGTCGCCTAAAACGACTCGACGACAAAAGCTGTTTTTTTTTCACCGAAATCAATCATCACTCTGATATCTTTCAGCACCTAACATGATTTTGTACTGCCTCCGGGATTGGATGCATTCTGAGCTTGCCGCACCTCATCTGGTGTTGCACGGCCTTCGTTACCGGTGCCCATTGGATCAAAAGACAGTAGAATGTGGTGACGTCATGCAAACTTCATGATCACGTCCTTATGACTCTACAAATAGGGCCATCTGTGACTTTATGATGACGGCATATCGTGACGTCATCACTTGATGATGATGATCTTTTGGCATGACCAATGTTGACGCCGGCGCTGTTGGACGATAATTGCGATGCTCGGCTTTCACGTTTCATGAGGTATCTGAACTTTTTGGGGGGCAGCCGATACCACCAAACATGCCTGTGATAGTGCTACTGCTTGTGAGAAGTTTGTAGCATACCAGTCCTCTTATAGACTGCTTCACATCCCTGCATTTCCTTTATTTCCTGTTCCTTCCTTCCTTGGGCAAATACTGTTACTGCGCCAGTAACGAGAGCGGCAACGAGCATGTATGAAGTACGTTATGAAGGTTATTACTCAAAGCTGATAACATAAGCTGTAGATATAGTTTATGTAACTTTATTTAACGACAGTCGACATTCATTTGCCTATAATTAATCCCTATCAACCATAAATTAGCCAGCGCTCACTGAAAGCCGTGATTTTAGGCATAGCTACTTGCTTCATATAACTATGGGAAGTTCTTTCTAAAGTAATACCGTACTGTCATATATGGTGATATTGGAGTCTATGTATCTACATACTTGGACCATGACTCATTTCCTTACACAAACGGGCACACGGTTAGCCGGAAGAATGAATCATCCAAATGGACCCTTTTCACAATTGTAAAACTAGCTTTCCTGCTATGAAGTTTGCCGTACTTGTGGTGGATAGTCACTTTTTGCAGAATGTTGAAGCACAGTTTACTTGCCCTGAGACTTGAAAAATGTAGGTTTAGCTTTCTAAAGATTACTGCGCATAATGAACGAGCCCCAGCGTGTTTAACTAGGACCTGGTCTTCGTTCGAAATAGGACAGGTGCTGCCATTACTAGGGCAAACATGCAGTGCCGAGAAGCGCACTTGCGAATTATGAAAGGGGTCTATAGATGGTTACAACTTAAGAATAAATACAAGATTCACCCCCCCCCCCCCTCAACTGTGATGACCATGCCACGCTAGTTTAAAAGAGTCGTGCTAGGTTGTTTATGTTCTAATATTAGTTACATCTTTGCAGTTTATGTGAACGGTATACGTTTAAAAACTAAATGTATTTCGTTCCTACTTGTATTACGACTACATCCTTCGGCTCCCAACAACATCCCAATCCTAACCCTATAGTAATACGCTTGGCTGAGCACTTATATGAGAATATTCGCTGAAATTCGAAAACTCCAGATTTCCGGGCTTTTGTACCAAAAAGCAGGAGATAAACAGGAACCTGCGTGTAAAAAAGCACGTATACCTGAAATACGCCACAGGCGCTGGACGTCATGGAAATAAGCAAAGGTGATTCAGCCGGGCGTGTATGCAAATTATTTCTGTGTGGGTCAGCAATGAGTGCGGGTTGTGCTTCAATTTATTTTTAGGATGTAACTTACTACCGAACACCTAGACGTTATATACATACTGCGCACGACGTTATACGCGAAAGTGGCACAGATCCGGCAGCTATATTGTAGGCACCTCCTCGACAGGTCGATAGCGTATACGTGTCGAGACTGCCATTTATGTCGCCACCGTCGCGCCTTATGTGCCCTCGCCTGTGTGTTCTGCCTGATTTGATTATTGGCGAGGTGGCCTTTTTTCCTCTCCTTCGCTAGCGTTTATGGCACATTCCATCTACATTTGATTACGAGTGCGCTATATGTAGATCATCGTGTTTCATCGCGCCTCTATAGTTGGGGGGGGGGGGCAACGCGACTGGTTAACTGATCGTAGACAACTACATGCATATCGATATGATGACTTCGGTGCCAAAAGCATTCATATAGACCTACTAAGGGAAAGCAATACTTTTTTGCAGACTAGTTGGTTCATACTTGAAAAATTGAATTGCTGCACAAACTTGAAAAAAAAAAACAAGAGAGACAGGAAAGAGCGCAGTACTTGAAAGAGCGCAGGACTGCGCTCTTTCCTGTCTCTCTTGTTTTTTCTTCAAGTTTGTGCAGCAATTCAATTTTTCAACTACTAAGGGCTTTTGCCATGTAAATATGCATATATGCTGCCTCCCAAAACTGGCTCGGTTGTTTCGGAATGCTTTCTGTACAACGTAAAAAAAGACGCACGTGACTCTAAAATAAATGTTAAATTCTGAACGCACTTGATCTCAGTTAATTGCACAATAAAGCACAATTTAAAAATTGCCCTACCTGTTGCCACACAGGGATGAACCACATGTGTTTGAAATTATTCAGATGTGGTGGTCCCCCCTCCCCATTTTTGTTAAAGTTCTTGGTTCTTGTTACCTAAAGCGACCGGTATATACCAGTCATGGGCACGTTACCAGTAAAAAAGTAACAGTGTTACAGTTACAGTTACTGAAGCCAAAAAAATAACTCTGTTACAGTTACAGTTCCCAATTTTCTAAAAGGAACTTGTTACAGTTTAAGTTACAGTAAAAAAGTAACGTCATTACTTTTCGTTACTGCATAAAATTAGTTACGAAAGAAATGATATATTTTAATTAATAAAGACGCTGGAAGGCATGCAGGTAGTGAAAGTTGCATGTGGTGAAACCCTAGAACGATGCTGCACAGGCCTATAGTTTTGACCTAAACAATGCGTGTGTGGAGGGGGGGGGGGGATAGATGCTTCTGGAAACGTGGTTCAATTGCTACAACGCACCGGCTTGCAACAGCAGCCCGCAGCTCCCTAGCGAACATTTGCAAGGACATGTGTGACTGATGAACTGATCGACCTCCACTTATTTTTATTTTTTGCCAGCGTCTACTGGGAATGCCACCTGCCAAGGAGGCGAAACGTCAATGACTTTGTTATTAACTTTTGTGTTAACTCGAACTAGAGCTTTCACAATCAGTTACAAACCCGTTTTATATGCTTCAAGATTTCAGAAGTTTCATGCATGCTGCTGTTTTTAGCAACCTCTAAAACGCGACTTTCTGGAAGTTTCAGACGGGTGTATGCTCCACCGGCATACCAAGAAAAGGGATAGAAATCTCAAGTGACAAAAAAATGGCAGCATATCCATGAAGTGAATGATGGAGAGTGGGGCGAAGAATTCGTCGGTCCATTCGTTCTTGCTTCTGTTCGTCCATGCGTCCGTCAGTGTGACCGTCCATGCGCCCATTAGCCCGTCCGTGCGTGCGTCCGTTCGTGCGTCCGTCCCTGCGTTCGTCCATGCAACCGCCCCTGCGTCCGTTCATACGTCTATCCATGCATCTGTCTAAGTGTCCGTTCGTCCATCTATTCAACACTCCAAGTACCACCATCTCGCATCTTTTCATCATATATTCCCCATATAGAAGCACCGCCATCCAGCGGAAATTCCAAGGACTAAACGACAGCTGGCACACGCATACTTTCTTGCGGCTTGCGCTTCGGGTTCACTTCCCACCTTTAACCACCTCGAGTTCGTGGTATATACTAGTTCACTGTATTCATGGCACTGCGGCCGAACGCTCGCTAAACTTTTCGAAAAACCAAGAAGGTTACGCCCAGCGAGTATAACGTAGCAAACTTTTTCAGTCAGATAGGGCTCAATGTACATGCCAATGGCTGCTAATGGGAAATGAGAGGCGGAGAGTTCGGCTTTTACTTTCTTACGGCTTGCGATTCGTATCTACTTCCCATTTTTAACCACCTCGAGTTCATTCATGGTATATATAAGTTCATTGTATTCATGGCACTGCGCCTCAATACTCGCTAAACCTTTCTAAAGCTAAGGAGATTACACCCATCGAGTATAACGTAGCAACCCTTTCTTGTCAGATAGTGCTCAATGTACATGCCAATGGCTGCTAATGGTGATCGCAGCCTGCGCGTTAACTAAAAGCCGAATGCTACTGTCTCTTATTCACCATTAGCAGCCATTGAAATGTACATTGAGCACTATTTTTTATTGTTCAATAACGCACAGAAGAAGTCTATCACCGGCACCTCCTTAGAGGTCAAAATGTTATACTTGTTACATACTACGGGAAACGAACGGGTGCCGCTATAAGGAGCTTCGCCCCTAAAAAATATATATAAATATTTCGCCTCCCACTCACCTCCAACCCCAAAAAAAAGTAAAGCCGGGGGGGGGGGGGAGGAGGGGGGCACGCGAACTTGGCAGGTATTTAATGGCAACATTAGGATATTGTATAGAATAAATTTAGAAAAATATTGAAAGCGTGCTACGCCGGCCTTAACGAGTGTGGGCTGTTCGATGATTTTCACAATAACAGAAGTAACTGTAACTGTATTTTTCGTTACAGTTACTCAGTAAGAAATTGAGAGTGTTACATTTACGAGTTACTCTAAAATAAAAGTAAGAAATTACAGTTACAAGTTACTTGATAACGTAACTAGTTGCCGGTTACGCGTTGCTAGTAACTAGTTACTGCCAAAGACTGGTATATACTTATAATATGCATGGCGCGAAAGAAACTGTTAGTCAACTATTCAATTGCTCTAGACTTGCTTAATTTGCTTTACTCTCTTTAACCATTTACATCTACGCGTGTTAATTTTGGCCTGTTTTTGCCTTAGTGGCGTAATGATCACAACGTGACAACGTTAAAAATTAGAAAGGAAGAAAAAAGAGAAAGAAAGAAGGAAAGGAAGAAAGAAAGAAAGAAAGAAAGGAAGAAAGAAGAAAGAAAGAAAGAAAGGAAGAAGAAAGAAAGAAGAAAGAAAAAAAACGAAAGAAAAAGGAAGGAACGTCAGGCTTCACTTGCTTTTGTTTTCCCGATATGTCAAGGGCCTTCCCGATAAGGCAACACGCAGGACACACAAGCTGTGCAGCTCATTATTTGAATAAGAATCGCCAGGGAAACATGTCTGGGAGACGAAAAGACGGAAAAGACAAATCCTTCCGCGTAAAAGTTCAAGCACAGGCGTGAACACTGACGGGAAAATGTATCGACTGACTTAGCGAGCGTGTGCTCTTACCGACCCACCACAAAAGCACGATCGTAGCCCGGGAAAGCAGGTCGATTGACGGGAGCTTTGTCTGGATAATAAGAATGTATTCTTTAGGGACGTTCTTAAGGGATTGCGGAGTAAGATTTGGTCGTCGTCTGATTAATCCGCTTACGCCCTTCGTTCCTGCAGTGTCTTAGAACGTGTACGGCAATCGTGATTCGGCCCTCTGTCCACCTACGAAGAGACGAAAAGAATTCGGCGAGATGTTTAGTCCCGCGGGTGGTTGGCTCTTCCACTGTGATGATGCCTCTCTTTACTTCTTTATCACTTGTGTAAAGGCAGCGACACAGAGACAGCACTCTTGCTGTGGACCGGCCGTTCTATTCTCCTTCGTCCTGCTCTGCCTCGCAGTCTAGCCTATATAGCACGTGCCCGCTCCCCAGTGGCATTGTAATCCTTACACCTGTCCCCCCTCCATCTTCCCCCAGTGTATGGTAGCAAGCCAGACGCGCACCTGGTTAGCCTCCCTGCCTTTCCTTGCTTCTCTGTCTCTGTGATACAGTGGCAGAGCTGGGTTTTAGATGATTTAATGTCCGAGCTGCAGGGGCTGGAAATTTGATGGGTTTAAGTTACGTTAATACCTTATTATATCACTCAATCACACAATAAATGAATAAATAAATCAACCAATCAATCAATCAGCAACCAACCAATCAATATCTGCTGATATCGTTACAGTTGAAAAAAGGTTGACAGTGTTGACAGGATGAGAATTAGTCTGAAGTTAGAGGTAAAGATAGAGTCTTCGAGCCCCACCAGACAACTTCGTCTTCCCCTTCCGAATACCGCAGCGTACGCTCCCTAAAGATGGGTGACGCACTGTGTCTTTGTTTAGACCTAATCACGTATAAGTGGCTCCCAAACCACTTGACGTAATGGGCAACTCGTCACTCCCCCCCCAGCATTATAGTCACTTTTCCCCTCCTCCCCCCGCATTATAGTCAACTTCTATTTCTGCGCCAGCATTATAGTCACTTGCCCCTCCTCTCTCAGCGTCATAGTCACTTTTTTCTCATACCCGAGCATTATATTCACTTTGCCCTCCTCCCCCAGCTTCAGAGTCACTTTCCCTTCTTGTCCCAGCATTATAGTCACTTAGCCCTTCTCCCCCAGCATTATAGTCAATTTGCACTCCTCCCCCAGATTTGTAGTCAATTTTCCCTGATCCCCCAGCAATACAGTCACTTGCTCCTACTCCCTCAGCATCATAGTCACTTTACCCTCCTCCCCTAGCAGTATAGTCACTTTCCCTCCTCTTCCAACATTGTATTCACTTGCTCCGCCTCTCCCAGCATTATAGTCACTTTCCGCTCCTACCCCGACATTATAGCCACTTTACACTCCACCCTTAGCATTACAGTCATGCCCCCCCCTCCTTTCTCAGCATTAAAGTGACTTTCGCCTTCTCCATCAGCATTATAGTTATTTTCCACTCCTACCCAAGCATTACGGTCACTTTCTAATCTTTCCTCAGCATTATAGTCAATTTTCGCTGCTCCCACAGATTTATAGTCACTTTACTCTCCTCCCCCTGCATTATTGTCACTTTACACTCCTCCCCCAGCGGTATAATCATTGGCCCCTCCTCGCCCAGTAATATAGTCACTTTTCTATCTTTACCCAGCATTATAGTCACTTTCCACTACTCTCCCAGCATTATGGTAACTTAGACGCGGTAGTAGAATAGATGAGCATAATGAATGCTTGAACGCTCAAGGCCTATAAATAATTTCTTTTCCAGGACAGGCGTCTGCTTGATGCGCTAACCGCGGGGACACAAGCGCATGCGAAACGGCCGCGTAACATTAACCGCATCTTGTCGTATTTCACAGGAAAAAAATGAAAAGACGTGCATATTCTCTTATTGCGTCTTATTATTTATCTTATTATTTATCTTATTATTTATTATTTATCTTGTGATGACGTTTATGGAACCGGAGAAAGTCGCAACGATGTCGCGACGAGAAATGGCCGTACGACAAGTCTCGCAAAGGCGGCCCAGGTTCTCGTGCAATCAGAGCACGGGGTTTTTCCTTCTCTTTGGAAGGCGCATACACGTTAGTGCGTATGCTCCACTACAATACCCCCCGGGTTGAAGAGTAGCCATCCTGGCGACTCAGGGAGTAGGCACAATGAGGGGGTCGTAGTAGGGCTTGAGACGGTCGACGTGTACGGTCTCGCGTCCTCGACGGCCGCAAATCTGGCGATTGTGTTAGGGGCTCGATGATGTAATTCACCGGCGAGGTTGCGTCAATGACACGGTATGGACCATGGTACCGGGCCAGAAGTTTAGAAGACAGGCCAGGAACGTGCGGGGGCACCCAAAGCCACACGAGGGAGCCAGTACGAAACGTAGGCGCTATGTGATGAGCGTCATCATGTCGGGTTTTTTGTAGACCTTGAGCCTCACTTGTCATAGACCGAGCCCAACTGACGGTAGTCTTCAGCGTATCTGGCGACTTCCGAAAGCGGGGAGCACTCCGATGCATCAGGGCGGTACGGGAGTATGGTGTCGAGTGGGTGGGGTGGTTCGCGGCCGTACAACAGAAGAACGGGGAAAAACCGGTAGTCGCTTGCGTCGTGGTGTTGTAAGCGAAGGTAACAAAAGGCAAGGCAGCGTTCCCAGTTAGTGTGGTCGGAGGAGGAGGGTACATCCTCAGCATGTCGCCAAGTGTGCGGTTGAACCGTTCAGTGAGACCATTCGTCTGTGGATGGTATGCGGTAGATTTCCGGTGGATGATGTTGCATTCAGCGAGAATAGCTTGGATGACCTCCGACAGGAACACTCGACCTCTATCACTGAGTAATTCCCGTGGAGCCCCATGACGGAGAATGAAGCTGCGCAGAATGAAGAGTGCAACTTCGTGGGCGGTCGCTGCGGTAGAGCTGCAGTCTCAGCGTAGCGTGTCAGATGATCCGACGCCGACAATAATCCACCGGTTTCCGAAGCGACTATATGGGAGGGAGCCATATAGATCGATACCCACGCGGTCGAATGGGCGAGCCGGGAATGGGAGCGGCTTGTGACATGCCAGTAAGTTGCCGCGGAGGTGTCTGTTCTGTTGGCAAGTGGTGCAAGACTGAACGTATTTTTGCACAAAGCGATACATTCCTCGCCCGTAATATCGTTGGCGCAGCCTTTCATAGGTTTTCAGGACACCTGTGTGAGCACTTTGAGGGTCTGCATGGAAATTCATGCAGATGTCAGAGCGCATATGAGTTGGGACAGCAAGGAGCCACTTCCGACCCGCCAGGCATGTAGTTGCGGCGGTACAGAATGCTGTCTCGCACGGGAAAAGTGGGCTGCTTGTCGGCGTAGCGCTCTCGTGGAAGGGACAGCAGACGGATCGGTAAGGTAGTCGGAGTAACAAAGCAAGGTATGGATCTTTACGCTGCTCCGAAAGCATTGTCAGTGGTTGTCTATTGGTGACAAGGTGGTAAAAAGTGGTGACAGAGAAGCCACATCTGGGGTGGTAATGGTGATCGCGAAAGTGCCATCGGCATCCGCATGCTTGCGACCGGAACGATATACTACACGGATTGTCGTATTCTGATATCGAAGTGCCCCAAAGTCCCCAGGCGTCCGGACGGGTCTTTCAATGTGGACAGCCAACATAGAGCGTGGTGGTCTGTGACCACGTCGAAAGGGCGGCCCGTAAGGTACGGGCGAAACTTCGTCAAGGCCCAGATTATGGCCAAACACTCCTTCTCTGTCACGGAGTAATTCAATTCAGCCTTCTTGAGAGCGCGACTTGCATGGCGACACGTATTCGGCTTGGGTGCCTTTCGTTCTGTGCCAAAACGCACCAAGGACCGATGCCACTGCATCGGGTGTGGATTTCTGTGGCAGCAGCGGGGGTCGTAGTGACGAGAATGGGTGGTGAGGTCAGCAGGCGGCGCGCAGCTGGCGAAATGCGTCGTCACATGCAGGTGACCATGCAGATATACCTTTGCTGTTGGAAAGCAGACTCGTGAGAG
>WOVY01010846.1:0-80026 GCA_013436015.1 Rhipicephalus annulatus
CCATGGCTACATTTCTAAATAAGTGTAAGGCTAAACTTGTCACGTTTACAAAAAGCTTCATGCTGCTTTCTGAACTTCACATACTCCAAATACATAAATGTTGATTCAGCTTGCACTGACAACTATTTAAATGTTCATTCTATGTTTGACCTGACATGGAGCCTTCATACCTATTTCGCTTTGTAGTTGCCACTACCTCTCTGCCTCTCAAATTGTAATCTACAACATGCTCCTGCACAGGTGCTTAATCTAACCCACTTTACTTTAACTCATCCTAAAATATAGAGTATACTTCATAGATGTGGCACCTGGATTAGGCCTACATCATAGGTAACATCGATCTCTCCAAAAAAATGCAACAGATTTTTTTTTTCTGATTACTACCATTTCATTGGTGTGTCAGTCCTAAAGGCTTGTGCTGGTCTTGATAACTTTTACCATCATTGTACACTAGTTTGTTTACCTCTTTTTTATAAAATATACTGCCACTCATTACTTCATTTTTTTTCTAATCATATTTCCACATCACCATCAGTCCTTTCAAAATTAAACACATAGCTTGCTGTACTTCCATCTTTGCTAAATCATTCATCCCCAAAACCATTATCGAGTTGAACTGGCTGCCTCCTTATATTGCAACTAAAATTAATACACTTAAATTTATTAAACTTATTAAAAATATTACCCATTTGTAGGCTGTCTCACTAGAGCTTTTCTATTTTCAGAATTGCATTTTTGTATATTTTGTTTGTTATGTCACACTTTTTTAGGTGTTTGTTTGATGAGTATTGGTGTTGTGCTGTTTATTGATGCTGCAGCCTATCTGTTTTTCCCTCCTCTTTATGTAATATATCCCTACAAGTAAGGGCCTTGAGGCATTTCTTGCAAGAAAATCAGTAAATGACAATTCTAATGTACCAAAGTCTCCTTCCCTTTTAAATGAAACCGCTTTATGAATTTTTAGGCTGGTTAGTCATTATCACAAAAGTTTGTGAATGTCTTTTTTATGCCATTTCTAAGCCTGAAGAAAAAAATAGCAAGAAAATACTTTAGCCACAAAAAAATCATTTTTTATTCAAGAGAAGCACTTGCATGTATAGGCTGGTGCACATGTATGCACTTATATTTTCAGAGGTGGTGCCGCTTCAGTGGCTCATACAGTACTCGCCTACTCACCCAATAAATGCAGCTTTGATTAATCCAGGTTGCATTTTCCAGGTTGCAACCATGGTTGCATTTCTGTAGAAGTGAAATCCTAGAGAACCACACAAGGTGGAATACTAGGGCACAATAAAGAACCCAATAGGGGTTCAAATTGTCTGGAGCCTTCCAATACACTGTCTCGAAAAGGTCGCACTACTTTGTTAAAGTCTTTAAACTTAAATTTAGAGGCAAAACTCTAAATTAAATGATAACAGTACACTGATGAAGTCATGCGATAAAAGTTTGGACACAGCATGGTAGAGTTGACGTGTCAGAATTAATGGTGTGAAAGTATTTGAAAAGTGCAAGTAATATTGTGCAGTACCATTCAATTTGGTCTTTTGTTTGAATAACTCCAGGGGAATATTTTTTGATTGTTTAAAATTACAGCAAAATCTCAATAGTATCAAACAAACACGAGATAAAGGTATGATAAGTATAATCCAAAATGCCAGGAATTTGTTAGATATAGGACAGCAATCACTTATACTTTTTAAGGAGAGTCACCAGATATTTTAGGCCCATGGCAAAGTAGCTCCAGTGCGTTACATGCCACAAAAGTGCTACTGACATTCTTTTGGCCCCAAATCTGAACGAAACATCGTAAATAGTGTAGTGCACGTGTGTGAGTGTATGTGTTATGTGTTTATTCACTGCATATATCATAGTTATCACCCAGTATCTGGAGTAACATGTCAGGCGAAAAGCCAGACAAACATCTACAACTCTCCACTAAAATGATTCTCACTCTTCAACAGCTTTTTGCAAAATCTGGCTAAAAAATCACCAAATTTTTCTTTGTGTTTAAAACTTGCTCTGCTTGCTAATTTCTGTAGACGAAAATTTTCTTGCCTGTTCATGCTAGTTTATAGCTTTTCGCCGACTCAGCTAGAGAGTGTCAAACAACAATTTTCATTCAAAGGATGTCTATAGGATGTACTCGATAAAATGGTGTTTATGGCAAGCTAATGAGATAATGTAACTGTAAATGAATTACTTTTTTATGTATATAAACTCATTAAGGGATTTTGGCATGAGCCAAATTGAATAAATTTGTGAAATTCGATATTCACTGTAGAAGCATGTCAAAATAAAACGGCACAAATAATATGTCATAGCAGCCTTTTCAACATGGTATGAAGTAAAAACGATTAAGGTGCTCAAGATATATCGACTGAAAAATAAATTCCAATTTCGCTTTTTTTTAGGAAAAAAGCTCAGTGTTCATTGAAAGCCAACTTTTCTGGTCACTTAGTGGACTAAAAGTATTCATAAAGTTATATATATTAGCTAAAGATATGTGAAGTTACATGGTAGTATTGTTTTTTGAACTCGAGAAATACTTTATTTTTTTTCAATATTGTAACACTGTAAGCTTTTTGACGATGTAATGCAAGTGACAACACGCGTTCGCAACAGCAGCCTTCAGCCCAAGCCCACTGATCTGGGATGTAGGCAGTAAGCTTGGCACTGTCTATGAATGAAATGAGGTTATCATTGGCGTTTTATTGCCAACCGAGGCAATACAAGCAATGTGGTCAGAGAGTGACAACATCTCAATGAGCCATCCAGCCATTACAGATTTACGATCATAACATGCTACTTTCTTCAGAGGGTTCTGCAAATGAAATAGGTGTGTTTTTTATATTTATATAACAATAAATTAAGTAATATACATTTAATAAGCCAGATAGAGCACTGGTGCCATTCACACAATATACTAATAAAAGCTGACCTTTAACAATTGTTTAACTTCAAGTGCAATGCATTTCTTAGTGAATTTCTGCGATTTTGTAATCAATCAATCATACAATCAAACGATCTCTCTCTCTCTTTCAATATATATATATATACCTATTCATCTAGCCGCCTACGACCTTGTGCACTCCTTAGCATATCATTAAAAGGATGTACACCCCAAAATTGGTATACATACCAGTTATACATTGATTGGTACACTTGCAGCCGTTTCATTACATAGATATATGCCAAATATGATATGACGAGATATTTTTGTACAAATAACATAAATTAATGGTGTGGTAATGGAAAAACCATGACATGCATGTCACGAATGGTCTCACATGCATGTCGCGAATGGGCTCACATGCATGTCACGTTCATGGTGTGCTTGCGGTTATTTTGCTATAGCTTGGTTTATACCAAAATTAATATGACGTGACCATAGGTCAGCAAAACTTATGCAGCTCATTCAGACTGAGGCTCACAGCTTGATCTGAGTTTGATTGAGTCGACTCGTGGGTGAGTTCGTCAACCTATGGACGTGACTGCATGATGAACGTAAAGAGCAAATGGTAACATGTAAATTATGACATACAATCATGCATCACAGTTATTTACATGCCGGGCTCCTGGTGTGCTTGCGGCAATTTCGCTAGCTTAATATACAGCCAAATTTGCATTGCATACCACTGTATGATGACCATAAATGACATTTCCTAACATGCAAATCATAATATCCACGTCTTAATTGTACAGCATGGTTTCCTCCTTCCTGGCTGCTTCGCATTATGCATCGATTCCTGTATACTGTGCATGGGATCTGCCTTTTCTTTTTCTTTTCAAGAAAAGCATCCTGCTCCTTAGGAGCCAAAGAATATCATAAAACTAAAATATAGTCTAGCCTTATGACGCTGTTTATGTTACAGTAACATGATGCACTGCGAGTGTCAACGAAAGCTACTGTGCATGCTTTTCACAGCAGCCAACCCATGAGTCGGGCCATGTGTATATGTCAGGTTGTTAGAATGGAGTATATGAATTGCTGTGTGAATATATATATATATATATATATATATATATATATATATATATATGCAGCAATGTTTTTCAGTTTTCTGCTGTAACAATGCTTCAGAAACAGGCGAGAACTCTGAATTAGTGTCCACCGTGTAAATTTACAGGTGATTTTGCGGGCACATTTATAGAGTACATGTAGCTATAGTTCGTAGTATGCTCCATGTAAATTAACTGATACTTTTAATGTGCTGAACCGAATGGCAGCTGGTAATGTGATCTAGAGTCTGCAGTCTACATTTCTTTGGCGGAAAATCTTCGACTGCAGATCCAGCAATTTTCTCTCGTACAATGGGGCCACTTTAGACGCCAAGCGTGTTATGGTCGAGTTCAGTGCTGTGTGCGGCGTGACCACCCTTGCTGCGCATGCGCGTCCCCTCCCCGTCTCTCTTTTCTCCTACACTCCCCCTTCTCTCGACTCGCCACACCGACGCAAGCAGCATCTGATAGCAAGTTCCTTGATAAAAAAAAATGACTGCTAGCACTGCCCAACCGTTCACTGGCCACCCCGTATTAGGCACTGGGTATTGACCTCCAAGGTAGTGCTGGTGATAGATTTCTCTTGTGCGTTGTTGAACAATGAAAATGAGCAGAGTGCGCGTTATACTTAGTTAAAAGTGTACTGAGGGTCTCTGCATTTAATAAGAGTCTTGTGTCCCTCACCCATTAGCAGTGATTGGCATGTTACAGAAAGAAACACCGGTCCATCACTGCGCTGCTTAGCGCCTCGTCCCCTGGTATATCTCCCTGCGCAACGCCGCGATGAGAGCCAGCGTCCACGGCGCCGCCTGTGTAAGCGTTAGCGCCCGCTGCTTCACACGTATGCATGGTTCCCTTTAGTGGGAGAGAGCAATTTTTCTTCCACCATCAGTTTGTCTATCGGCGCAGATCGCAGACTGCGCAGCTCGTAAGCAGGAGCCGTAAATTAGGAATAAGCCCTGCATGTCCTTACCAAATGCATCGCGTACCACGAGATTTTAAATATTTATTCCCCATCTGCAGCAGTTAACCTAAACAGCACTGCGCGCACAATCAAAGCCACGCAACGTCAATCTATCTATATAACTCGGTGACAGCTAAGACATCATGTGCAAAGATGGCACGTGGCTAAGTTAATCAAGGACTCATGCAAATTCAACTTGCGATCAACCAGCTATAGTTCTCAAAGGGAGCAATTAAAGAAATGTAACAGCTATTATCACATCAGGTATTGCCTCTCACTCACATAATAGCCTGCCAAATGTGAGCAGCGTTAATACACCAACAGGTGCGTACGATGAATAAGGCATATATCCTTTGATTGCTGCACATCATTTACTTATAGGCTTTACCGCAATGCTTTCGCAATGCAGTGAAGCTTAATCATCTTTTGGTAATTGTCGTTTTGTCTGTTTGAAAAGGACTCGCCAAGACGCATACTTGGCCTGAGCAGTCGCAAATGCTTATTTTTGTTTGATGCACAAGTGGCCTGTGCATGCGTTCATTTCGTATCATGTAATGCTCTTCTGCTCACGCTGGCTTTACCGCAGTGCTATGGCGATGCAGTGAAGCCTAATTATCTTTTGGTAATTCTCTTTTTGTCTCCCTGAAACGGACGTGCCAAGATGCATACATTGGCCTGAGCAGTCGCAAATGCTCATTTTTGTTTGATGCACAAGTGGCCTGTGCATGCGTTCATTTCGTATCATGTAATGCTCGTCTGCTCACGCTGGCTTACAAGGTAGCGTACAAGGCTCACCAAGCGCCAATCTTTAGTTAAATTCCGACATTTCAAAGAAAAGGAAGGCAAAGTAAAGTTACATTACTCCACAAGTTTTTGCATAAAAGACTCATTATAAAAAATTTCTACTAACATTAAGATACCATTAAGGTTACTAATACTCCTGTTCTTGCTTTACAAGTTCAATAGCTGACTGAACGGAAATCCGGGAAGTTTGTAAATGTGAAAGTGTATTATTTGAGCCAGTTGAGAAAGTGGCTCAAACAAAAAGATGACTAATGAACTCACACCTAAAATATTCAAAACGCGATTATCTCTCTTTATCTATCTAACTATAGAGAGTTAGAGAGAGAAGTAGTTTGGGAGCCAGCTGTGGTCACTCATGCGTCGGGTTTCTTTTTATCTGCAGGAATTGCTGAACGTTAGTATAATACGTTTCCGCGAGTGGTGTGCGTAGCTTCAAGTCTTCACCATATACGCAATAAAAACAGTTTCAAACTTATTTTTAACTTCACATATATTGAAAGTTTATAGTGTTAGCGTTGGCACGGCTCAGATATTTTACAAAAATTACGTATGCGAGTAATTATACGAAGTCCAATGGTTCCCGTGGCATTTGAGTGCGCGCCAAGAAGGCAACTGGCTGCAACTCACTGATTTTTTTCTGATAGCTCAATATAACGTACACTACACCCCCCTCCCCCCCCCCTTCTTCTTTGCTCATACTCCGTGCTGCTGCAAGACAGCTCAAAATTTTCTTATTAACTGACGTAGGGTGTCTGTCATCTCTTTAATAAGTATAAAGAGATTACCTGATCAGTGAATCAAGCCTCCTGTGTACCGCGGACATATAGCTGATTGTCACGTTTGTTTTCGCGCGATCATGAACTGAGGCGTACAAGAACTGTCGACGATAATTT
Organism: Rhipicephalus annulatus; assembly: GCA_013436015.1. Lineage (NCBI taxonomy): Eukaryota > Metazoa > Arthropoda > Arachnida > Ixodida > Ixodidae > Rhipicephalus > Rhipicephalus annulatus. The sequence continues at coordinate 6,661 of WOVY01010846.1, forward strand.
TACTTCAGTGTGTCAATTTTTTTTCAAGATGAAAGCCTTAGCTGCCCTATCAAACACGAGAACTAACCACCAATGTCCCGCATCAACACGAGGAATTCAAAAATTATTACGTGATTAAGTCATAGATCGATCAAATTTGTGACATATTTTATTCCGCGTGTGTACGATGATGTCATCACTTGACATGGCCACTGCGATACATCCGTGGCCCGATCACGGAAGGTCATAAACCTTGCAGTGTCTTCGATCATGGGGGCAGTGCGAAACCACATAAATTGCAGAAAATTTCGGACGGAAGAGGGGACGATCAAGGAATACAAAGAAGAGCAGGGCTTTCGCAGACGATTCGGCTTAGGCGAAGGCACAGGGACCGTGGCTGTGTGTGCGTGCGGGGGGGGGGGGGGCGTCTTTTAGCACGCGTGTGTTAGACTCCACGGCCTTGTGTGGGTGATCATGTGAGCAACTGTCGACCGACAGTGAAATTATTAGTGTAGGGAAAATTTCCTACGGCCGGTTCGTGTTTAGCGTGAACGGTTCAAGTTATTTCGTACCGTTGAACCACGCTGGGCATCGGTCGAATTTTTCAACCAAAGTCCACGAATAACTTCTTCAAAGTGCCGAGTTACGAAGAATGGCAAGGAATAATTTCAATAGTAACAAAAGTAAGCTGTTGCAATTGTCATCGCGGCTGCTTCTGGAGTTTCATCGTTAAAACTTCGAAGCGATCTAAAGTAGGCTTCGCTCGACCTCGGGAGCTTGGAAACTTGCCGGCCGCCGCTGTGAGAGCAGCATAGGCCGGCGACGCACTCGCCCGACCACAGACGACGGTGGCTTCTCGAAATCGGTATTTCACCGGTTGCAACTTTTAAGCGGTAAGAAGGCCTCGGTGGCCTTGGGTGTCATGACGGTGGCGTAGCGAAGCTCGCACTCCAACTCCGGCCACCGGCGAAGCACAGAGTGTATTTCACAGAACATGAAGGCTGCTGGAACGAATCACAGTTTGTATTCTCTTCTGCGCGTTGTGCACCAAAGCTCTCAAAACAATAATGCAAAGGTTAGCGCCGAACGACACACAAAAACGGTGTACGCGTGCCCATGCATTGTGAGCAACAGGAACCGCGACTGCGAGCTGTCTCGTTCGTTCAAGTCTATAGCTCCCTAGCTTAAACTGCGTAGATAGCGGACACCCATTTCTGTGCGTGTAAAAAATAATGGCGACTAAAAATGCGCAGCAGCAGCATTTCGTGATCGCCGGCTGCCATTCGTCGTATAACCATGCCGTACTCGTGAGTGAGGCTTAGCGGTCGAACGTGGTAGCGGCGGTGTCGCGGTTTTTAGACGGTGCTGGGGAATGCACGCCGTTAAAGCGTCCATGCACGGCCGCCGGGGCTTTGCGTACGATTTATATGATTTTATGAATTCACACAGAGTAATCCAACGGAAAATTTAGTTTATGCGACTGGGCACTAGCTAATAGTGAAGTTTCACTATAATGAAAGAAGGTATTCAATATTAGGTGACTTAGTTAAGATAAAAGTCGTGTGTGGGTATCAGTTTCGAGGAAGCCACTGCAAATTTAAGCCTATGCCGTGGATCTTTTACTGCTTGATTATACGTAAACGAATACTTCTCCCAGAGCTACATAGGAGGTCAAAATAAAGTAGCATGACTGTGCTTGCAACTGGTCGGTGTATATGCTACAACAATACGACAAAGGCTTGATTGCGTACCTCCACGGGACGGCCTAGTGCTCTCCCATAGTAGAGCACCAAGTACTCTAAATCGTTCACCAGTTACTTATAAACAGAGGTCTACGGGATGGCTTTCAGCTCTCCCATAGTAGAGTACCAAGTACTCTAAATCGTTAACCAAATTTTTCTAAACACACACGTCGTGGGCATGTTTGTGTATGTGTAATCAATATTGTGTCTTCGGAGGTAATTTATTTGAAGTTACGAATACAACGGCTGCGGACGTTTTATTTTTTATTTAGGAACTTACTACCAATCTTACTTTAAAAAGCTCTCTGATGGATGTAAATAAAACTTCCCTGAATACATACAAAAACCCCGTCCTTTTGGGGAGTAAATATTTTGCTCCCTCCGGACGTAGTTTATAAAAACCCCATCGAGGCATGAGCTTGAGGACAAGTCATTTACTCCCATCTTGGCTTATTTTTTTGTTTGCAGTGCATGGTCGCTGAATGATCGCAACGCCAGAGTCTCCTCTAGTTAATTTTAGGAAACTCTATGCCATGAGCAGCTGATCAGCCACCATTTTCTGAACGTATGGGCTTCTACGGGGCATAGGCGTTTAAGCCGGGTAGGCAAGGAAGGCGCGAGCCTTCACACTGAGAAAAGTTGGGGAGTCTGAAACCCACCTTCCCCATTTTCGACAGTGGTCACTGTCGGCTGCACGCTGGGGAAAGCAACAACTAAGACGATGTTTTCCTTCGTATAATACATGCTGTGGTTTAGAGACTTTAATCCTTCCTTGTTATTATATTATAAGTTAATATTAATATTATCATTATTATTATTATTACATTGGAAGCAAAAAAATATGGGCTAAGGGCGGCATCCCTGGACGGGTTAAAGTGTGATTGAACTTGAGAAAAAGTTAAGGTTAAAGTGTGATTGAGCTAAGAAACCGCGTTGTGTTGCCCCTGCCCTTGAGCAGGAGCAACACACGATGTGAAGGCATCGATGTGAAGGCATTAAAACCAGCAGGTTCGAGCGGAGACCATTCTTCGTCTTCCTCGTCAGGCACACACGTGCGTCTCCCTCAAGAATGTCAATATGCATGCATGTAGCGATGTGATTAACATGAGTTGGCAACCGCAAAGCTTTATGTCACGACATGGCGCTATCGGAGGGTTCACCGTTATAAACAAAACAACAATAAACAACGAAATACTTGTTTTATTCAAAACACAACACAAATTGTTAAAAGCAACGACCCTTCGGTCGCGGTAAACAATGTTTGACAAAAGCGAAAACGTTCAGGAAAAGTGGTGGCACTGGGCTCAGCACATTTCTTCTGCAAATGGATGTTCTTGACGCAACATCGGATAAACACGCCAGTGGTGAAGCTGCTGCAGCCTAAGCCCGAAAATTCGAAGACGCCACTGACGCTTCCCACTGGGCTGCTGCGTGCGATTCTCTACAGCTGAGCAGCCACCGCAGTACCGCCCAGAATGCAGCACGAAGAGAGGTGGGGCCACTGAAACAGCGTGAAGCACATGTGTGAACCACGGGGTTCATATGCATTCGCGAAAAACGACTCGAAAGACGTCATTTTTTTCCTCAGAGTGATATTGTCGGGCTTTGCTCGCCCACCTCTAAAAGTTTCCTCCGCGTAATGTGTATGTGCATATCCGCAAGGGTCGGAGGCATTGTGCGCTTGTTCTGTGGTCATCCCTTCTTTGACCAAGCAATGTTGGTGTGACGTCACTATGTAGCATCACATACAGTGACGTCATGTCGACGATACAGAAATTTCTGATCAGCAACGTCATAGTGTTGAAATCATGAGATCATTTTTGCATAAGTCTTACTGACACTAATGCTGCAACGGGTCGCTGACGGCGACTGTTAATCTTTGCATTTGATGGGGCATCAAAGATTTAGGCCTAATAAGTCTCCCGGATTTTACGTGTTGGAGCCACGATATGAATACGCTGAGGCACGCCGTAGATGGGAGCTCCAGAAATTTCTACCGGTGTTCTTTAGTAGCAGGGACGTCGCTAAGTACATGGACCTTAATCATGTCGCCTCCACCGATACTCGACCGCAATCTAAACTGCGACCTTCGGGCCAGCAGACTGGAAGAGCAGCCGCTGTAACAGCGTGGTCCACGTCACGCATTGTTTAGCGATTTGTGTCTATCGAATCATCCTTACACTGCTGCTGTCACCGTGGCGTCACTTGTAAGGAAACAGACAACCTACCTGTCAACCTCCCAAGCCTTTGCCGTGGCAGGTCCCGAAGAGCGGTGGAAGGCAGGACGGAGCCGTGACCCACGTCCAATACCGGCATTCTCCCTGCCTCCAGTACAGTGCCGATAGATTCCACGCAGGTCCCGAAGAGCGGGGGAAGGCAGGACGGAGCTGTGACCCACGCCCAAGACCGGTATTCTCCCTGCCTCCAGTAGAGTGCCGATAAATGCCACGCTGCCGAAGAGCGGGGGAAGGCAGGACGGAGCTGTGACCCACGTCCAAGGCCGGCATTCTCTCTGCCTCCAGCACAGTGCCAATAAATGTCACACGCTTCCTCTGTTGCCGATCGAAGAGAGGGGTGGGAGACGCCGCCGAGCCGACACTTGCGTCGGAAAACATGGCGATGCCAGCAGCAGCCCTTGCTATGGTGACTAGAAGCCACCATACCCTTGCAATGTCGAGGCGGGTGAGAGAACCGGCTGGTAGGTGGCGAATAGTGGAAGCAGTGATCTTCCAGAAGGATGGTCAAGTGGTCTCGACGAAGGCAGGAGAACAGTCGCCGGTCACTCATTCGGTAACGCTGCCCACTTGCTCTTCCAGGTGCGAAAAAGCTAACCGTGGAAACGAGAGGCATGACGTACGATCGGCGGCAGCACCTTGTTCGCGATGGAACGTGAAACGACGCCTCTTCTTCTTTGCCTTCTATATCACCTAGACTCCTCTCGGGCCGGCGCAAAGTATCGGTGTTTGTCATTATCAATAATCAAACAATAATATATTATTGAACGTGCTCAGGAATATCCATAAGGTCTGCGGCGGCTGCATTTCCGATGGAGGCGGAAATGTTGTAGGCCCGTGTGCTCAGATTTGGGTGCACGTTAAAGAACCCCAGGTGGTCTAAATTTCAGGAGCCCTCCACTACGGCGTCTCTCATAATCATATAGTGGTTTTGGGACGTTAAACCCCACATATCATATCAACATTCATAAGGTATTTGTGCAGGCGCAAGTAAATATAAAACAGTAAAAGTAAACAATGGAATGCAGTCTTAAAAAATCAAATAACAAGAGCGAAAACACGCAAAAAAATTAACAAGTGCAAAATTAGGGAGGATAAAATAGAAGACGAGAATCTTGAAATGGCAGTGAAAATGAAGGGAAATATATGAAACTATGTGAAGGGCTTCGTGAAAACGGAAAAGAAAAGAATCTGTACTTTATGAAATACTATTCTAAAACAGTGCAAAGCTGCGATAAAACAACGAAGGCGGACTGTGAAAAACTTGAACATCATGAAAGTTAACATTACATAGGCTCTGTAGTCTGTCAGCGGTAGAGTGCGTCAGCGGTAAAGAGTAGGCAGGTACAATAAATGGTCAATTTTCTATGGCTAATTTACGTGCAATCCGAAAACTTACACAACTAAGAAGCAAACGGCAAGATATCATGCCGAGAACTAGTTTGTAACAAAATAGGAGGCCAGCGTGATTTCGTCGGCAGTGAAGTCGTTCCTTCAAATTGTATAGGTAAGTCCTAAATCTCGAGTCCCTTGCTGGGAGAAATCATCAGACCATATGCATCGTCCAAATGATTTCTGCCCGAAGAAAGTGGGTTTGCGCGCCACACATGATATTACTTTTATTAGTCATTACGAAAATCACAACATGCCAAGCTGGTGATGCCATCGACCTTTTTAAGTGAACAAGACGCGAGAGCTGCGCGAGTTAATTTTTACTTCAGGTACCACTACCGCGCTGACGGAGACATATTCCGCTTCCCACGAAAATGCTTGAAATGGCAGAATGCAGAATGCAGCCATGCAAAACAAATAGATTGCGCGAAGTTAAAGCAATGATATAAGTGTGGCAACGCGCAACCATGAGATAGCCATTTACTATTCGTGCATGTACGGGGGTCGTGTATTTCATACCCTTATCCTGCGGAAAGTGAACATTGGCCAAACCGAACGATGTATTAATGATCGGTTAAGGGAACACGCCCAAAAATTAACAAAACGAGATGACAAGTATGCGCACCTAGTCGCGCATGTTATCTCGTGTTGTTGTGACGCACGATTCCCTGAGACGAAGATTTTAGGCAGAAGCGCAAGTAAAACGGCACGTGAAGTGTTAGAGCCATTTTTCCTTGAAAAAAACAACAACAACAAAACAAAGATGACTTATAAGCACCCCTTCGCTATCGTTGTTACCGAGTGAATTCCAGTTTATCGCTTTGATGGTCCGACATTGATTAACTGTATGTACTGATAATGTATGCTGTTGGCCTGCTATAGTGTTAGTGCGCACATGTGTCATGCATTTATTCAAGCATTCGAGCTAAGAATAAATCAGCTGGAAGTGAGCGCTGTGTGTGTTTGATGCCTGGGTACGTGCGTGTGTGAGTGATTGTGTCGTGCGTTCGCGCTCTAAAGAACTTTTTGACATGAACGTATGTGTGCGAAGAGCGTTAAGGCGAGCCAGATTGCTGGAAGACGAGGACGAAGAAGAAGCTCGTTATTCAGACAAACAAAAAAGTGGGGTGGGTAGGGGGGCTCGCGCGGGCGAGACAGTTTGGAACGTGCTCAGAACAGGGCGGATGGCTACTGAACCCACATCGTACCACATCATACGCTCTCCTTATATTTGCTATCTGCAGCTCATTATATCTTCTACAGCACGTTTACAATCCTCATTCCATGTGAAAATAAATTAGGTACCTTTATTCACGACGGGAGCACACAGAATGCGTTGATCAAACAAGTGTGTGTAGTGCGGATGGTTGGCGTGACAAAACAGCTGAAAGAAAATATCCACGCTCCAGAGCTATCAAACGTGTTATTAGTGTCGTGAATCACTACAGCATAATGTTGGGGTGGCACAATAATAAATATTGCCCATATTACTGCAACGTTGGCTAATAGCGTCCGAAATGTCGGGCGCGTAGCAGACGCCCACCCCTTCGGCGCTGCTTTCATCGCGGAGAAAGACCACGGGTCCGGCATGGCAGTGCCGGGGCGTGGTAGTTCACCGTAAAAGGCCCTCACTACTTTTATGTATTGGCACTGCGCTTTGGACGCTCACCCTATTTTAGGTCACTCTAACCATGGTCGAAACTATAGTGTACTAGAATATACTGTACACTGGGTCGGAGCTATAGTCGAAACCACCACGGCGAACTGATGATGATGATGATGATGATGATGATGACTTCATATGAGTGGCGCTCAGCCACAAAGGGGGATGGGCCAAGAACCAATCTTAAAAATTAGTTTAGAGATAAAACTGGACTAAGCGTCCGTGTGGCTCGAAATCTATTTACACGTTTAAAGGAATTGTTTACCACTCGGAAAAAAAAATCTTATTGTGGCACAAACTAAAAGATAGTGCATCACATCGGCAGCAACGAGCATGCTTTCATGCCAGAAGAAAAGGAAATATAATTTTAACTGGACGTTGAAAGTCGATAAAAAGTGACCACTAGCGTCACCCTACAATGAATGGGGTCAATCTTTGACAACCTGTAGAATATTGGTAGGACAAGAAATTTTCTCAGGTAGGCTGATTTTGCTTAAAAACAAACATGTTTACTTTAGAATTGTAATTTATGCACTTGAGGCAGTTTTAGACTGTGGCAGAAACCAATTTTTGCTCTTTTTTTTTCACGCGTTAAAATGGGCGCCTGGTGGTGACGCTGCCGGTGGTGTGTTCGCTTTCCTGCATGCCTGCCTGCAAACACCAAACGGCAAATAAACGCCACCACAGCATCCACCGCTGCTTACGAGAACCCCCAAAAAGTGTGTGCGTGCCTAAAAAGACCACTAAGGTATTTGTGTTATTAATAACCAAACTTGAAGCCTGCAAAAACCGCACGCACTGTACCTCTACACGCGGTTTCAGTTTTCGACTTTCACCGGTACCGACCAGTGTTGTGTGCATTCATCCCACAGATAGAAGGAGACATAACTGAGACAGAAAAGTTCTATTTTGAAAATTTTTACGCACTTTACAGGGAAACCGCTGCAAGATTTGACACTTCACGTGGTAAAAACAAGAGAGAAATGAAGGACGGTAGACAGTTCCTTTAAAGAAAGGTTTGAATGCCGCGCGCTATTTGACGGGTTTGTAGTAATGTAATATGTCTGCCTCTGTTTTTTTGGTAAGCTTAATAATAAACAGTGAAATATTATTATGTGCATACATTGCTATAGTTTGCGTTTTGGCAGTGAAGGTGAAACTGTACCACTCTACGTCTTGTTTCTATGACGACGCTAGGAAAGATGGCGGTGACAATCAGCGTGTGTAGGTCGCGCATGATTGAGGGACTGGTATGATTCAACTGATGTAGCTTAGTTTATACGAAATACCAAACTTGCGGGTCTTGCGGTAAGCATTGCTATGTGTAGTTTAATGTTAGACGACCAAATGCAGGAGTGTTGCTGTATGTTAGGAGGTATCTTCACGTTGTAATGCTTGTGTAATGAGAGCTGCTTGTAGTCACGTTGAGTGCTTATGTCGCCGTTAGCTCCTAAACTGGCTTTTTAATGTTGCAGTCTTGATTGATTTTTGTGTCATAAATATGATTAATTTGCCATTACTTCATGTACACAAGCGTAACATGATTCCGATAACTCGCTCATTGCAAAGTTCGTCGATGACCCTACTAAGCGACATGCTCCCACTTTCAGGTGTTTCTTGATATCTGAAATGACTGGAAAAACACTGAAATTGTGTGGAACACACCTTACATGGCTGAGAATGAAGAATATGCGCTGGCTCTGCACCCGTCCAACAAAAAAATTCAGCGCTCGCGAAGCTCGCCAGGTCTTCGTTGACTTCTTCGTCGACGGTCATGGGCACCAATTCATCCCATCCAGCTCTGTGATGCCCCCATTCGCAGACAAATCTCTCCTCTTTACTAATTCCGGAATGAACCAGGCAAGCTTTCTATTCCCAAATGGAAGTTCATTGGGCATCTGTGTAAAAAAACTACAGCAGCTCTTTTGTTTACCGTGTCGTTAACCCCCTCCCTGCCGTTCTTTCCCCCCTATTTTCCTTCCTTTGTCTACACAGTGTTTACTCAAAGTGTATGTGCCGGCGTTCTCTAACAGATATTTGCATTCGACGGGCACCTGTTGGAAAACGTAGGTGGTGCATTGATCATTGCACTCCAATGTTACCAAAGCAGATGTCCTGAAACTGCCTGGCCGTCATAGGAGACCATACTTTTTGTAAGATAACAGATTTTAGACATAATAAGAAAGGTGTCATTGTTTATAAAGTATTGGTAATTAACTGTTGCTCTCAGGCACCTGTTTTACAAATATAGTCTGCACCAGCATTTATAGCATAAATATACCGAAAAATAGACAGAAGTAAAGTTGTATATAGTCATAAAAACTTCAAGGCTATGCAGCAGGCTTTTTCATGCAATAGCACACTTTGGCTCTCTTTTATGCACAGTTTCTTGAAGAACAGCAAAGTCCTCTTATTTTTTAAAATCTGATGCCTGGTAAAATCAGCTTATGATGCATAGAGAAATTAAATGAGCACTTAATATGCTCCATCAGTGCTTTGTCTGCACATTGATTTGCTTCAACTATTTACCAACTTGTTCAATGTTGTATGCTATAACAAAATAGACCAGCAAACTGAGTAACCTTTCCCATTTGCAAGATATTGTCTCTCACGATATCTAGACTAATGAAACACTTAAGGCGAACTTTTGCACTGTGTGAAATAAAGAAAAGAGTAAACATAGCCGCGGAGTATTCTGATGAGCACTCTAATCTATTTTCAGACAGTTGCGTAATGTACACATATTTTTCTCGCATATGGAATGGACAATGTACCAGCTGCTGAATGTATGTTTTGATGCTATTGTTCATTCTTAGCTGTGCCCTATTTTTCAATATGGTGCTGCTTTATGCTAGTTTAAACGTATTTTTCATTGCTTTTCTTTCGTAGGATCTGTGGGGGCAAATCTAAAGTGAAACATTTATTGGCAAAACGAGAAGTGTGATTGAGTGTCCATCTCCAATTTCTTCACATTTTGACAATTTAAGTACTTATTGAATGTGCATAATTTTCATTTTTTCAGTTTAAGGGGGTCTTCCTTGGAACTGTAGAACCATCCAGCCCCTTATACGGCTTGCAACGGGCTGCGAACTACCAAAAGTGCATAAGAGTTGGTGGCAAACACAATGACTTGGACGAAGTTGGGAAAGACTTGTCACACCACACATTTTTTGAAATGCTGGGAAACTGGTCATTTGGAGATTATTTCAAGGTACTGAAAATTTTGGGCAGTCATTTGTTTTGCCGACATGGTGCTAGATCAGCTTACCTAACCTGTTGGGATAGGAATCTCGAGGGAATCCCGGCTGCGGCGGCTGCCTTTTCGGTGGAGGTGGAAATGCTGTAGTCCGTGTGTGCTCAGATTTGGGGGCACGTTAAAGAACCACAGGCAGTCGATATTTCCGGAGCCATTCAATACGGTGTCTCTCATAATCATATGGTAGTTTTGGGATGTTAAACCCCACATATTATAATAATAAATAATCTTAAACGAGTGCAGATTAACACTGCAGTGAGCTCAGTGTCATGGAGTGCAGCTCGGAAAGTTTAGAAGGTATGCCCATGCACACAGCATGATCCTGTGCATCACCTTCTTGGCTATGCAACTCAGCTCAGCATAGCCCATGCTGTTTATATACATTTGATGCAATCAAAAATGAACTTGCATGCTCTTGAGCTGGTGCCCTGCAACTTTCATCCACTGCATTTGGCTGTTACCATCTAGTGTTTCTTACATGCACATGATAGTTACAGCAAACCTGTAGCCAGAATTTTTTTTTTTTGGGGGGGGGGGAGGAGTAGGGGGCAGGCCTGCATTTGCTGATAGCTTTCACAATTTGAGGAAAGCACCTATTCATTAGTAAATTTTACATGCCCCCCCCCTCCCTCACTCAGGTTGTGTGTTTGGGTTATAAAGTGATGGCAACTGTAAATTATGTAAGTGTTCAGTTGTGTGAATTCAAATGTAAAGCTTGAAGGTATGTGAAAATGTATGTTGGTAAGCAAGTTGAAGCATGAATTTGGTCACAGATAATTAAGAACAGTGTCTCATCTTCAGTCATACAATGGCTTTTTTTTTCAGCTTTCCAAAATTTTGTTTTGTATAGCTAAACATCAAGCATCTATAAGTTGTTTATTTTTGTATTTGGCATTTATGCTTGACATATTATCTAAAATCAAACAGCATTAGATGTATGATTTTTTTTATTCTCTGCTATTGGTCACTGATTAGTCTCAATTGTTTTCAGGTCAAAGTTTGCACCCATTGTAGCAGATTGGCACAAAATATTTTATCCCTGCGTTATGTTCTTGTAAACGATCTTGTTCTTACTCAGTGTGAAATCTAAATCTCTAACAATCAGGTGTGTCACTCATATTTATTTATTCCAGAATTACTTCCGAAATATTTGTTTCAGAATTAGATTGCCCTACCAGTGTAATGCGAAAACATTTGAAATTCTTGCATAACGAAACATCTACTATCAAAAACAATATGAGATGTAATGCTAGATCAGTGGCCAGACTAACGTTGCGAAGAAAAAAAAATGATTATGATTCACCACTGTGCAAAGGCGCATGGCCACTGCTTTCCATTGTACGTTCTCCACACTGGCCTGTTGAGCAGCCATCATGTGGACAAAAAATAGGAACAGTTTATTAAGGTGCGATGGACAAAGAATATTGTGCTTTGAAACATTACCGTTCTTGCTGCTTGGCAGACCAGTGTGTTATCACTACAATAAGAAAGCGTATGAGTATGGTTATTGCTGGAATGATGAGTCCTCCAGTTTTTTTTTTTTTTTTTTCCTTAAAGTCGCAGCTCATGCACTACGCTTCATGCTGAACATGGCTGTAGTGTTGGCAGCATTATAAAATACTTTTTTTGAAATTTGTTCCTGGCTGTGTGCATTCTGACAGACAGGTCGTGCAAACACAGAAACAAAACTGAAGCCAGGCACCACAAACGGTGATTAACAACTGCAAAGAATGTTGAATGTGCTAATGTCTGAAAGTTGGCATTCGGGGTGTTTGGACTTCTTTCTTGTCTCTCTGTTTTCACGCCCTGACTTTTAGACGGAATACTTACCAGCTAGCAGAGCTGTCTTTTACTCCGCCTGTGTGGTTCTATCTTAATTTTTTTATGACGCATTAAAGGTGTTTTTACCATTTCAGCTTGCATGAATGCGTTTGCTGTGTTCTTTTTTTTGTAGGCTACTACATTTTCCTACAATTTTGGCATTTTATATGGGAAACACTGCAAGCACAAAGCAGTAAACATTAGGGATACTGAATTACCAAGTGCCAAGAAATGCTCTCGCTTTAGGTTTTTAGAAATTCAGCTGCTATGTTTTTCCTCTTGAGAACGGCTTCTACGAGAACTTGCCATGCGACTTAAGTTTATACCTTTAACTGCCTTAGATCTTGCCTGAGTGTATGCTTAAAAAGTTTATTTTCGTAATTTTAACTTTTCTTACTTGCTTTACAGAAGGAAGCATGCACAATGGCCTGGGAACTACTTACAAATGTTTATCAGCTGCCGAAGGAAAGGCTTTATGTGACTTACTTTGCCGGAGACCCTTCCTCAGGTTTGCAACCCGATGAAGAGTGCCGTCATGTGTGGCTGGAAATTGGGTAAGGCGCTTTTATTGCCGCATTGAAAGTTAGCCATTAAGGTGTATTTAGTTAATCAACAGCTGCCTAAAACTGCTGCTGTGTAATAGCTTATACTGTGGGCTTACTGGAATTCTGTGGGTGTTGCTGTGTGTTGTATGCCATGTGGATACAAGGAAGTCTTCTAGAAGCTGGCACCTGTGTTCCTCTGAGTAAACAAAGCAGTCAAATTTTTGCTTACCCATCCCATGTAGTTGCAATGAATGTAAAAAGAATGCTAAGAATTCCTGAATATTCTTGAAAAAAAGTACAAGAAATATTGTAAACAGTTTGTGTTGTCAAATGGAGGCTGAGCTATACTCTGTTTCAGAAGTTCCCTTTAGCACTGTCGGGGCTACAGGCCCCTCATTCTATAGGAAAGGCGCTTAGCCTGTCCACATGTATTCATTCGCGCCGTCTCAATTGCTCACCGTATTCATGGCAAACGCTCAACGAATTGTTGTGATTATGGCTAGTTTATTAACTTAAAATACAGTAAAGCTATTAAACAAGCTACTACACTGGGAACTTGAAGAAGCATGAATTTGTTGCTCTGCTGAAGATCGGTAGAATCTCATGTCACCGGATAACTTGAGTTTGTGGCTGTTTCTCTTCGACGCTGTTCGGGGCTCTCATATGTCTTATTGTCCGTCGATGGGTTCCTTCGCATCTCCCACTGCAAGGCTCCTTTTCTCTTTTTTTCCTTTCCACCGAAAGAGGATTTGACGGGCACGGAATGCTTTGCGACGTTGCATGTCCGATATTTGGAGATGCAGCGTTCTTGGTCTGACGACACAGTCCAGACACTGCATCGGGGCATTAGTCTTAGCAGATGTGGCTAAGCAAGTAGCATATCTCACTAATATGGACCAGACATACTTGATGCTTTAGTTGCAGAGTGGCATGAAACAAATTGATGGCTGATTTTACCGTTTGTTTACTGCTGTCAGCGCTGCGGCTGTGTAGCAAGAGCAAGTCCGGATCGAAGCGGGCAGTCACTTCTGCATGGTTGCTGCCATGTTGATTTGTAAACACAGTTATCGGCGGTAACCGACACAAATAATCAGATGTGTAAGAAATGAATGCGAAAAAGAATAAACATATCATGTATCGGCGTGGCGTAAAACACCAATGAAACCCCAGTTCTAGCCACCCTTGTAAATTTCAAAGCACTTGTAAGTGGGACTACATTTCACTGCGCAAGCGTGGGGCTTTCTTACACCCCTTAGCTTTTGTAGTGCTGAACCAAAGTGGTGAAAAAGAGCATAGCTACCGCCTTTTCAGCCAGCTTTGCCGTGCTCATGTTGCTTGAGGACAAACTTTTGTGGACACAATTAATTTAGAGTTAGGAAGCCGTGCCGCATTGAATGTGGTAATGTCTATAAGCTGTGGTGAGCAGTTTATAGAATTTAGGAATTCTCTGTACAAATTTTCATGCCTGGTGGCTTGTACTCCGATTGAACGTACTGTGAGCATTTATTATCATTTAAAAGTATCACATTGTCCATCTTCATGTGACAGCTTAACTTTGGCATCCTGTTTACTGTTACTGTAACCAGGCCTGCCCAATTTCATTATTGTACGTAGTACCTACTACCGTAAAATACGGAGCAACCCCCCCCCTGCAGGTCGCGGGATCAAATCCCAGTTGCGGTGGCTGCATTTCCGATGAAGGCGGAAATGTTGTAGGCCCGTGTGCTCAGATTTAGGTGTACGTTAAAAAACCCCAGGTGGTCGAAATTTCCGGAGCCCTCCACTGCGGCGTCTGTCATAATCATATGGTGGTTTTGGGATGTTAAACCCCACATATCAATCAAATTAATCATCGAACCCCCCACCCCCCACGGTTAAAGTTAATACAACCATATTTGGAAGAGGAGCGTTTGCTCGGTCCCAGACGGAAATTCAAGATGGTGGAGTAAGAGCTGATAAATTTTAAGAATTATCATTCATGTTTCTAGAAAAAAATGCTTAATTTCTAAAAAATTTCATGAACAACATTAGATGTGCATTCAATGTACGGTACTCACGGATCGATATAGAACACTTGGAATGCGTGGCCACCAGCACAAATTGCGCAGCTCGTAGAACTAAGGTGTTGCATTGTGGTATAGGGCGAGGGGGAGAACATCTGAAAAGCTGGATTGCTGCTTCCGGTTGCCAATTAGTCGGCCTGTAGCTAACTATGTGCGCACTGCCATCATGGCGCTACAAGGGTAGCACACTTTTTCATGCTGATCGAAATGGCTTGCCGGTGCACACCGCGAGTAGACGACGGTCTTGTTCTGCGCCTTTCGGTGACGCAGCACGCATGCTCAGTAAGTAAAAAACACGATTCGGCTAAAAGGTTGTGCCTTATATGCATTCTTTGACATGATAAAAATTACCATGGGCACAAAATTGTAGTGAGCTAATTTCGTGGTTTCTGTCGCCACGAAAAAAAAAAAAAAAGCTGTCAGAGGCCTGTCTGTGTGTAACATATGAAAAATGTATTAGAATTTTGTTGTTTCATCCCAAACAGCCAATATATTGTTTGGCGAACTTTCTTAGAGGACCCCGCAGGGGCGCCTGCGCAAGTAGGCGTTTGATGTGTAGCGACACTACGGACCCGAGCTAATGGGGAAGTTTTGGCTTCCTCCTACGCCTAGCCGTGCGTGGCTGAGCCGTGTCCGGGAAAAAGGGGATCCTGGGGGTTGAGCCGACGCTGGGTGATTGGACCTTTAAGGCCTCCCAGCAGAGGCAACACACCCCTTTGGCCCCGGCTTCACGTAGACGGCACCCCTGGGCTGACCCACCCAGGTGAAATCGGCAGTCGCCTTTCCTTATCTCTCTCTACTTACATCTTCGTCTTTATCTCTCACTTCTTATCTGTCCTGTCATCTTCTCTTTTCCGTTTACTTCCAAATTTTCTGGCGGCGAGGCTTAACCTTGTGTAGTTACCCAACCTTGGGTATTTATATTCGGTTATAGCGGCGATGCATGGCTGGCGTCTCCAAGTGTTCACTATTCAACCTTGTAACGTCCCCTCGTTGCGCTCGGTGGTGGGTGGCCACCATCGCCGCCGAATTTAAATGCTTCTTATGGAAAACCCTTTTCCCGCACTCTCTGATCTCCGCCTGAAAAGGTGGCGTGCCGATGACAGCTTCCGCAGGGGCGCCTGCGCAAGTAGGCGTTTGGTGTGTAGCGACACCACGGACCCGAGCTAACGGGGGAGTTTTGACTCCCTCCCATGCCTAGCCGTGCGTGGCTTTGCCGTGTCCGGGGAAAAGGGGATCCTGGGGGTTGAGCCGACGCTGGGTGATTAGACCTTTAAGGCCCCCCGGCAGAGGCAACACACCCCTTTGGCCCCGGCTTCACGTAGACGGCACCCCTGAGCTGACCCACCCAGGGGAAATCTGCAGTCGCCTTTTCCTATCTCTCTCTCCCTACATCTTCGTCTTTATCTCTCACTTTTTATCTATCCTGTCTTCTAGTCTCTTCCGTTTACTTCCAAACTTCCTGGCGGCTAGGGTTAACCTTGTCTAGTTACCCAACCTTGGGTAGTTATATGTGGTTATAGCGGCGATGTATGACTGGCGCCTTCAAGTGTTCTACCTTGTAGCGTCCCCCTGTTGGGCTCGGTGGTGGGCGGTGACCATCGCCACCGAACATGAAATGCACCACTTGGAAAAATTTTTCCCCCTTCTCAATGATAGGTCCCTGAAAAGGAACCGCACCGATGAAAGCTCCAAATGAACCGGAAGCGATTGTGACCACTTTCCACGCTTTCTAGTCATACACTCTCTGGCAGATAACGTCTCTGTTGCAGGACTGTCGGTTTTCCTGATAGCTAAAACCTTTGCTAACCTAATAGGCAAAAAGTACGACCCAAAGAAACTGTCATCCGGTGATCTTCTTGTCGAAGTAAGCCAGAAACAGCATGCAAACACTCTCCTTAAGCAGAAGCAGTTCGCCCATCTGGACGTGTCTATCACCCCCCATCGCAGTCTTAACACTGTTCAAGGCGTCATTTCACAACGTGATCTGATGCAAGAAACTGAAGCTGACCTCCTTGAAGGCTTTCGAGAGCAAGGCATAGTCGCCATTCGTCGGATAACCATCAGGCGAAACAATGAAGAAGTGGTGACGGCTCATATAGTACTGACATTTAACTGCTCCATCCTGCCAGAATCTGTGAAAGCTGCGTTCCTTCACTGGAAAGACCGCCCCTACATACCCAACCCTAGAAGGTGCTACAAATGCCAGAAATATGGACATGGGTCGAACACCTGTCGCGGAAAACAAACATGTGCAAAATGTGGTGATCATGAGCACCCAACCGAGAGCTGTACTTCCACGCAAACAGAGTACCCCAACTGCCACGGGCCGCATGCAGCGTACTCGCGGACATGTGAAATTTTCAAAAAGGAAAAGGAAATCATCCAGATAAAAGTAATAGAAAACATCAAATTCTCTGAAGCCCGGAAGAAGGTGTCGCTCTTCTCCGGAAGAACGTACGCTGACGCAGCGCGCCGGGGGGCCGGGCGGCGTCTAGTGACCGTGGGCACGCAATACAGTTTTGCTGATGCGTGCACATCTCTGCCCCCCACCAAGCAGCCACAGGCTGCACCAACTTTTCACGTCCCGGAGGTCGCACTTCATCAGACCCCAGGGACCACACAGACAACTGAGACACCTGTCTCTTCTGACAAACCTCCATTAGCTTCTGAGGGTCCACCGGAGGCAATGGAAGTGACACCAGGATCTTCAGCGTCTAAGATGCTGACGGAATCCCCCCAAGTGAGGCGGGGCTCCATAGATCGCCTCAGAGGGAAAAGACACCCGCCAGTGAAGCCTCCTAATAAAGGCAGCGAAGTGTGAATAAGTCACGCTCTTTTCCTCATTCATAAAAATGGCTGCCGAAAATATCATCCAATGGAATTACCAAGGCTTCCTTAAGAACTTAGACGACATCTATGAAATATTTGCACAACACCAACCAAACATACTTTGCTTACAGGAAACACACCTAAAACCTACACACACTAGCCTTTTGAAAAGATATGCGGTATACCGAAAGGACAGACAGGGCACTGCCCATTCATCTGGTGGTGTCGCTATCGTGGTGCAGAAAGCAGTTCCGTCTCAAAGCCTCACTCTGGTTACCGACTTAGAAGCAGTGGCAATACGAGCCCTAATTTTTGGACGAGTAACAACCGTGTGTTCACTATACATCTTTCCAGACTACCAACTCTCTACTAAAGAATTTGAAACACTCATCGACCAGCTTCCGCATCCATTTTTGTTGGTCGGAGATTTTAACGCGCACCACCCTTTATGGGGATGTAGAAGAACAGATTCTCGAGGCTCCTTAATTGAAAACTTTCTGTTGTCCTCCGGCTCCTGTATATTTAATAAAAAAGAGCAAACATACTTTAACGCAGCGCACAACTCATACACAGCAATATATCTTGCTATCGGATCTCCTTCACTCTTGGCAACCACTAAGTGGGCTGTAATTCATAACCTCTATGGAAGTGATCATTTTCCTGTTTGTCTAAAATACAAAGGAAACACGAGTACAATGACTGTGAATGTAACCAGGTTCCGAGAACAGGGTGCGAACTGGACGAAATTCCGAAAACTCAAAACTATCGCACTCATCAATTGAAACCCTAGGCATCAATGAATCTGAAGCGTTGGTCACACTGCACATTATACAGGCCGCAGAGCAATCCATCCCACATACATCTAACAATACACGGAACGAAAGATGACCTTGGTGGAACTCTGAGTGCAAAAATGCTCGTGACAATCAAAACAAAGCATGGTCAAACTTCCGCAGGTATCCTACAGCCGAAAACTTGGTGAATTTTAAGCATGCAAAAGCAAACGGTAGACGTGTCCGACGAGAGTCTAAACGACAGAGCTGGCAATCCTTCCTCTCATCGGTGAACTCTTACACTGACACACATAAGGTGTATAACAGAGTAAGAGCACTCCAAGGGCACTGCACTCATCCGGTGCCCCTTGTTAGTACTGCTGGTGATACACTGGAACCCCAGGCAGATGCCTTAGGCCAACACTTCGAGTATATTTTCAGCTCAGCACATTATACAGACTCCTTTAGGTGATATAAACTTGCCAAGGAACGTAAACCTATTCGTGATGACAGGCCATCGGCAGGAGGGTACAATGCCCCCTTTACTATAGGTGAACTAAAGGCAGCACTGGAAAAGTGCGGCAGCTCAGCAGCAGGCTCGAACAGGATTACTTGCGGCAGGCTGAAACACCTACACGAAGAAACGCTTGACGTCATCCTCATTCTTTTCAACAATGTGTGGTCCTCTAGGCGTCTGCCCATGACCTAGAAAAAGGCAGTTATCATACCCATCCTTAAACAAGGAAAAGAAGCCACACTTGCTGCTAGTTACAGGCCTATAGCGCTGACCAGCTGTTTGGGCAAGGTGTTCGAAAAAATGGTGAATCGCCGCCTTATGTATTACCTTGAATACAATGGCCTCCTTGATCGTCATCAAGCTGGATTCAGGTCTGGTCGGTCGACAACTGACCAACTGGTAGCATTTGAATCCTATGTCAGGGATGCCTTCATTCATAAACAGCACTGCCTATCTGTATTTTTTTTACTTGGAGAAAGCTTACGACACGACATGGCGTTATGGCATTCTCCGTGACCTGCGATCTTTTGGAGTGTCAGGAAATATGCTGAATACTATTGAAAGCTACCTTTCTGACCGTACATTTGTGGTTTGTTTTGGTAATGCCTTATCGAAGTGAGTTACGCAAGAAAATGGCGTCCCCCGGGGCGGTGTTCTTAGCTGCACACTATTCATCGTAAAAATGAACTCCATAAACACCATGTTGTCTAAAACAATCTCCTACTCTGTATATGTGGATGACATTCAGATCAGCTTCAAATCATGCAACCTAGCCACATGTGAACTTCAGATTCAGTTGGCAGTAAACAAGCTGTAAAGCTGGGCAGACAAAAATGGGTTTAAGTTTAACTGTGACAAGACTGTTTGCGTACTCTTCTCAAAACTACGGGGCATAAGGCCACCCCCCAACATTTCAATTAACGGACACACCATAACTACTAAAAAAGATCACAAGTTTTTAGGTGTTGTGGTTGATGAAAAGCCCAGCTTTGTTACACATATCAAACAGCCACGACTTAAATGCTTGAAAGCCTTAAACCTGCTCAAGATTCTCTCGCATCAGTCATGGGGCACAGACCGTGACTGTCTACTGAACCTTCTCAACAGTGTAGTGCTATCACGTATCGATTACGGCTCGGTGGTTTACGAGTCAGCTTCAAGATCTGCAGTGAAGATGCTTGACCCAGTGCACCACCTTGGGCTTCGGCTGGCCAGCAGTGCTTTCCGAACCAGCCCGACAGCCAGCCTGTATGTTGAGACAGACCGGTGGTCACTAGAACGGCGACGTCAGTTTACAAGTGTCACGTATGCCACCAAGGTGCTTTCCCATGTCGACCACCCAGCTCGTGCACTATTGCAAGATACATCGAACGCCCTCCTGTTTTTGAGGCGACCATCAGCTACGCCACCGTATCCCCTCAGAGTGGCCTCACACCTTAAAAATATACACATACCGGTCTCCAATCTTCAACTAACCTCTCACAAGGACACTGTTGTGCCATGGGAAATGCAGGCTATCGATTGTGACTTGTCATTCCTAGAGGTACGAAAAAATGGCCACCCAGTCACAATCGATCAACACTTCAAGTACCTGCAGGCCAAATACTGGTGTGCTGAATATTATACTGATGATGCCTCCAAGTCCTCCGCAGTCGCATGTGCGACACACAGTCCCGCTTTCTCTGAATTTAGAACAATGAACGAACATACCAGTATATTTACTGCAGAATTCTATGGCATACTTTTAGCTGTAACGCACACTTTAAAGGAGAAAGAACCAGTCTCAATCATATACACAGATTCTCTCAGTGCTGTGACTGCGGTGTCCTCCATTAAGATACTCAAAAACCCAGTTACTAATACACTTCGAAAATGCATCATGTCAGCCCGCAAATCTAAGCTCAAAATCACGCTATGCTGGATTCCGGGACACTGCAACATTGCTGGCAATAAGATAGCGGACAAACTTGCGAAGTCAGCAGCACTCCGCCCATCAGTTGACGTAGACGCCATCCCGTATGAGGACCTGAGGCCACTTATCACATCCCGAATGCGTAGACAATGGCAAGAAGAATGGAACGCAGCAAATGCAAACAAACTGCACTTAGTAAAGCCAAGAATAGGAAGATATGTGTTTGAAAAACGTAACAGGCACCAAGAGGTTACACTGTGCAGACTCGGGATCGGTCATAGTACACATGCAACACACTCGCACCTTTTAAACAACTCTCCAGCACCACATTGTGCAAAATGTGGTGATGAGCTGTCTGTCGTTCACGTTCTAATTACCTGTCCGTACCTCGAACCAGAAAGACTGTGTCAAATTCCAAAGCTATACAAATGTCACATTCCGCCTCATTCACAATTTTTTCTTGGAGACGATCCCTTGTTTCCCCCAAAAGTAGTCTTAAAGTTTTTAGCTAGTGTAGGCTTCTTACATTCCATAACATATTCTCACTAATCTCAGCCTCCTCTCAATCCTGAGGGAACCGCTGAGACTTTTTTATCAAATGTCATGCAGCACGCACTTCTTGTCTTGACAAGGACTGTTGACGACACGGCATGACTTTGTAAAACCCATAAGCATAGCCCGTTTTAAACCCATCACACATAGTCACTACACCTAAGTTTAAGTCCTATACACTACTCTTTTATTCTTGCCACCCTGAGTAGACTTTTTATAATCAAATCGACCAAAAACCGTGTGTTTGGTGCTCTTTGGCCTGAGTTGCCCTTGCGCCACTAAAATCTACCATCATCATCATCATCCGATGACAGCTTCTTTACTGCACAGCCAAAACAGACCTTCCCTAAGTACCATGTAATCCACAGCCAAAATGAAAAGAAAACAGTTCGAACTGTTTCACCATTTATTGTCTCGAAAACGCTCACAGACGCAATTGGCCCTGGCTATAGTAACTAAGATGGGGAATGGCGATCTCCTTCTAGGAGTTCGTGACAAGACTCAGTACGACAAGCTCACAAAACTTGTATCATTTGATAACATCCCAGTATCAGTGGGCCCACATAGGTCGATGAACACAGTGCGTGGTGTCGTCTCTGATGATGACCTCCTCGAGCTGTCTGAAAGTGAATTGCTCGAAGGCTGGCAGGAACAAAATGTGGTGAAAGTGCAAAGAGTAATAATCAGGCGAGATAATAAACAGACCACAACAAAGCACATCATAGTTACCTTCGGTACAAGCAACCTTCCTGACTCCATTGAAACTGGTTACTGCAAGCTTCGTGTCAGACCTTATCTACCGAATCCTCGCCGATGTTTCAAGTGTCAGTGCTTCGGACACGGATCCCAAACGTGCAAAGGGTGCGCTAGGTGCGCGAAGTGCGCATCTTGTGAACATGTATCCGAAAGTGCACTTCAGCGCTAACTGTGAAGGAGATCATGCTGCCTACTCCCGATCATGCCCTGCATGGAAAAAAGAGAAACAAATATTAGAAGTTAAGATCAAGTTCAACCTGTCATTTCAAGAGGCACGTCAACGTTTTTCTACACACAATCATTCTGAACCTTCCTTCGCAGACGTGGCGCGTCGAGGCGCCGTGCCACGTCTTTCGGCACCTGCGAGATTCACACCAAGTGTGACTGCGATCGTGCCAGAAGCGCCTCCGGCTAGAGCAGCCTGTACTTCTCCGCCTCCTGTTCAACTGTTCAAAAGGGCCAGCAGACTTCAGAGTCTGCTGGACCACGGACTACTGCAATTGCAGTCAGGTCCGAAACTGCCATAAACGTGCCTGCCAAGCAGGCACCATCCGCCACCTCAGAAGAGGTGATGGACACAAGCCATACTCCTCCGGCGCCCCAGACGTCGAAGGAAAGGCGCAGCTCTTTGGAGCGAAGCAAGAAAGAGAAACTCTGTATTACAGGGCCCCCAACAGGCCCTGTAACTTAAGGCAACGTTTCTGTACACACAGCACTTAATCACATTAAAAATGGAGACACAAATTTTACAGTGGAACGTCAAAGGACTCCTGAGAAACCTCGACGATGTTCAAGAACTTTTACATAAACAGTCACCAAAAGTGCTGTGTGTGCAAGAAACACACCTAAAACCCAAGATCACTAATTTTCTACGCCAGTATATCATTTTTCGAACGGACAGGAATGAAGCTGTCACGTCATCTGGTGGTGTGGCCATTATAGTCAATCAAGGGATTGCATGTACTCATCTACCACTCGAAACATCTCTTGAAGCAGTGGCTATTCGTGTAGTTCTCCTGAACAAACTCGTCACCATCTGCTCTGTCTACATACCTCCACACTACCATCTTGAAAAACGTGAATTCCAGTCCCTAATAGATAAACTTCCAGAACCTTATATCCTCCTTGGAGATTTCAATGCACATAGCAATCTATGGGGTGACTCTCGCTGCGATGCTCGAGGTCGCCTGATTGAACAGTTCCTTTTTACTTCTGATGCGTGCCTTTTAAATCGGAAAGAGCCCACATACTACTGCCTCGCCAGCAATACCTACTCGTCAATAGACCTCAGTATTGTCTCACCATCCCTCCTTCCTTTACTGACATGGAATGTCATCAATCATCCTTACGGAAGTGACCACTTTCCCGTAACGCTAAGCACACCCATATCAAATGAATATCGCCCGCAGGTCCCCAGATGGATCACTAACAAAGCTGATTCGGAACAGTTCTCACAGATTACTCACGTAAGTTGGACTGACCTATCTGGTTTAAACATAGATGCAGCTGTACAATACTTTTGTGCTTTTCTGAACAACGCTGCGATGAAATGCATCCCGCAAACTTCTGGACTGCCTGGCAAGCGACGTGTCCCATGGTGGAACACTGAATGTCGTAATTCACGCAAAAAACAAAACAAAGCGTGGCGATTGCTACGGAAC
Organism: Rhipicephalus annulatus; assembly: GCA_013436015.1. Classification (NCBI taxonomy): domain Eukaryota; kingdom Metazoa; phylum Arthropoda; class Arachnida; order Ixodida; family Ixodidae; genus Rhipicephalus; species Rhipicephalus annulatus. The sequence continues at coordinate 30,359 of WOVY01010846.1, forward strand.
TCGCCGACAGCAGAAAATCTTGAAAGCTTTAAGAAAATCAAGTCCCAAGGCAGGAGAACGCGCCGGCAGGCTAGGAGAGAAAGCTGGCATAAGTTTTTATCAGGCATCACTTCATATACACAACAAACTAAAGTCTGGAACATGGTTCGCAAGGTAGCAGGACGACACGCATCTTCACTACCTCTCGTAGACACACAAGGGGACACCTTGGAAGACCAGGGGAACTTCCTCGGTGCCCACTTCAAAGAGGTGTCCAGTTCATCGCATTATACTGCAGCTTTTCAACGTCACAAAAGAAAAATCGAAAAAGAAATACTACAGCAAAAATCCTCTAAACATGAGTCATACAACAACCCTTTCAGTTTGGCCCAGTTACAAGCTTCGCTACATGCTTGCAACAAATCAGCTCTTGGTTCAAACCGTATAGTATACGAAATATTAAAACAACTGCCTTCTGAAACACAAAAAACCCTGCTTTCCTTGTATAACTCTATCTGGTTTTCCGGTGAAATCCCCTCTGCCTGAAAAGAAGCCATTATTATTCCGATTTTAAAGCAAAGCAAGGATCCATCTTCTGTTACTAGTTACAGGCCAATCGCACTAACAAGTTGCATGTATAAACTTTTTGAAAAAATGATAAATCGCAGACTTGTACATTACCTTGAAACGAACAATCTGCTCGACCCATTCCAATGTTGGTTTCGAGAGAGTAGATCCACCACCGACCACCTCGTACATATCGAGGCACAGATCCGAGACGCCTTCGTTCACAAACAATACTTTCTTTCTGTGTTCCTCGACATCGAAAAAGCCTATGATACAACATGGAGATTCGGAATATTAAGAAACCTGTCCAATCTTGGTGTGCGTGGCAGGATGTTTACTATTATCGAAAGCTACTTGTCCAATCGTACATTCCGTGTCAGAGTCGGCAGCATTCTTTCCTGAACATTTGTCCAAGAAACAGGAGTGCCGCAAGGTGGTGTACTTAGCTGTACTCTTTTTATTGTCAAAATGTATTCTTTGCGTGATTCCATCCCACAAAATATGTTTTACTGTACATATGTCGATGACGTCCAGCTTGGATTTAAGTCTTGTAATCTAGCAGTTTGTGAGCGGCAGGTTCAGCTTGGCTTGAACAAGGTCTCCCAATGGGCGGAGGAAAACGGATTCCGATTAAACCCCCAAAAAAGCATGTGTGTCTTGTTCTCTAGAAAGAGAGGCACTCACCCCGACCCTGACATTCAATTGCATAGTCAACGCCTGTGTGTTAATGCCGGATACGAATTCTTAGGCTTAGTTCTGGACACCAGGCTAACCTTCGTACCACACATTAAGTATCTAAAAAACAAGTGCATCAGAACCATGAATGTTCTAAAAGTGCTGTCACACACTACACGGGGGAGTGACAAGAAGTGTCTCATCAATTTGTACAGGAGCCTCGTACGCACTCGCTTGGATTATGGAGCAATAACCTATCAGTCTGCGACACCTACCGCCCTTAAAATGCTTGACCCTATTCACCACCTAGGCATCCGCCTCTCTACGGGTGTCTTTCGCACTAGCCCCGTTGAAAGCCTGTACGTGGAATCAAATTAATGGTCACTCCACCTACAGACATGTTGTATGTCTTTTCTATATTATCTCAAAGCAAAGGCAGACAAGGACCACCATTCACACTTCACAATTGATGACATGTCTACTTCTGTTTTGTTTGAAAACCAGTCATCTTTGAGACAGCCCTATTCACTTCGTGTGAGGGGCTTTTCTGAGGAAACCGGTGTGTCACTCGAATATCATTTGATGGCTCCCGCAGCATGTCTGCCACCATGGGGGTGGCAATTGATAGATTGTGATGTGTCCTTTTTAGAGATTACAAAGCACGCACCCATTGTACATATCCGCACATACTTCCTAGAACTACAACAAAAGTACACATGCCCTGAGTTCTTTACAGATGCCTCAAAGGCCAACAGTTCTGTTTCATACGCAGCCATTGGCCCATCCTTCTCAGATACTGGCGTCCTGCATCCGGATGCAAGCATTTTCACAGGAGAAGCCTACGCAATACTTGCAGCTGTTAAACACATTGCACATATAAAACTACAAAAAGCGGTAATTTACAAGAATTCTCTGAGTGTGGTGAAAGCCTTGAAAACACTTACAAAACACAAAAACCCAGTTCTCAAGTCCCTTTATTCACTCTTATGCACAGTCTACTCATCCAAACAGCATGTTGTAGTCTGCTGGGTGCCGGGGTACTGTGAGATACAGGGAAACGTTTTGGCAGATCAGCTGGCTGCATCCGCCAGCAACGATGCCGCTAATGCATCAATACCAATCCCTGTACTTGACATGAAACCTTTCCTGAAACGAAAACTCAGAGGTTATTGGCAAAACTTGTGGGATAGACACACAAGTAATAAACTACATGTTATTAAGCCACAACTTGGTCATTGGCCACCCCTATCAAAATCGCCACATACAGAAGTGACACCCACGAGGCTAAGAACAGGGCATACATACTCTATGCATTCATATATTCTGTCTGCCAGTGATCCACCATTGTGTGCGAGATGTGGAGAACCACTTACGGTTCTCCACATTCTCGTCAAGTGTAATGAGTTGGACGCACTAAGGAAAAAGCACTTTTTACTGCCCTACCGACAGCAGCTCCCACTACACCCTGGGATGCTTATCGGTAGGGATCAGATTTTTAAAATTCACTCATTGTTTACGTTTTTAAATGATGTACTCAGTTTTCACTGCATATTTCAAGGTGACATGTAGCAGGACATGTGGTGACTACATCTCCGCCATAGTCTTATTATCATGACCTTTTGACATTCATTTTCACTGCACATATTTCACGCCACTGTCATAATTTTAATACTTAAGTTTTTACCTGCATTAGCGCGAGGAATTTTAAGGCCCCTTTTCAGCCACTCCTCATTTACAGTATCGTTGTTCATATCTCTAGTCTATCGAAATGGCACTCTTTGGCCATCAATTGGCCCTTGCGCCATAAAGCGCCACACATCATCATCATCATCATTTCTTAGAGGCCATCGGCCACGAAAGAACGCGCCAGCTTCTGCCATTCTTCCTCGACAGCAGCCCACAAGTTGTCGGAAGGACACTAATTCTAATACATTGTTTAAGAGAGAGAGAGAGAGAATGAGAAAGGAAAGACCAGGAGGTTAGCCAGATATTGGCATCTGGTTTGCTACCCAGCGCTGGGGGCGGGGAAATAGGGGCAAGAAAGAGGGGGTAGATAGAGAAAAAAAAATGCACGCGCACTCATAAGAAAACAAAAACACACACAGGAAGGGCGTCCTAGCTACAACCGTTCAGTAAGGCCAGTCGATCGCAAAAAGTGTAGTAGCGCTTTCAGGGCCCTCTTCTGTGAAGTCGCATCCTGTCGATACTGCAGAATTCCCTGCTCCGACAGAGGTTGATCATCTAATTTGTTGAGTTCCTTGCGAAGGCATAGTCGTTGTTTACTATACGCTAGGCAGTCACAAAGAATATGTTGGATGGTTTCCTCTTTGCCACAGTGGCCACAGGCTGCGGTGTCGGCCATCCCAATAAGGAAAGCGTAGGCATTGGTAAACGCAACGCCCAACCACAGCCTACATAACAGGGTCTGGTCTGCTCGGCAAAGCCTCGACGGGACTTGAAGATAGCGTAGGGTCAAGCGAGTACAGTTGGGCATGCTTGAAGTGTGGCTGATTCCATTGCGATGTGGTTTGCTGGCGAGCAAGCCTGCGGAGTTTTCGTGCAGCATCTGTCCTAGAAAGTGGTAGTTGTAGTTTATGATCTTCTGTGTGGGCTGAGCGGGCAGCTTGGTCTGCCCGTTCATTGCCGATGATTCCGCAGTGACTGGGCAGCCACTGAAATGTAATTTGGTGCCCTTTCTCAGTCAGGTGGTGTATAACCTCTGCTATCTCTAGTTTAAGCATTGTTTAAATGTTACATGAAAACAGGCCTGTGGCAGCTTTTTTTTTCTGTGTGTGGGGACAAAAACCACACCCAGAACTGACAAAAGAGGAAAGAGTGATACTGAGACGCCTGCAAAACAGCACATACACACATGGGGCCCTCATGCACTGTCTCTACCCAACGAGATATAACTCTATGTGCCCGCTCTGCAGCGTACCGGACATCCTGTCACACTTGCTTCTTGCATGCCAGTGTATTGCCAGACGTAATCTGCAACAACACACAGCTGATAATGAAGCAGGACAGACGAACAAAGAGCTAACCGGAACGCAGGAGGCGGAGCTCGCCCTCCAGGACCTGTAAGACCAACAACAACTCGTCGCCAGGGCCAAGAGGGCAGTAGAAGCCGGGGGGGTTCCTAGACTGAGGAGCCCTTCTACCTCAGGGTGACACCAGGCATTGCTCGGGGCACTGTTTCAAAAGTAAACGTTTACTTTTCTCTCTGACAAAAACCACGAAATAAGCTCACTACACTTTTGTGCACATGTTTATTTTTATCATGTCAGCAAACGCATGTAAGGCGCAATCTTTTAGCCGAATCGTGTTTCTTACTTACTGAGCATGTGTGCTGCATCACCGAAAAGCGCAAAACGAGAGTGTCATCTACTCGCGGTGTGCACCGGCGAGCCATTTCGGTCAGCATGTGAAAGCGTGCTACCCTAGCAACACCATGATGGCAGTGTGCACATGGTTAACTACAGGCCGACTCATTGGCGACCGGAAGCAGCAATCCTGCTTCTCAGATGTTCTCCCCCTTGCTCTATACCACAATGCAACACCTTAGCTCTACGAGCTGCGCAATCTGTGCCGGTGGCCACGCATTCCGAGTGTCCGATTTCAATCCATGAGTACTGTACTCATTCTTGTGGTTCTTTTTACACAAGCAATGCTCATCTTTAAAGAAATTGGCCGCAGGAAAGGAAGGGAAAGGGGGACACTTGCTCGGAAGAAGTAGTATTTCGTTATTCGATTCTATCGCGAGGGCGGACATTAGGTAACAAATATCCGGCTGCAAAACAGCTCACGTTGCATTTGAGTAAATACTGTAATGTGACGTGCTTGCTTGTAGGTTCAAACAAGTGAAAACTGCTATTGTCTGTTAAGCTGAAATTCAGACTGTCAGGGTGTGTTGACTGGGATTTCTGCCTGCGAATGATTTTTTCAGAAGATAACTTATGCAGAAGTATACATTAAGGGAGAAGTTTCTCAGAAGGTAGAGTTGGCACGCACCTAATGGTGCACCAGGCTACAATTATAACCTATTGAGGTTAGGTACTTAAAAAGAAAGCTTTGGACTAAAAAATGCTTTTTTTATTTCTGAAAAAATAAACCTCATATCACTAGTTCTTTAGTGCATTTGCTTTGCTGACTAAGCCAAATGGCACGCTTGTACTAGATAGCAGCATAAGAGTGAACTAATCACTAGCTCGCACCACACATGTGCAGAATAAGCAGATAGTTGCTGTCGAAATATATAAGGTTGAGAACTTTGGAAGTGTTGATAAAATTGTCTCCAAGTGTGAAGCTTGCATTGTGGCCACGCCTCATAAAAAAACTAAGCCTGCAACACGAGCCGCAAATGTACTGCTTTACCCTCAGATTTTTCTCTCCCACTCTGGTACTTGAAAGTACTTTAAAATATACTTTACTTAACTTGTTCTAGTGCCCCTGAAACAAGTTTTTTAACATGGCAGATCTTTAGTGGTAAACAGGGGCTTGCAGTGATGAGAAATCATTGAACTGTGAACATCGCTGCAGCCAAATCTTTGACAGAATATTTGTCTTGTAAGGGGTAAGCAAGTTGTCTTGTCAAAACGTTAGCTGCAACGACAACCTCTGTATGGCAATATTTTTAAATGTAGAACTTTATCGGCAGGAATGGTAGGTGGGCTGTTAGGGTTTTTATTTCAGGTTCACTGAAACTTCGTTCATCACCAATTTAAAAGGCAACAGAATAAGCTTGGCCTTGGTGTCAAGTGGCTGGTGTTCATCTTCATGAAAGCTGTTTTAGAAAGGGCATGGATGGAAGTCAAGCACGGTTGAGCTTGAGCTAGTGCTGCCTGATTTTGCCTGAAAAGATGAACAGGAATAAGAATTCAAATGCCAGCTGAGATCGTGTGCTGTTGTGTCAGCATTATTTCTTTTTCCAATAATCAGTGTACCACAGGAACACATCCTTCCCTTTGGAATGAAAGAAAACTTTTGGGAGATGGGCAGCATTGGACCATGTGGGCCCTGTACAGAAATTCACATTGACCTTGCCGAGTCTAGCTGTCCCTTATCATCTCCTGTACACCGAGTCAATGCTGGACACAGTGACTTGGTGGAACTCTGGAACCTTGTATTTATGGAATTCAATAGGTGAGTGTATTGCCACATTTTTTTTCCCTCCTGTGGTAGTCTAGTACATTAAAGCTTTAATTAGACCCTTGTTAATTCAGGAAACCTAATTATTCGAAAACCTGAATAGCTTGCACATAATCCCTGGTTTCGACCAGCATATGCATTCCTTAATGCAACCAACCTCACATTAATTTGGTCACATTTTGGTGCTACTTAATCTGCGTGACCTACTGTGTGCGCCAAATGCAAAGCACCGGAACTGTGCAACGCAAAGGAGCCAAAATGGCAGTGGCAAACGACCAAAGTTAGGTGGCTCTGTCCAAATTGCTATCTTCATCAGTTAGTGACCCTGGTTTGGTCCACGTGCGGATATAGCACTTGATGCAGTAAGCACACTATGTTGCCAAAATCAAACACGGCGGAAGTTGCCAGCAGTTTTACATGCAAAAAAACTATATCCACCTTCGCATGGTAGCGGTGGCAGCACATTACAAGAAAGGGGTGGAGAGTATGTTTTGGGCTAATTAAACATAAATGTCTGGCACTGTGGTCGCATTGAGAATGAGGCCGTAGGTTAGAGGAAATCACAGCTTAAACAGAACTCTTACGCAAAATAAGTGCAGGATTTACGTATTTATAAGGAAAACGAAAGTGTATTGATATGACATAAATTTTTTTTATGTTTTCGATAATTCAGCATTCTGATAATATTGAATGTTTTTCCAGTCCCGGGGGTGAAATCTTAATTAATGTGCTTTTACTATATTTGCATTACTTTCTGAGATATACATAGTAAGCTTTTCATGTGTAGCAGCTATGCTTTTTTTATGTAATGTTGGATGCTAATCTTGAGAATACAGATATAAAAATAACAGTTTCCTTTCGCAGGGGCGCTGATGGCCAGTTGCACTCGTTACCAAAAAAACATGTGGACACGGGAATGGGACTTGAACGGCTTGCTGCAGTTCTTCAAAATGTCAGATCAAACTATGACACGGACCTGTTTTCACCTCTCATTACAGCATTGCAAAAGGTAGTGCTTTCATACTAAGTTTCCCAGCTTGGGCTTTCTGATTTAGAGACTTATGAATGCTATATCTTTTGTTCTCCATTTATAAATTGTGGCTTTAGCTATTCTATAAATTATATTATGAGACAGACAAACCTCATTACTTGCCAAGCTGTAATTGGCAAAATGTTTACGAAATCAACCGCAGGATTTTGGACAGCCTGTGTGCATGGTTTTCCAAGCAATCTTGTGCTTTTTTTTACCTGATGCGTGCCATCTTGTCATTGCTACCTTGTGGATTGCTTTGTTTACAGCTCTCGCACCTTCTTTTATATTCGTTCAATCATCTTTGCAAGTTTGATGAATTCAGAATGTTGCAAATGAGTTCTGTGGAAACCAGCTATGGGTGGGGGAGCAGTTATATGAAAGGAAAAGCTGACTACTACCTGTTTGTAGTACTAGGCTGCAAGGAAATTTATATAGATTTATACCTGCTAAGTCTCCCGGATTTTGATCAGTTCTTAAGTTTGTACGATTGTCAGGAAAATCTCCCAGAAATTGAAATTTCTGTGCGTGATCTTGCCACATTCAGAAATATGCAGCCTAATCTGATCCAGGCTTTTTGCGAACCCATTGCATTTCATTGTAGACAAATTTAGGAGGTGTTCATCTAAATGTACAGAAAAATCTCAGCGATCTGAAACCAGCAGATACGAATTCGTGAAATTGCACTGCTGAAATTCGACTGTATCCATAGGACTGAAATTCGGATGTTCCGAACACTTTTCCTCATCGCAGCCGGTTGTATGAACTTTTGTATTGAAACCGCTGAATGAAAGTTGAGAGGAGCGTGCTCAATGCTTCGGAAGTATGCGCACGGCGAGCACACACACTGTCTTGACAGTGCATGTGGTTATCATTTGTCACAACCACTGTGGACCAAACCACACTCGCTCTTGACGTGATCACAAATGGCGACGACGTAACTGACGTAACTCCGTAACTGACAGAATTCCAAAAGTGCACTCTGCAGTGTCGCGGCCTGGGGCCAAGAAGAAGGAAGCGGGCAAGCTTCTACAACACAACAAAACAAATGACATTTTATTTTAGAACACCTGTGTGTGTGTGTGTGTGTGTGTGTGTGTGTGTGTGTGTGTGTGTGTGTGTGTGTGTGTGTGTGTGTGTGTGTGTGTGTGTGTGTGTGTGTGTGAGAGAGAGAGAGAGAGAGAGAGAGAGACAACAACAGCACATCTAATGTTGATAGACTACCGGAACTAGCGACAAAACATATTCCCCCTCTTAAAACCTTCAGTGTTAGTATTCTGTTAGTGTGTTAAAAGAAACAAATGCCAAAACTAAAAGAATACTTCATATACAAAACTAATCTCTAATGAAGAAAAAGAAACAAATTGCACTAGAGAAACTATCGCACATAGTCGTCGTAACGTTTTGGAGGGCATCTTGACCTTGGTGGTTTGACATGTACTGGAGCCACACACAGTTGTGGTTCAGGGAGGCCCGGATCTGACGTAGCTTGGTTGGTTGCCCCAGCAGGAATAGGCACACCTGCTTGTGGTTCAGGCGTGCCATTATCGTAAGCCACATGGGTGGTCAAAGGAACAGGCATAGCTGCAGCCCCCACTCGAGGTGCCTCACAAGTAGCTGGTAGGTCTAGTTTTCCCAGTGACAGTGACACAAATGTGCGAGCCCCTGGCACATTCCAGGTCTCCTGTGAACGCAAGGTATCGGATATGAAGGAACTTTGGCCAGCTTAGATGCATTCCATGTCTGGCCATCATCGAGGCGGAAAGAAGAAGGTCCTCGTTGTTTGACCATTTGACAGGAACTTCCAAACGAAAGGTCTCCCTTGAAAGTGACAGAACGTTTCTTCACCCGATTTAAGTCTCCAACAGCGATGTTCGTCTTTGTGGCTTGACGAAGATCTGTTTGCTTATTGCTGCTGTCTTACTTTTGCTTCGCCCTGCGACGCAGCTAACTGAGCTCAGTGGCTGCTTCTTTAAAAAAAAAGAATAGAACGGGTATGCGACCACGTCTAGATGTGTTCTCGGCAGCCTCCTATGCAGGAAAAAGAGCTGGGGTGACCCTCATTGTTGCTTGCGGTGTGTACCGGTAGATGGCAAGGTACTCGATGACCACTGGGCGGAGTGACCAATGTTCCAGGAAAGACGTCTGTATGAAGTTCTTGAACACAGGGTTGAAGCATTTAAAATGTTCATTGACCTGAGAGTAGTACAACGAAGAGCGACAGAAGCGAATGGCATGATTCTTCAGGAACTGTTCTCAGGAACAGAAATGGGGGTCGTTGTCACACACAACTTCATTGGGGTAGCCCTCTCGAGAAAATACTGACAGCAGAAAGCTTGTCACTGTCTGCGTCGACACCTTGCTGCAGAACTGTACTTCCGTACTTGGCTGCTGACCTGCAGGTCGTGGGATCGAATCCCGGCTGCGATGGTTGTATTTTCGATGGGGGCAAAAATGCTGTAGGCCTGTGTGCTCAGATTCGGCTGCACAATGAAACTCCAAGTGGTCGAAATTTCCGGAGCCCTCCACTAAGGCGTCTCTCATAATCATATGGTGGTTTTGGGACTTTAAACCCCACATATTGAACTGTACTTCCGGCCACTTCGAGAAGTAGTCTACGAAAGTGATGGCGAACTGGCAACCGTGTAGCGTTCTTTCCATGGAACCGATGATATCGTTGTTGACCTTTTGCCATGGCCGCTCTGAAAGGTGAACAGTGTGCAGCGGAGTCTTGGCACTTTTGTCTGCATTGTGGCAAACTACACAATTGTGGATTGCAAGCTCCACTTGTCTGTTCATTTTAGGCCACCAAAATTGCTCTCCCAGTCATGCCTTGGTGTGAGCTATCCCAGGGGTGCAGTGGAAATAACCTGTGGCGTAATGGATGGAGGTGCTACAAGGAATTTGCCACGCAAAAGCAAGTCGTCGACCAGAGAGTTCTGCACCCACAGCAAAAAATGGCTGTAGTTCACCTGAGACGAGCTTGTAGGTAGGCTAAGCTGATGAGACGTAAGCCTTTACTTGTTCCAAGGTAGCATCCTCATGCAGGGACTGCTGGAACTGCTCTATAGTGAAGCATAGTGGGGCAATGTGAGACATCACCTCTTCGTTGACTGAGGCATCTTCCTGCGAAACAGGCACTGGAAGGGGGGACAGCGCATCCACAACTTGATTTTCGGAGGCTTTGCGCTACTCCATCATCAAATTATAGCGCATCAAACATTCTGATCAGCGCGCAATGCGAAGAGGACATCTTCCCATACCTTGAAATGACAAAAGGGAAACCAAGGCTTGGTGGTCTATATGAAGTGTGAAGCGCGGTCTCCAGAGTGTGTGTGCCAGCGCTTGTAGGCCCAGATAGGCAAGTGCTTCCCATTCACCAACTGCATACTTCCTCTCTGCTGAGGATAAAGTAACTGTGTGTAGCTGGTGTCCATCCACTTGTTGAAGAACAGCCCCAAGGCCGCAGTCTGATGCATTCATGCAGACAACTACCGGAAGAGCGGAATCAAACATCTGCAGTACTCTGCTTGATGACAGCGAGAACTTGACCTTTCAGAAGCTAGAGTCCACGGCATCACTCCATGTGAAGACTTGATTCTTGAAGAGCAGAGCACGCATTGGATCCACAATTTCAGCAACTCAGCAAGGCAGGGAACAAACTTGGTGTAGTACTTGAATAAGCCAAGAAACGAATGTAGACCATCAGCTTCAGTAGGAGCACGGGTGTGCAGTATTGATTACACTTTTTCAGGCAGTGGTGAAATGCCTTGGGCTGTGATTCTGTGTCCCAAGAAGGACAATTCTTTGACATAACCGGTGCACTTGTGGTTGAGCTTGAGCCCAGCGGCCTTGATGCAATGGAGAACTGCGGCTAAATTCATCAAGTGCTTTTCATTGGTGCAGCCGAACACAATAATATTGTCACTGTAAAATAAAACGCCAGAACGTCCCTTCAAAATCTGCGACATCAGCTGCTGAAAGGCTACAGGGGCAGACGTGAGCCCAAGGCATACATGCTTCAAACTAAACAGGCCGTCGTGAGTGATGAATGCAGTCAAGTCTCGGCTCTCGCGATGCAGCAGGACTTAGTGGTAGGCGGGCGCATGATCCAATTTATAGAAGATTGTTGCACCGACGCGGCTGTTCAAAAGCTCTTCTATGTGAGGAAGCGGAAAGGACAACTTTCTTAGGTTCCCGAAGATCAACACAGAGTCTAATGCCACAGTCCTTTTTCCTTACTACAACGTCGGGGGACACCCACTCAGAGGCAATAATGTGCTCGATGACATCTAGTTTCTCCAATCTACGGAGCTCTTCCGAAACTTGAGGTCGGAGTGTCGGTTGAAGACACTGAAACTTCGATATCACAGGAAGCATCTCTAGTCGAGTCTTGATGCAATGAACGAAGCCCTTGACAAACCTAAGGCCTGGGCCGAAGACAAGCCGAACTCGCTGGACAGGATTTTCGGAAGGTGGTTGGCTGGCAAACCTTGACACAAGCCTGAGAGCTGAGCAGTGTCGAGTGTCGCTGGCATGGCCGACGTCTCGAAGCAATGCAAGGATGAACCTTCATTGTGCAGGTTCAATACTATGATCCCATCCATTTCGAGGATGGATGTACCTTGCGCTACAACGTAGAACAGGAGATAGGCTGAGCGTCTTTTGAATATGACTTCCGTGAAAAAACAACCACGTACAGGAATGTAGCGCTTGGAGTAATCGAGAAGCTTCACTCGTGGAGTGCAAAGACGGGACTCATTATCAAAATTTTGCTTGAAAATGCTCTCTTCCAGGATGGAAGCAGACGATCCCGAGTCAACAAGAAATTTCAAGAACTTGCTGGTGATGAAAATGTTGAGTATGAAAATGTTGAGTGTATTAATATAAGCTTTGGCAGTTTTATAAATAAGCATGCTGAAAAAGTAATGTTGAGTTTTCACTGCTGTGTTGTAGGTCCTTTTTAGAAATAAAAGCCTGCAAACTAGACAAAAACAGGTATATTAGGTCAAATTTGAGAATTTTTATATAAAAATGTACATTACACAGAGAATCGAAATATATTTAATTGTACGTGCAAGTACACATCTATTTAGCTAAACAAATGTGAGCTACATAGCTGTAATATATTTTGTGTAATTCATCTTCATAGTCGAAAAAAAAAAAAAACGGAGCAGGTAAGCGTGGCACTCCACCTTTTCGTCATTATTGATTTACTGTGCTATGAAAAAATTTTTCCAGCAAAACCAATTGCGGATCTCTTCTTTCCACTGATCAGGCAAAAACATATAAAATTTTGAAAAAAAAAATTAAAGAAGTCGATAAGCCATGCTTTATTCAATCTTACGCGGAATCACCCGCTACTACTAGCCGAGGACACGCGGCTAACGCAGTGGCAAATTAAAGGCAATAAAGACGTAAAAAGAGCTAGAAGTGTTTTGGCGTTTCTAGAGTCCAAAGAATCTGGTAATGCTCTTCCTGTCCATCTGCGTACTTTGGCATTCAGTTATCAGTTGGCCTCAAGATCCGGCACGTGTAGCCCCACTTTCCTTGCAGCCAGCTGCGCCATCCCGTACATTCACATGTGTCCCAGGAAGACGTACGCGAGTTACTTTGACAGAAATAGATTTTGCTAGTTGTTTTGATGATGTGAAATTTCGGGTAATATAAATATTTGCGCACCCTCTTAGAGACCCGCACCTTCTACTGTAGTTGGGAAACCCTACCCTCGTGAGTTCTGCCACTCCAGTCCTATATAAGACTGCAACGCCGATGTTTATGACCCCCCCACCCTCTTGTTTGTTTTCGCGATGTTCATTTTTGTTTTTTTTGTGCCAAAAAAAAGGGCGTGGGGAATATAAATCGGCGCGATTCCTTCCCTCGTTGCGTAAATCGCCCGGATTCAGGATCCTTGAGCTTGGCAGGTATGCAGGTTTCTCAGGAAGAAAGCTTTATAGTTGCCAAAAAAAATCAGGCTTGTACGAATATTCGAATGCTTCAAATATTCGAACGAATAGTTTAGTAGTCGAATTCGCTTCGATTTAATTTAAATTATCATATATTTTCGAAGTATTTGCAATGAACGAATAGGTGTATATTAGCCGCATTTCATTGCCTGTAAAGATTATTTCACTACAATGCGAAAGTGCTAAGCCGTGAAAGCACATATCTAGGGGAAATTCGCTTTGCCGCGAAGCCCTCTTTCAAATTTAAAGGGGCCCTGCAACATTTACTGAACATTGTCAGAAAACGCTGCCGATCGGTAGTCGAGGCTACCGAGATCACGCGGCTAATGTTACAGCGCAGCACGCGGCCTGTAATTCACAATAAATTTTGAAAGCTAAAAATTGCTTTCTTGCTTCGGCAAATGACACTACAAGCTCAAAAATCACTTGTCACAGCCAAGAAGGAATATACGGCTCTGGTCACAGCCATTGGCTGATTTGAGCATTGCGCGCTCATCGTTACCGGGGCCGCCGCTTGTCCACGAGAATGTGCGCAATTGCACTGAAAATCCGCGTATTAGAAGAAAAAAAAAAAGAGGTGCTCAATTCACGAGGTGCATGTGGCGTATTTTCTTTCGCCATGCCTTTCCTATCTGCTTAACTTCCAGTTATTTCGTCAAGACAAGAAGAGAGGACGCAATTGCAGCGTGTGTCAAATTTTTGGAACTCTGCTCGTACTGAACTGATTCTAGAAACTTAGCGGCGGTAAATTTGTGAAGCAAAAAGCGTGTTTACTGGCTCCATGGCTACTCGAAAAAGTGTTGCAAGGACCCTTTAAAGAAAGATGTTACCCTCAAATCAATTCTTCATTTTATTAAGTTATGACGGCTTATATGCTCCAACTACTATAAATTTTTAGACGTTAAGTATCCTAGAGATTATCACTCGCATTCTACCGAAACTACTACTCAAGGTTGTTTCGACTTCCTTTGAACGAAAAGAAAATGGCATTTGCATAGAGCCCCTATTTCAATTCAAAAGAATTATTGTGCAGGTTAGTTAGGTTATTAAATATTCCTTTTTTTATATGTGATACATACCATTCGAATTCGATTTGAAATTATTCAATCAAAATCACTATTTGCTTTGAATTCGCTTCGAACTGAAAATTCACTATTCGCACAAGCCTACAAAAAATTCATTTATGTTTGAGGATCAAGCCCAGAACTAACACCTTTCCGGGGCAGTCACTTTACTAGTTGAGCTAACCAGGAAGCTAGCTTTTGACAACATGAGGTTGAGTTAAGCAAGAACTCAAAGCGCATCAACAATACTGCAAAACAGTTCTGTGAAAACTTGCTAGGTGGTGGAATGGTTATAAAAGAGAAAACTGACAAACATGCTTTGAGTTTTCATATAATTCAGTCTTGGGTTGCCTGTTGTTAGCCTTCTGGTCAACTCAATTGGTAGATTGACCACCTCAAAAATGCTTTGGTCCCGTATTCGATCTCCAGGACAGGATAAATTATTTGGCAACTAGGATGCTTTGTCTCTGAAAAATTTATATGGATTCTTTCGTAGCCTTGTGCTATGAATGAGTATTTGTTAGCTTTCCCTTTCATACTTCATGCATTTCACTTAACGCTGCTTGGTCTATTGTCAGGGACCTCCCGTCAATGCAACACGACTGCAGCGTCTTGTGGTCAGGCACTGCTCAACAAGTTCTTTCGGGGTTGATTCACACGCATTTCCTCATTGCATTGTTTGTCATCTATCTCTAAAGAGTTAGTAAATTTTTTCACTTGAGCTTTGATTTCTTGAGTTTTGCCCCAGACTGGACGGAAGGTGGGTAAGGGTTTCAGACCGCAAGCGGATCGTGCCCCATGATCCTAAAAACCATCTTGCTTGCCTGGTGATGTTAACTGTGTGCCATCTGTTAGATTAAAGCAGTTAATATTAACACATTTTTTCTGGGATTTTTCTTTCTTTTTTTTTTTCAGAAAGCTAGAGTGAATCCTTACAGTGGACTGGTGGGCAGTGACTGTTTTGTAGACACTGCCTATCGCACTGCTGTGGATCATGCCAGAATGTTCACAGTGGCTATTTCAGATGGTGTACTTCCAGAACATGCAGATGCTGGGTGAGATGAATAGCTGAATTCTTCCTCAATTTAGGAGGCCTAAAAATTAGCATCAAGCTGAATATGCGAATTTATTAATTTGGGCTCTCGCTTGTCTTGTTCTTTTGTGTTTGATGAAAGCATTTGGCATTCAAATTTTTTCATGTGAATAGGGTTAAAATGTTCCCGTGCAGGGGCTTACATATTATATCTTACCAGTGCATCAAAATCACAAGTCGGCCGCGCCGCGGTGGTCTAGTGGCTAAGGTACTCGGCTGCTGACCCGCAGGTCACGAGATCGAATCCCGGCTGCGACGACTGCATTTCCGATAAAGGCGGAAATATTGTAGGCCCATGTGCTCAGATTTGGGTGCACGATCAAAAACCCCAGGTGGCCGAAATTTCCGGAGCCCTCCACTACGGCGTCTCTCATAATCATATGGTGGTTTTGGGACGTTAAACCCCACATATCAACAATCAATCAAAATCACAAGTGGGTAGGGGTGTGGGAATATTTAAAATGTCGAATATTATTTTAATAGTGTTTGCTATTCTATTCGACTCGTGCTGGAATTTTTACAATTTGAACTTCCCAAAGACAAATGCAGTCAATGTCTGACTGAAAGTGACCACATCAGATCTTTAATATGCTCCATCTCATTACATTCTCCTATTGCAGCAAAGCTACCTTTCAGGCTTTGCTACGGTCGCAAATTTATTGACTCGATAAAACGCTGCTTCCCACGTGGAGATGATAGATGTGGCAGAGGTGGGGCTCAACCAATGCTGTTTTGGACTTGACGTATGGGCAGGAAGTCTGAAAAATTAAACGCCGAGGACTTTTAGCATCCGAAATTTGAAATGTTCTTGTATCGCCGTCTACAAGGCAGATTTGAAAGTCTTAACTCGAAACCTTGTCTACCACCTCAGTTAGGCTTTGACAGAAGTTGAAAGGGGAGGTGAGTTAGAAGAAATAGCAATTCTCGCCTTTCACGTTTAAAGCATTGTCGGCAACACTCTAGTTGTACCAGATCATGTACTAATAGCCCAATACCATTCGGCCTCTTCATGGCTCATTCTTGCTAACACAACTACGAAATACCTTCTCGCCAGTGCTTCATTGGCCTAGCGAAAAGAAACAGTGTTATGTTGCTATATCTCGTAAGAATAGGCTTACGAATCCTCTCTTTTTTTTTTTTTGAAATTTCGCTTCAAAGTATTAAAAAAAATTTAGAAATATTAGAAAAATATTTGATTCGATTCACACTCGCACTTCAGTATTCGAATTCACTTTGCACCTAAAATATTGCTATTTACACAGCTCTACAAGTGAGTCATCTAGCAGTGTATGAAGTACACTTTGTTTGAACTTGTTTAGGTTACACTAGAAGCTCCCTTGAACATATGTACTGCTGAACTATGCTTAGTATTTAAGTTTTACATTGTGGGTAAAGTTTAACTGCCAGGTTACCGTAAAATGCTGAGCGAGTGCCCCTCTCTCTTTTTCGGGAGATCTGAATGAAATAAGCACCAATAACAAAGTGAGCCCCCCCCCCCCCCCCCTCTCTGAAACCTCCGAAAACCGTCCCGGCAAGATATCCTGTGCTTCGTATCCTAGGCTTCGAAAGCCGTTTATACAGAAATGGTTACTCAATCGATCACCGTATCATCATCATCATCATCAGCCTGACTACGTCCACTGCAGGACAAAGGCCTCTCCCATGTTCCGCCAGTTAACCCGGTCCTGTGCTTGCTGCTGCCAATTTATACCCGCAAACTTCTTAATCTCGTCTGCCCACCTAACCTTCTGTCTCCCCCTAACCCGCTTGCCTTCTCTTGGAATCCAGTTAGTTACCCTTAACGACCAGCGGTTATCCTGTCTACGCGCTACATGCCCGACCCATGTCTATTTCTTCTTCTTGATTTCAGATATGATATCCTTAACCCCCATTTGTTCCCTAATCCACTCTGCTCTCTTCTTGCCTCTTAAGGTTACACCTACCATTTTTCTTTCCATTGCTCGCTGCGTCGTCCTCAATTTAAGCTGAACCCTCTTTGTAAGCCTCTAGGTTTCTGCTCCGTAGCTAAGTTTCTGCTCCGCCATCAGCAGCGATGGCGTAGTGGTTAGAGCATCCGCCTCACATGCAAAAGGTCCGTGTTTCAAATCCCGGTGCCGCGCAGCTCCCAACCGGATTAAAAAAAAAAAATCCGCGTGGTGATGGAACTGCATTACGAGGCCTGGGGTGCAGCCTCACCGGTAACCACCGCCGGGAACGCACTCCCTCACCAGAGAAGGATTGGCCACCCTGGTGCAGTATCTGGCCACTACCTCCCACATGCATACGATCACCGGATATGGCATATTTAATACTCTAGATGGTTTGAAGGATGGTGCGCTGCACGCCACTCTCTCCAATGCCAGCTATGTACCACCAGAAGACCTTTGTGTCCGACTCTAAGAAGTCATTTGAACTTTGACAGGGATGAAGGTTATAAAAACAATAAATAAATGAAGCATTTAATTAGAAACATAGATGGGCATTTTTTATTTTTAGTGGCTTTCCCGCTGCCATCTTGAACTTCAGTCTGGGACCGAGCAAGTGCCCTCCCCCCCCCCAATCTTGTCAGCTTATCCTTCACCGTAGGGAAGTGCGCTTGCTTGTCATTTCACAGTACCTAGTTTGTTTGCTTTGTGCAACTTCGTTTACAAAAAGCAGACTTTTCTGTAGTCCATATTAAAGGGAGAGAAAGTGAAAAAGTAGAGGAAGGAGATTCACTAGCAAAACAATCCAGTTCACTAACCTGCCCCCTGGGAGAAATTTAACAGGAGGTTTAAGAGAGAGGAAATGGCAAAAAGATGTAGGAAGAAAATCGCATGCATAATTGAGGTACAACATACATTGCTGTCTTAGTCTGTCCGAAAGTGTGCAAACTCTTATGGTGCGCTATTCTCTTTAGAGGGCCAGTGAACAGGCTCCAGATTTTTTACACCCCCAAAAAAGCTTGCTGATTTGTGCAGTAGACTGCGGCGATCACATTATGGATACAATACAGCTCTGCGCAAACCCTCCCATTTAGAAAAACAATTCCCATGCCTCTTTACTATGTTTCTCCAATTCTTCTTATACGCACAGTGACGAAATCTTGCCCATGGGAAACAGTTCGTGCCAGTGAGCCTGTCGATTGGTCATTTGCTCTACAAAATGGTGCCTTGTCCTTGTGGTGATTCAATTATGGCCACGAAGTCTGGATTTTCATTTTCCTGTGGAGCCCTCTGCCATCTTGCAGAGCCCGAGACTACCAAGTCAAGTGGTATTGCCAGAACAGAAGCTTTCGAGGAAGAGGTGTCTCACTACTTTACCGCTAGGTGAAGGGTGCATACTTCACCAGTGCCTAATGCTCATTGCATCACACTCTCCACGCTGCTATGACGTGTGCATGTGGGGGAAGCCTTTGTGCCGATGACATAATTACTGAAGTCGCGTTACATTGACGAAGTGGGCGTAGTCGGGATACAGGACTACACCTCCTCCTCACTGCTGCAAGACAATGGTGGGAAGGAAGAAATCGAAACCAGCCAACGCACGTCAGGTCGTTCAATACCCTGTAACATCTTTAATACATCACGTATTTGTTAAGCTCTGGCGGCAGCACGTTCAGCTTGCACAGGTGCGCAGTTATTTCTTCATCAGAATATTTGAACCGCGAGGTTGTTTCCTGGCCCTTTAACAACTTTTTTGCGTGAAATGTATGCACTTAAAGCAAAAGCACGTTTGCCTTGTGTGCTTTTCGAGAGAAACATGTTTTCATAATTTTTTCTGTCTCCCTTTACTCCCAGAAACAAGTTAAGAAGAATAATACGCAAGGCTTCTCACGCAGTAATCTGGCATTTGAAGTGTGACCGAGGCACTCTGGCACTTCTGGCCGAAGATGTCCAGCATCTTCTAGGTGATGTTTATCCTGGAATTAATATAGAGCTGGTAACTACAATAAATTACTCTTGTTGTATTAAATGTAGCTGTACTGTGGGCATTTTTCCAGCTATCTTCATTACCTTGGAATATAACACTGTAATAACTGGACTTGGCCGGCTGAGGCCTGAACCGGCCCGCATGCAGTACATACGGCCTGCACTAAACATGGGCTTGCCATTGCAGCTCTTTTAGGCCGTATGAAAATTTGAGTTCAATGATACCTGTTGGTTTCTGGGGGTGCCAGGGCTGACAGGAGACGAGCCTCTACACAACAATGGTGCGCTATGCAGATCAGTGTGTACATATGCATCACTCTCGTATCACTAGGACAGCGTACTAGTGGTCACTCACTCCCAGTATACATTCCTCATTTCTCATCTTCATGAGCCTTGAATGATTCTGATCAGAGTTCTCATGTTGATCAAAATACCTCAGGTTTCGGTATTACTGTATTTGTAGAACTGAATGTTGGTCAGTCATTATTCTTGGTGAAATTTTCATGACCACAAATGACACGGACAAAGTGAAGTAGGCAAATGAGCGTTTAACTTAAATGCTTGTTTGTCTAAGTCATTGGGTCTGTGTCTTTGGGCATACTGAAATTCACTGTAAAAGGTTATTGTGCCTTAGGTGAGCGATGGACAAACTAACATTTAAATAGAGGTGGCATGGTGAGTATAAAAGGTAGCCCCACTTATAAACAGGGCAAAGGGCATTAGCCTCATGGAAACAGCTGCAAAAGACGTATTGGAAGAATAACAGGATGTGAAGAGTTTCAATAAGGCTACCTTGAGTTAGTATTTGTAGTGCCATGGTGTTGAAAAGATATGATTCTATTTCAATGGTTGAAGAAATGCTGCTAAGCAATTTTCTTGACCAGTGGTTCTCAGCCACGGATGTGTGGGGAACCCCTTGTGGACTGGTGGAAGGAATGGGGGACTCCTTGCAGCGGAGCGGAGGAAGGGGGTGTACGTAGGTAAATTAACACAACTGGAGCGTGAAACAGGTGCCTTTTATTGCTACCAAAACGTCAAACAAATGTGCCATATCACTTTATTTTGGACAGTTCATCAATACGTGGCACAGTCGCGCTTAAAGAAAAATGCGGGTGAGGATTTTGGGGATCATAGAAATGGCTCTGCGGACTCTTATTTGAGAACCATTGCCCTCAACAGTCATCTGTCACTCCAAGTATCTTTTGTATAATAGCCACAAGAAGAATCGATGAACAAATCTGTAAACTGGTTACATTTTTCAAGAGCAGAAGGCCCATCTAATGACAGAGTCGTTGCAATATTTTGTTGCTACATAAAAAAAAAAAGATTTTTGGCAGCAGCCACATTAGTTTGGTTGTAATTATTTCAATGCAAAAATAAAATGATGAAAATTTTAATTGTAATATTTCACAAAGTAAATGAAAAGTAAAATACGATGGTGGAAGATTCAACTTCTCATTGCATTATTCCTCTGCACGTTAAGTAGCTCAACCCTTCTGCTCATTTCTTTGTTTGGTTTTCTGGCATTATGTGGAACTCTATAAAAAAAATTAAGCCTGCTATGCTGGCCTTGCATTTGCTTTTTTAATGGAGTTAGAAGAATCATGTGGCTAGCCAGCCACATAACAAGTCGGATGCAATTATCTTCTTTAACCCAAAATGTTTAATTAGGTGGTTGGGATTACTGGAATATAAAGCAATGGGATAAACAAGTTGAAAGCACACTTGACACTGTAAAAAATCCGTGTGAAATTTTTGGGCAGATTAAGGCGAGCTGCAACATGAAGTCTGTTCATCATAGAAGTGTTTGAACTTTGTTGTAGAAAGAGGAGAAGCGATTGATGGCTACGCATGCAGCGTCATCTCACGTATGATGATTGGTTGCCTGAGAGTTTTCGGAACCATTAGCAACATTGAAGGCACCCTGCTATTTGGGAACGACGTCATGCACAACAGTAAACGCGCATTGACATGCGCGCGCATACACGAAACCCCATTACTCTACGTTAGAAAATGGCTGGTGTATCAATTAACTGTGTGCTCTGCATGCAGAAGATCTGCATTTTCTAAAGAAGTTAGAAAATATGTAATGCTGTCTTTGCATTGTGTTAAGCACTCTATACATTGAAACATAAACACAAAGCCCAGTAGGGTCCACAGCTCTTAACAAACTCAAACGTATGGGGCAAGAACAAGGATGGGTGCTGAGTGCCAACAGGTGGTTTATTGTGCATTGACATATATATATAAGGAGGGTAAGAAAAAGAAGGGAAGGGAAACGGGGAAGGAAGAGGGCTTATGCACAAGGGTGTGAAGATGACATTATACCAGGCTTACGACGTTATGCCTATTGTCTGAGATATCAGAATTCCTGGTCAATTAGGGGGAGTGAAGGCTCACTCATACATTCTGCGCCTTTGTACATAATCTTGTACGTTTCAAATATCTCTCGTACCGTATTGTCCTTGTATCTGCATAACACTGTGATAAGTTCAGCTTTACTCACCTAAGCAAGTGTGTGCCTTAATAGGTTGACTGGAAAATTGACACCAATGAAGCAAAGCCAAGTAAGGCAATCAAAACTGTATGTCTCGTGTGGCAATTCTGTATGACTACATGAATGCTACCCTTGTGTGTCATCAGTTTCTATTTCAACTTTTAGTAAAAGTTTGTGAGCAGTTGTTCTGAATACCAGATCACCAGCATAATTAAATTAATGTCACTGCCAACCTTATTGGCCAAAATAACATCATGTTATGTTGAAATGGTTATTTGCAATTCGGATGTGAGATAAAATGGCTAACAATGTAAATGTGAGTGTATGCCTGTGGCCTTGTTGCATATTGCCGCACAACGCACTTAAAAGCGTGTGGTTTGGGCATGTATATCACATCCTAATGCAGAAAAATCAGCCTTTTGCAAATAATACGCATCTGGCTATTGTCCTCACAACAGCCAAGAACTTGCTAATGCCTCTTTTTGTCTCGATAATTAATCGGTCAAACTGAACTAGAATGGGTCTGGTATTAATATTTCACATTCTTGTTGGGTTTGGGTGGGCCAGCATATGACACTCTCAGGCTTGAGTTAGGGCTGGGCCTGACAGCCCATACAGTGCTTTATCTTGGAATAAGCTGCAAAGTTGCCAGGAATACTGCAACATTTTTGTTTTAGTTGTTAGTGCTCGTGTATTTCAAGTGATTATTCATGTTTGTAACTTGTGATGTGATTGTTATTTCACATTATCTGGGCATGGCGAAACCGAGGAAAATGTAGATAAGGACATAAAAAACACACAAATGGTACTGGCATTTAACAAAGTTTATTGGTGATTAAAAAGCAACGTGAATGCTTCGGAAGGAAAAAAAAAACAAGGAAAAGGAAAAAGAAGTTAATGCATTTGAGGAGTCAAAGGTGTAAAAGTTATATGGCAGTCAAAGGGGTCACGTGGCACATTTGATATGTTTTCTTTCTGCAGTTTGTGTATGTGTGAGACGGTGTGTTTTCTGTTTTTCAGGCTTCTGCATTATGCTTAGTTTTGTCTTGATTTGATTTACTAACTGGCCCGAGTTTCCATCCATCCTGTTTAAGTGAATACCGTATGCTTAATGATGGTTCCAAACTGGTAGTTACTTTCACATTTTCAAGAAGCAGTGTTTTGTATCACTATCCCGTTGTGCTGTCGAGTTAAGTTTCTCATTCCTCTTGAATGTCATGCAACACGATGTGTTAATCTTATGCTGTTGCAGGTAAAAAATATTGTGAATGCTGAAGAAGACAAATACCTTCATCAGATGAGCAAGGCAGAGGCTACATTGAAGAAAGTGAAGACACCTAATGTTTTGCCTGGTATTTTGATTATTTGTTGCTCACATTGTAACAGTGGTACTAGGTATATAGCTTTATTACATGGGCACTTTTGTAAGGTGTGTCCAAGTTGAAGCTTGTGTTGCACATGGCTTTTCTGCCATTTCCCTCCTTGTTTGCTCAGGCCGTACTGCATGGGAGCTTTACGTTCAACATGGCCTTCAGAAGGACCTGATAACTGATCTGGCTGCAAAAAGAGGCCTGTCTATTGACTGGGAACAGTTTGAACAGCTATTCAGGGAATTCCAGGTATGCACGAGTGTAGTATTTTATATTGCCCATTTCACTTATGAGATGACTTTTTGTTTCTCCCTTGCGAATTTCCTTTTCTGCCTCTGTGCTGCTCTTTGCAAGTAAAAATGGGTCTTTTCAGTGTATGATGAGCCCGTAAGATTGTAGTTGAAGGTTAGATGCACTGGACATTCATCTAATGCTGCTGCACTTACTGTCATGTCTGGAAACATTGTGTGCTCTGTATAGGTACACGTTAATGATCTAAGGTGGTCATAATAAATTCAGAGTCCATTACTGTATATGTGATAATTATATTGTGGTTTTTATGCATAAAATTCAATAAACTTATTTTAAGCACCTTATGCTGTTTGGCTTATTTGTGCATGCACATCAGCTCTAGCCAGCATTTTTTTCATGTTTGCTTGTGTTTCTTTCTAAATCAAAGTATTACAAGGCTTGGTTAGCATAAGTATTTGTATAGCCATTGACTATTTGCACTAAAACTAATAAGAGAAATTAAGTGCTGACTTTCACAATGACTAACATGATTGGTTAAATGTGTATTTTCTTTTCACTGCGTTGAAAATTGGGGTCTCTTTTGTTTTTGGCATGAAATAGCTGGTTCTTAATGTGACCTAATGGGCTTAATGTGGCTGCTGGTGTAAAGACACTTATTTTAAGCACAGGCAACTTTGTTACAGGCATGATAAAGAAAAAAAAATATTTTACTTTTAAATTACCCTTTGATGTTGAAAACGCTGCTTTTGCTGTGCTAAGATGATTTGTCAGCCAGAATAGGTGCAAGAATGAAAGACCAATAGTGACAGTGCTTTGAAGTTTTCACACTAGTTTGTTATGACGTCATAGGTTTTGACAGTCTGCTATGGCCTACATACGTAAGCCTTTGTTGGAGAAAATAAATTACAATGTGTTCTAGGGTACCCAGGGACATATAGTGAAATTTTGGGAGCTTTCATTGTGCTTACATGGCTGAAATATGAAAATATACTTCAAAATTCAGACGTCATGCCAGTGTACTAGTGTTGGGGTTTTGGCATGTAAGTCAAGACTTAATTTACATTTAGTGATCTAACAATAAACCTATGATTGCAAAATTAATGGTACTAGAGTTCGTGAGGAACAATATATGGATCTAAATTAGTCATGAAGAGTACTGACACAAAAGTTTTACATCTTGTTTTCTTTTGGTTGCAATAGATAGCTAATGACCGGCTTATTACCGCTGAAAACCTGTCTGCTTGGGAGCTGCTGTGATCCCCTCTGGGATGTTGCAAATATGCATGAGTCTCCAAAAATGCACTGTTGGACAAGAATTTCAGCCTTTGTATCCCTGTGCAAGTCTGCGTCCTCTTTCCCTGGGGTCTTCTAAGAGAGAGTGCTCATGGCAGCCAACACAAACTTGTGATGCAGATGGTGGTTGATTGTTCACATGAAGACCAAAGGCGCGTTTCATGTGCAGCGGCGTGACATGCACTTTAATATGGATTTTAAGTTTCTTCTCTAGGCTTTATCATTTATTGATGTTTCGTAGATTATGCGTGTGTGTCCACACAAATCTATCCCACAGGTTATCTTGTCTTCAAAATTTTGTGTCAGTACTTCTTTAATATCTCGCTTTAGTGTCCTGTAATGGTTAAATTTTTCCGTTTCTTGGGGTGCAGCCAAATGTTTATCAGTGCTCCTGCAATCTTTATCAATTGAAAATTTTTGTCAGGCTATTGAATTCATCTTCTTTTGTGTCTCAAGGTCTCTGGCACCATATTAGTCTTTGGGTTATCAGTCAGTTTTTACTGTCTAATAAAGGGGATTATACTGAAAAAAATAGGTGCGCAACAAAAGAAACTTTCAGTTTATTGTGAAGAAGTAAACTTGGTGTGAAATAGAGAAAGATTAAGGCAAAATTAGCTTGCCTCTGTTGGTGTAATTAAGATGAAAGTATTCAGTTCTTTCTTAAT
The DNA here is from genome assembly GCA_013436015.1 of Rhipicephalus annulatus. Taxonomy (NCBI): domain Eukaryota; kingdom Metazoa; phylum Arthropoda; class Arachnida; order Ixodida; family Ixodidae; genus Rhipicephalus; species Rhipicephalus annulatus. The sequence continues at coordinate 55,869 of WOVY01010846.1, forward strand.
ACAAACATAATAGCTGAGGAAATGAACTTTATTGGCCTTTACATTTTTAAGTTTCTGATAGGTTACCTAACTCAGTTCCTTCTTAATGTTGCATACTTGGGCGTATATTTTTATGGTATATAGCTAGTGACCAAATTCTGTGGTTGTTGGTGTGTTCTAGGAAAAGTCTGCATCGGGCCACATAAATGAAGAAGTTAATTTATTCCATAATCTCCCTGATCATGTTGAGCACCTTCGAAATATGGGTGTTGCTCTTACCAGCACTGAAAGGATATACTTTTACACATCAAGACATGGCGTCTATGGTAAGCGTCAACATGTTTATGTTGGTCTTGATAGTATGTCATCATCATCATCATCAGCCTGACTATGTCCACTGCAGGACAACAAAGGCCTCTCCCATGTTCCGCCAGTTAACCCGGTCCTGTGCTTGCTGCTGCCAATTTATACCCGCAAACTTCTTAATCTCATCTGCCCACCTAACCTTCTGTCTCCCCCTAACCTGCTTGCCTTCTCTAGGAATCCAGTTAGTTACCTTTAATGACCAACGGTTATCCTGTCTACGCGCTACATGCCCGGCCCATGTCCATTTCCTCTTCTTGATTTCAACTATGATATCATCAACCCCCGTTCGTTCCCTAATCCACTCTGCTCTCTTCTTGTCTCTTAAGGTTACACCTACCATTTTTCTTTCCATCGCTCGCTGCGTTGTCCTCAATTTAAGCTGAACCCTCTTTGTAAGTCTCCAGGTTTCTGCTCCGTAGCTAAGTACCGGAAAGATACAGCTGTTATATGCCTTCCTCTTGAGGGATAGTGGCAATCTACTTGTCATCATTCGAGAGTGCTTGCCAAATGTTCTCCACCCCATTCTTATTCTTCTAGTTACTTCAATCTCGTGGTTCAGCTCCACGGTTATTACCTGCCCTAAGTAGAAATAGTCTTTTACAACTTCAAGTGCACTATTACTTATCTCGAAGCGCTGCTCTTTCCGAGGTTGTTGTACATTACTTTCATTTTCTGCTGATTAATTTTAAGACCCACTTTTCTGCTCTTCTTGTCTAACTCCATAATCATGAGTTGCAATTGATCCCCTGAGTTACTCAGCAATGCTATGTCATCGGCGAAGCGAAGGTTACTAAGGTACTCTCTATTAACTCTTATCCCTAACTGTTCCCATTCTAGGCTTCTGAAAACCTCCTGTAAGCACGCGGTAAATAGCATTGGGGAGATTGCGTCCCCCTGCCTTACACCCTTCTTGATTGGTATTCTGTTGCTTTCTTTATGAAGCACTATGGTAGCAGTTGATCCCCTGTAGATTTCTTCCAGGACGTTTATATATACTTCATCGACGCCCTGATTCCCCAGTGTCTGCATGACGGCTGATATTTTTACAGAATTAAACGCCTTCTGGTAATCTATGAAGGCTATGTATAGTGGTTGGTTATATTCTGAGCATTTCTCTATTACCTGATTGATAGTATGAATGTGGTCGATTGTTGAGTAGCCTGTTCAAAATCCTGCTTGTTTCTTTGGTTGATTGAATTTTAATGTTGTCTTAATTCTGTTAGCAGTTAGCTTTGTAGATAGCTTGTATACTACGGAGAGCAAGCTGATCGGCCTGTAATTCTTCTAGTCCTTGTCATCTCATTTCTTATGTGTTAGGATGATGCTAGCATTCTTCCAAAATTCTGGTACTCTTCCCGTCGGGAAACACCTCGTAAACAGGGTCGCTAGTTTTTCTAATGAAAGTAGCGATAACGTAGTGGTGATAGTATGCACTAAAGCTTTAAAAAAATCACAGCATATCCACGAAGTGAATGATGGCAAGTGGGCGAAGCTCCAGGGAATCATTAGCCCTTGTACATCTTTTCTTTCTTTCATAACGAAGTGCACTTCGTGACCATGAGAGAGAGCCAAGAGCTAGCGCGTTTTATAGCTCTTGGGGTGCCGCACCGAAAGAAACAGTGTGCCACGAGTGCACCCGCGACCATTGTTCTCCTCTTCTACCTTTGATCGGCACGATCGTGGTCAGTGCTCCCAGGGCGTGCAAGCCAGGACAATGCACATATTATATCACGCCAACGAAGAGGCAAGGCTCGATCCTAAGGAGCTTTGCCTTAAAAAAAAAAACATTTTAAACGCTTTGCCATTCATTGTTGGGCTGCTACCAACAACGTAACACAACAGTGGCTCTTGATTGGGCACTGATTGACAAGTTGTTTTGTGGTTGAATTTAATTTTTCATTGCATTATGTATCATCTCTAAATAAGAAAGTACTAAATTTCTTTTATTGAATTTTTTTTTAAGTTTCACACTGCAAGGAACAGAAGATGGGTAAAGGTTTCGGACCGTGAAGGATGAAAACTTAAAATTAAATAATAGTTCTATAAAGTTTCTCGTTTTTGTGGCATTTGAACCTGAATTTTGTAAGTTATGTTTGTATCATGAGATAGTAGAAACTTCAGCTCAAGCCTGTTCAGGTATTAGAACAAATATGACTTGGGTTGTTAAGCTTGGACAACGTGAATGAAATCTGCGCAGGCAGACTTAGTGTGTAGACCGCTGTTGCATTATGCAACAGTACTATTTGCATGAGGCCTTAGTTGTTTGTTGCATTTTCACGAGCCTAACTCACTGAGGTTGCGAGCAGCACCACAAGTCTATATGTGGTTATTGGGGCATCAACTATCATATTTACGCGCATAATTTGCGCCTTCACATAATTTGTGCACCCCTATTTTGCCAGCTTTTGGAAAAAAACATTATTTACTAGCATATTTCGCGCTCCTCGACCCACCCAAGCCAGCTTGCCGGTGCGCACATTTTTGGACTTTTCGATGCTTCAGTCGGGTGCGTGCCTCGCCAAGCAGACGAGCACAGTCAAACAGACTGCCAGTGCAAAATTCCTGCTTCTGAGAACTTCCCTGAACTAGGGTCCCTAGAATACTGCACCTGAACACAAACCTATTGACGGGCCGCCGGAACTGCTCGAACGTTTGCCTTCTCCTATCTCCCAATCTCTACCACCGCGATAATGGCAAGAATGCACGCTCACGTCACGGCACTGACGACTTTCTGCATCGGAGGCGTGCGAGGCCCTGTCGCGCCAACTGTTCCCTTTGTTCTCTGCAACCGCGCTGCAATGCACGCTTCGTAAATTTTAGAAGTTTAAGTTTCGCCATCTGGCCCACGTGTTTTGATGGTTCCCTTGCAATGTGCTGCAGTAATTATATATACAGCAAAATTAAAGCTCGCTGTTGGGAATTTCACCAAAGAGAACGGGAAGCGTGCCACCACAAAATAATTCAAGGAGATGTACTTCAACTTGACGACCGGTGCGATCGGTACGCTAGAAAGTACGGTGCTTGCTATTGCAAGTTTCCTGCCATTGAATGAGGCCCTTTCAATTATATGCGGATGCTTCATTCTTCCGGCAATTCCATGTCGTGAGGCCTAGTTTCTCCCAGCATTGTTAAAAGAGCTTCAAGAAAATAAAATGATTCTTAATTATGTGGGGTTTAGCGTCACAAAACCACCATAAGATTATAAGCGACGCCGTAGTGGAGGGTTCTGTAAATTTCGACCACCTGGGGTTCTTTAACGTGCACCCAAATCAGAGCATATGGGTGGGTCTCAGCATTTTTGCCTCCACTGAAAATGCAGCCGCCGCAGCCAGGATTCGATCCCGCGACCTGCGAGTCAGCAGCCGAGCACCTTAGCCACTAGACCACAACGGCGGGCTACAATGATTCCCAATCAGACTTCACGATCATTGATTCCTGCTAGACCGTGCGTGACATGATCTGACTGGGTAAAGTATGTGCTAATTCTTTCAAAATTAACAAGTACACTTCGTTTGTGCTTTAATTTATTTCTTTTTTTTTATAAATGTATATGCTATGCACGTTAAGACTATGGCACAATATTTCGTATGCTCTGGCAAAACCCCCACGTAATTTGCGCACCCCCTTCTCGGGGCCCCAAAATCGGGAAAAAAAAGGGCACAACTTATGCGAGTATATACAGTATCTCTTCATTGCTCAGAGACAGGCATTTGAAGGGCTGTATACGTTTTTGGCTTACTATTGTATGCTCTTTTTTGCCAATTAATTGCACTGTCAGCTCTGTCTTGGCTTGGTTTCTGCCCGTACTTCGATGCAAAATTTGTAGCACCAATTGGAGGGTGCCATTTTGCTCACTATCAACAGTTAGAGGCAGTGATGGAATATGTGGTACATTGCTTTGACCATGGCAGGTGATTCGAATTATGCTAAAGAATTTAGGGCCATGACCCAATGGTTTTCTTCTTGCAGAACAAGCACAGCAACATTTTTTAGAATGGTATTTTAATAGTGCATGTTGACTTAGTCAATTCTTTTGGAATCCCTTAACAGACGTTAGCTCTTTCCTAAAACTACCTGTTCATAGTATTTGCTTTGCTGGTATTGCTTAAGTGATAATATGTCAGTTAAATGGCAAATTTTTTCTCCGAGCCGACACATTTTGTAAGTCTGTGCGATGTTAATGGGCAACGTTCAAACCTGCATTTGCACATTGTGCACTTAGTGACTGGCTGATTTTTGTTCGAGTTGCTAAATGTAGGGCATTGTTAATGTTTATGTTAGAAAATCCCTCATGGTACTTTGAAGCATCTCCAATAGAAAATTATTCTACAATTCAAAGGCATTTTTGAATTCTTTGGATATTGTAGGGTGTGGGTGTTACTGTACCATAATGGAAGGCTGGCAGTCAAGAAAGGTCATTGACTTAAAGTAAATGTGCAACAACAGAAGCTGTTATTTGCTCAGCCTCTTGAATGAACTTTTTTTTTTCTATCGTAGTTGAAGATCTTGAATCTTGTGAGCGATTAAAGCTGAGACATAAACATGTTGAACAGTAACATCAAAATGAAGTGTAGTACTTCTTTCACAGTGACAAGGAAGGGCAGGTACAGATAGTCTATGACAGTTTTTTACAGTACATTGTTCTATGAAATTGGCCACTTAAATTTTCTCCTAGTGAGACTTTCTCTAACTGGGTTGGTTTTATATTTTGCTGCGCTTGTTTGCATTTTTCTCAGTAAACAAAACTCCAGCTCAAAGTTTGCACTGATCCTTCTGTTGTTTGTGGGGAATAACACTTACAAAATATAGTGTAAAAAGTAGTTGTGAAAAGATAAAAAAGCACGCACATGGTGCTCAATTATACCTAGAGGGAGCCTGCAAAACTTTTTTCAGCAATCATAGAATGGCATCACTATTAAAACATGTTACCTCATGAATCTCCTATGGCAATATCTTTTAAATCCTTTAAGTATAAATGGGCTTGGACATGGCTATCGCATCTCAGCGTGGTTTCTCTCTCATTGAACGTTCACTAGCACGATGGAAGCTTCACAGGGGGGATGGCAAAGTGGCGAAAGCCCCACACAAAAATTGGATTGGCATGCATAACAAGCTTGTGCATTTTATTCTAATTACTTTTAAATAGTTTTCGAACATGTAGGCTGGCACTTCTGCTTCAGGCATGCAATGTGCTGTCTTGACACAAGGTCTGTACTGAGGCTGCCTTTCATCCCTACACACTTGGAAGTTCATTTCCATAGAGACCAATTGAGCATGTTGTTATCAAAGCTTCTCACTGGTGAGGGGGTTTTTTTGCAGCAACCCTTGGTAGCCACAGTGTCTATAATGCATGGCACGAGCACTTGCACTCAGCTGTAATTCAAGATAGCGTTTAGTGCAAACTCACACTTGTTAGCTTTGGTCTAACCGAGCTAAGTGATTACCTGGTGCTGACAGCCCCGCCACGGTGGTCTAGTGGCTAAGGTACTCGGCTGCTGACCCGCAGGTTGCGGGATCAAATCCCGGCTGTGGCGGCTGCATTTCCAATGGAGGGGGAAATGTAGGCCCGTGTGCTCAGATTTGGGTGCACTTTAAAAAACCCCAGGTGGTCGAAATTTCCGGAGCCCTCCACTACGGCGTCTCTCATAATCATATGGTGGTTTTAGGATGTTAAACCCGACAAATCAATCAATCATTACCTGGTGCTGACAAGCTCTGTCTTGTGCCAGCTTGACTCATGCACAGTAGCCAAATGCTTATTGCATATTTTGAAGCCACATTTGTTTTCTCATGCTAAGTGATGCATGCCAAGGTGTCTAGCTCACAACTTGCAGCAGGTGCAAGGCATTGTTAAGGTCGCAGGAGAAAGTTCGCTGATGGCATCCCACCGCTGCCATCAGTTGTTGCGAATGGGGGTCTACCCGGTCTCTTGTGGTAGCATGGTGTAACCAGGTGGAGGAAACGAACGCTGGCTAGAAGAGGATACGAAAACAAACAGGTTTATGGCATTATTTACACGTATTTACAGCAAAGAAGGGTTAGTGGTTTCACAAACCACGAGCGTGGTGGTTGAACCGTTACATGGTTCAGAGCGACGTCCAGCACTCTGCGGCGTCGTTTTAAGCCCTGTCGGGCTCCTCCTCTCCGAGTGGAGCACCAATTACACACACACAACAGGTGAGGGGAACGAGCATGCACGGCCCACGTGCACGTTCAATATTGAGTCGTGATCACTGCACTGCAAGGTGGCGCCAGCAGGGCTCTTCCTCGTCGTGTGTGTGCCGCTAGTCGAGAGGTCCCAAGATCCTGACAGTATACATCAAAGGGTCCGCCGATCGGTTCGCTCAATTAGCGGGGTGATTTGCGGCGGCCGCCACGGTCTCTTCCAAGGAAGATGCTGTCTTTGTTGTTCTGTCTCGAACGGTTTACGGCGTCGTGGCGACACGACGTCTCATCCTCCGGCTAGCGCGGACAATGCCTGACGAGCATAGGCAGCCGGCCGGTCGGCTACTTGATTGAGGATTAAAAGAGCGCCGCTCCCCCGTCAGCTCTGGCGCCGGTCACAACAGCTTCCCCGTCGCCAGATGAGTCGCCGAGGTCATCAGGTACCGCTGCTGCTTGAAGGGACGACGAAAGGGTCCGCATTTGAAAGTCAGGAACTCGCCTTTGCTTGCCGCATTGTCTGGGTGATTGCTCAAATCTTCGACAGCGTCTGGCAGACTGGGCGCCGAAGAGATTGAGAGCCTCCCCAGTAGATCGGCTTACGCAGAATGGCGTCTGCCCAGACGAATTTCCAGGCCAAACTTAACAGCATATACAAGATGACTAGCCTGTGTGGCTAATCATACTTGTGGACTGGGAGGGGACAATTTGCATAAGTGAGTACTTTTCTAGTGTACTCAATATGAGGCAAGTCACCTATCTAAACATGTGATGTTTCGAGGCGCATGCTCATACAGTACACCAGTTTGTCTCAAATACATGTAAAAGGAAATGAAACATTATGTAGATGATTGTCAGCTGTGATCAAAAGAAGGAAGATAAATATTTTGCCTGTCTTTTTGAAATTGTGGGCATATACGATTTTAGTTTATTTAACTCAATATTAGCATGTACTTCTCAGACTACTGATACCTGTAAGGTTACTTGCTACGTAACTGCCGTTGGCATTGTGAAGGTACAAGTGCTAGTGATTTTTGAGAGGTTCTGACAAAGGTTTATATATTTTCTGTGCATACTATGTAATAATATTTGGCTCACGCGGTCACATGACCTTGTTTACAGATTGGTAATGTTTTGCTCAAACATGTACATTTGATATGTGTTTTTGTACTCCTTTATTAGTCTTTGCTTTTATTTTTCCTGTTCAGTGTTTGAAGAGTATCTCTCGATTTTTCATTTAGTTGGTGGCAAATGTGTTGTCAGCTGTTGAAGTTTTTATTTTAAGCTTTTATGGGGTGCAATATAGATGGCTAACTCACACATTGTTATCTGACTGTCATTAGCAAAAATTCAAATCTGAATGTTTCTGGTTTCAAGTGAACATTTGTTTCTGAAAAAATAATTCTGTCATTTGCATGAGAGCTATGAATTTAAGTGCTACAACAAAGGAAAGCAAGTTCATTATGTTGTTTCTTCTCTTTTTTTAAAGTGCTTTGCAGCACTATGCTTTGTTATATCTTGCTCTTGCTAGCCTTGTGCAAATTGTGAACTTTAAGTTTGAAGCGAATTTGAAACTTTCGACGAATAATTTCTAATCAAATTCAGATAGTATATATCACATATTATAAAGACAAGGGGGCATATTTTTCATGACCCGGCTAACCTGCACAATCATTTTTTTTTAAATTGAAGCAACGCCTGTGCAAATGCCATTTCTTTGATTCGAAGAAAGAGGAAAAAACTTGGAAATAGCAGGATATGACTTCCGGTAGAATGTAAATGATAACCTGATATATATTTTACATTTTAAAATTTGCTATACTTAGAACATATAAGGTATAACAATGTTTTAATCTAGAAAAAAACAATGAATCAATGTGAGGTTAATACGTTCGTTTAGCTTTAAAATGAGGCTTTGCGGTGGTATGGATATTTTGGATAAGTGCTTTCACAGTTGGCACTTTACTGCAGTGAAACCACCTTTACAGGTGAAGTGAAGCATTGGGCTAATTTGTTTTGCATTATGAAGTAGGAAGAGGGCGATATTTTAGACAGAGACACACAAAAGACAGTGCTTTCTGTTTCACTTCTTTAGTGTGTCCCAGTGTATAATATTGTGCTGTTTCTATTTCATAACAGCTTTACAAAGGCTTACATGCGAACTGATATACGCTTGAGTAGATGCTTTCACAGCTTAGCAACCCAGTCACTGCTGTGAAGCCACCTTTACAGGAGGTTACTTGCGGATTAATATACACTTTAAATATTTCCTAATTTTCAATAATTTAAATTCAAATCGAAGTGAATTGGAATTCTATAATATTTGTTTGAGTATTTGAAGCACCCAAATATTTGCATAAGCCTGACCTATGCCTACTCCCTTCCTTTGCTATATATGCACTAGTTCATGTCTATAGAGCCTGCAAATGCCAAGAGCCTGTGATACCCTGAGAGCTTAGACAAAAAGCCGCTTCTCTAGCTAGCACTTTGAACAATGCTGTCTTCAGCAATGCTGTATTTTAATTATTAGTCACAGAGTGGAGTATATGCTAGCGTTTTCTTTGCTTTATTCTCTATTGTCCTTGTTAGGTTGTGTCTGACAAAAAAAATGTGCCTTCAGTTCATTCCCCTTCCTTCCTACTTTCATAGAAAGGGTCACATTATGGCAGACGTCTTGCCTTTAGGTAGCATGCAAGGTTTTATTTGTCAGCTGCCAGCATGGGATAAGATCGCTTACTACGTGACTCATGCTAGGCAAAAGAAGAATGTTCCACATTCGCCAATGTGGCTATAAATGGTGCCATCTTAACGCTGCCAGGATTACACTCACAAAAATACCCAATGAAATGGATTACCATTGCTCAATTAGTAGAGTATTGCATGGGTAATTTGTATGGATAATTTGAAAGGTGCTGGTTCGGTCCCGTCCTGCACTGATGTTTTTTTGTCCACTTCAATTTCTTTCCATTTGTGTCACAACTATTACAGCACAGTGATAAAAAAACTATGAATAATGTATTTAATTCTTTCCTTTGCTTTATTGTCTATTGTTTTCGTAGTGTGATACAACCTATTGTTTAGGTTGTATCAAAGATACCAGCCCTCAGTCTATATTTTCTTTCCTTCATAAGCAAATAGGTATCACAGAAATGTTTTCTGTTCGCCACACGACAGTCTTAAAAGCTGTTTACTTTTATTATAGATTTCCCATCATTGAAGACAACTGTTGAAGCTGTCTTTAGCGATGGCCAGAGCGTTACCCGTGCCAGACAAGGAGAACACTGTCTTGTTGTAACCAATGCTACAAACTTCTACTTTGAAAATGGAGGCCAAGTCTCTGACACTGGATACATCAAAACAAAGGTGGTTGTCTTGTTACTGTAGCTAAAAAGTATTTGCCACGAATCTCTTTGTCATTCATCAGGTTTTTAAAAAATATTTATTTGGAAAATAAAACAAAAATACTGGTAATACCAATGCTTCAGCTTTCTGTAATACAACACATGGATGGGCATATATTAGAAGCAGTAAAAATTTCAGTTGGTTTATTACCTAAAGTGGGCAATTGAACTCTTTAATGATTCATTTTTAGTTGCATGTTGCATACCTGCCAAGTCTCCCGGATTGGCCGGGAGACTCTCGGATGTGGACAGTTTCTTACATTTTTTTATGAAATTCTCCCGGAAATAGAAATTTCTGTGCGTGATCTGGCCGCATTGACAAAAAAGCAGCTCGGTAAGCTCCAGGCTTTTTTAACCTACCCCATTTTATTACGAATGAGTTTAAGAGGTGTTCATCTAAACGTACAGTACAATCTCAGTGATGCGAAACCGCGGCAGGTACGAATTCGTGAAATTGCCCAGCCAAATTCCTCTATGTCTGTTGGGCCTAAATTCGAATGTTCCGAACACATTTCCTATTCGCGGCGGGTGATATGGACTTCAGTACGGAAATCGTCGAACGAAGGCCGAGAGCAGCGTACCCGAAGCTTCGGAAGTACGCCTGCGACCTGCACTCGCACTGTCTTCTACAGTGCGCGTGATTGTCGTTGCCACAACCGCTGTGAACGAAACCGTGGTCGCTCTTGGCGCAATCATGTACGGCGGCGACGTAACTGATAGAGCCCCGAAAGTGTGCGCTCGACCAGTCAAAGCAACTCTGCTTTCCGCAAACTCTGCGGACAAAACTGGCAGATGCGAACGCAGATGGCATAAAACGACTTAGTTTTGTAGGCGCGTGCGCAGGCAAGCACACTGGGATTATAAAAGAAACTACCGTTTTCCGCAACCGCCGCGCACAAAACCGTGGTCGCGGTGACGCGATAGCGATCTACGAGCTCCGAGGACACGCAGCGGTAGATTAAAGGCCGTATATACGTAAAAAAAGTCACAGTTTTGCTGTAAGGGCGAAGCAATAAATGCGACAGCAACAACTTAGAAGGTCTCGCTGAGAACGGCAAGCAGATTGAAATATGCAGTGCACTGCTCACTCACAAATGAAGCACGGGAACGATACACACAGGACGAGAGCGAACTAACAACGTTTACCGCTCGACACGTAATGAGCTGTTTAAAGAAAAATTATGCGATACGTAATCACAAGTACAGATGAGTAGTACAAACTAACAAGTGTCCCAGTTATACCTCGCTGTGTATGAAAAGCGCGCTCTTTTCACAAAGGGGACCTGTGCAGAGACGGAAGTGACCTTTGTGGGCCGGGCAACTAACACAATCGTTCTGGTGAAAGCCGAAGGCACACGATTCTCCCCACGAAAAGATAAGCGCGGGCGCACAAGCATCTACACCTCCCCCCATCAGCGGGGCATAGTACGCGTGAAAGATAAGCGCGCGTGGGCGCATCGCGACAAGCTGGGCGAGCGCCGAGTGCGGGCGGCTTTTTTTTTTTTTTTTTTTCCCTTGGGTGCTCATATATATAGGTATATAGATACGTATACATATACGGTGAATGACGGCGGTGACGGCAAAACACCAGCCGGGACTGTTCATATAATTGCTATCACTATAAAATGGGGCCAGACGCGTTTTGGCGTTCCTGTGAAAAGAATCTAGTAGTGAGCAAAGCTTTGACCCTCGCTTTTGCGGCAGCCAGCTGCGCGTCCCATCCGTTCACGTGTGTCCCAGGAAGGCATAAGCGAGTTGTTTTGAAGGAAATAGATTCTGCTAGCTGTGTTGATCCTTTGAGACTCTCACCTTACTGGGAAACCCTACCCTCGTGTGTTCGGCCACTCCAAGCCACTTCAAGACCGCATCACTGATGTTGGCGCTTGCGAATAAGACCCCCCACCCTCTCTTATTTTTTGCGATGTTTTTTTTGCTTGTTTGTCTCTGGGTTTCTTTGTGGTGCCAAAAAAATAGGGACAAATAATTCATTGCACCCTGCCCCCTCCGTTGCGGAAATCTCCTGTATTCATAATTCTTGAACTTGGCAGGTATGTTGGCATTTTGAAATTAAAGCAGTACAGTAGCACATATTAAAGTAAGGTTGCTTTGCAAGACATCTTAACATTAGCATCATTATGAGGTATCTTTCCCCAAAATTTGATAAAAAAAATGCAATGAAATTCCGAGCAAAACCATCCCAAATTCTGTGATGATAAATTGATAAACTTTAGTAAATAATTGGTGCATGTGGTAGCACATTTCAGGATAATTCTCTTGAAAATAAAGCCATTCTACAGTTCACATTTTTGTTTAGTACATATGGCATCACTGCTGCTCACTTTAATTCATCTTTGATTAATAGTGCATTATTTTTATGCAATTAAACAGGGGAGGGGGCAGAGGACGGTATTGTGGCTTTTCTGCTAGAAAACTTGTAGGGTTTCTTGCCCCCACTGCACCCTTGGTTTCACTTGCTTGTATCGTAGCTGTATAGCAGCTGTATCATAGTAGTGAGAATGCTCGGTTTTAGTCATGATTCTTGGCTCAGCCTTGTGTGTAGCTACTTGGATGTATGCCAGTAGACAAGCGCGCGCCAGCCACACCAGTGCTCCTTAGTACTGGTGTGGCTGGAGGAAGGCAAGTGTTGGTGTAACTAAGGGGGGTGGGGGGACGTGTTTTTTTTTGTATCCCCCTGTCAATGGCCACATGCATGTGTGTGTTGTACTATGTCATGTTGTAAAGAAAGAGGCCAGTAAGTCATGGACAAACAAACACAAGTGCTCTATTTCTTTCTTGTTTATTGTCAATAAACTAGGTCAGTCATTCCTTCACTTCTTGATTTCTTGTGACCAGTTGAACAAAACTAAATGTTTTGAATTCGAACAGGGAAATCATATGAACTAAGCGATGGGAGTTATTTATATAACAAATATGGAATTATGCCTAATTGTGGTAGATAAGCTTGCTATGTGGATTTCAAAGCATAAAATTCAAAGGTTTGTTTTTGAACTTGCTTTAGTTAGAACCCGTGTTGACCCTTTTGTGAACTTCACAGTGTGACAATATTAAAGCAAGGGGAGTTCATAAAGCACGTCACTTTGCTTTGCTTGGTAGCATACTTTTCTTCTTCTCAAATTTCTTTTGTGTTATACAGTAGAGAAGAAATATCAAACTTGAAAGGAATCATGAAGCAGTTCAATATATCAACCATTTGAAATAAAAAGTTTGCCTATCCAAAGCTTATCTGAAAACTGTACATGTATTCAGCAGTCTCTTAAATCATGAAAATCAAGAATGGACTGATTTTTTCTCCAAGCCTGAGAGAAGCATAATTGTTTACTGATTATTGAATTTTACCCAAGTTTTTGGAATGCATGTATCGGAATAGAAGGTGTTTCTTTGATGGTCCTCAATATTTCTGCTAATAAATGGCCACACATTGTATGCTTTACTGCTTTTGGTATTTTTCACTGCATTACATAGCTGTGTTGTGGGGAAGCTTGCTTAGTATAGTGCACAAACGTAATATTTTCACTGTACGAGCTATCCTTATTTTGAGATGCACGAAACCTGCTCTTTTGCTCCATTCCTCAAACTGCCTTCTAGATTCTATACTATGTTTTGCAGAATTTGTCATTACAGTGCCATTATGTTGACATGGAATATTTTTGATGGCACAAGTGATCATGGACTAGTTGGGAGGATGTTGTGGATCTCAGCGATGTTCACCCAGCTGCGGTGGCTCTCGGTGCTGTTCACCAGTAGTAGCTTCGGATCCCACCGCTGTCACCAGTTGTTGGGGATCCCTGCGCTGTACTCCAGTTGTTGTGGATCCCGTCGCTGTTCTCCTGTAGTCGCTTCAGATCTCAGTGCTGATCACCAGTTGTTGCTGGCCGGGGTCTGCCCGGTCTTTTGTGGTAACGTGGTGTAGCTTCGGGTTAAGGAAACGAATGCTGACAAATTGGGGATACGAAAAACAAACAGGTTTATGGCACTATTTACACTTATTTACAGTATGAGGTTAGGAGTTCACAAACCACGAGCGTGGTGGTTGAACCGTTACATGGTTCAGAGCGACGTCCAGCACTCTGCGGCGTCGTTATAAGCCCTGTCAGGCTCCTCCTTCTTGAGTGGAACACCAATCACACACGCACACTACAGCCGAGGGGTATGAGCATGCACGGCCCACGTGAACATCCAATATTGAGTCGTGGTCACTGCACTGCAAGGTGGCGCCAGAGGGGCTCTTCTTCATCAAGTGTGTGCTGCTAGTCGAGGGGTCCCAAGCTCCTGACAGCGTACATCAAACGGTCCGCCAATCTGTTCGCTGAATTAGCAGGGCAATTTGTGGCGGCGGCCGCGTTTTCTTCCAAGGAAGATGCTGTCTTTGTTGTCCTCTCTGGAACGGCTTACAGCGTCGTGGCGACACGACGTCTCATCCTCCGGCTAGCAGGGACAATACCTGGCGGACATAGCAAGCCGGCCAGTCGGCTACTTGTTTGAGGATTAAAAGAGCGCAGCTCCCCCGTCAGCTCTGGACGCTGGTTCCGAGAGAACTGTGGTTCCAGGCGTTGGAACGCTGCCCGGCTACGCTTCTCAGCGACAGCACGGCGCCTACTGACGACGGTTATAACAAGGAGCAAACTTGCAGTGATGCAGTATGGTGCAGCATTCAATATATTGAATGCGGAAGTGAAAGGAACCCGGACTTATACATTATACACTAAAATTTTTAGTATGTAACTCGGTATATCTGAGTTTGGCTATGTCTATATAATCTGGTCTAAAATATTTGCATCTCATTATATTTGTTTTCAGAGTGGTGAAGTCATTATTCATGATGTGAGAAACTGCAGTGGCTTTGTTTTTCACAAAGGTATGGTGACAACTGGAGTAATTCACCCGAAGGACGAAGCAGAAATGGGGATTGATAAAGTGAGACCACCATCTATATCTTGTAATACCCTACCTTACATATTGCGTGACAGTTTGTGTATGTTAGTATATCTTTGTTTATGTGTGCATAAGGATAAGTTTCTTCAATCACATAGGAACTTGCAAGATCTCTGAGATTGAGACGTCTCTGCATAAATTTACTGTAAAAAATAGCATCACTTCACCTACATTTTTTGCAGAATATCTTTCGTTCGCTTTTGATCAGCTTACGGTGCAAGAAAGAACGAGGATGCAGACCAAGGATGTGACTGCACAAGTGCTGACTCTCAGGTAAAGTTTATATGAAGGAATGGCACGAATAAATAGAAATGCGAACTGGCACGCCCGCAGCTGCTTTGTTGATAGCCAATTGGCCTTCGTATTTATTCGTGCTTTTCCTTCTAATAAACTTTAGTTAAGAGTTAGTGCTCGTGTCATTGCATCCTTCGTCTGCGTCCTCATCCTTTCTTGCACTGTAAGCTGTTCATAAATGAACTATCACCAACTAGCCCAGGTTTTTCTTCTTGTTGTTGTGTTCAGACTGTAGACAAGACTGTATGAACACCGTTCTATATTTCATGGCAAGTTCTGTAAACGAATACTTTGTAAAGAGCAGTAGGGTAATATTATCACTTAGATTGCAGCTCTTTGAGCATTGGCTGTCTTCAGGTGTGTTGCTATGGTCTAAATGTCATAAAGTTATTATTAAAACAGAGTCATCTAACGAAGGAACTCATCCATGCATATCAGACAAATTGTATTACCTGTTGGGGTAAATAATGCATTGTAAAATAAATAAATAAATAAGCTGCTAGTTTTTTCTGTACTCTTTGTAAACATTAGGATGTCTTCACTGAAATAGCTGGTACAAACATTGACAGCACAAGACATGTTTAGGATGCTAGAGCCCATCAATTATTATTAATATCATTAAGCACAAGACATGATTTATTATGATGCTCTGGCAGGTGCCATTGTTTTGTGGAAGACTTACTTATTCTGAATGATGATGCTTTTTATTCATAGTTTTATTCAAACTTACGGTTGATACTTCAGCAGCTTTCGAATATCATATGTGCAATGAAAAAAGTTGCAATCTGAAAAAGTTAACAGTTTCATAGCTGCAGTAAGTTTGTTCTTGACTCCTTATTAGACTTCTGTTATTGCAGTCTCATCATGTGTTTGACTTATGTTTCACACCTTGCTGCTTATCTTGCCTCATTCAGTTACTGCGTGTTATTATTTGACTGCAAACTTGGCACTACTATGTTCCCTTGAGGCACAGTGTTCACATATGTGTACAGCACGTTAAAGAACCCCAGGTGGTCGAAATTTCCAGAGCCCTCCACTACAGCGTCTCTCATAATCATATGGTGGTTTTGGGACGTTAAACCCCACATATCAATCAATCAATCACATATGTGTACAACTTGTTTTTTGCATGTTTTCGGGACTAGTAGTGGCCAAGAATGTATAGACGATTTTTCGCAGCTTGTTTGCTACATCAAATCTAGATGGCGCCACAACACCGTGGACATCTCCTTACCATGTCTGTCTTTCTGCTGTGACCTTCTGCAGCACTGCTCAACAACCGCTTCACGTGTTCTGCTTGGCGTCCTCGTAGCGTCTGCACGCACGCAAGTAAAAGCAAAGCAGACGCTATGTGGACGCCGAGCAGACGATGCGATGTGGCTGTTCAGCAGTGCTGCTGAAGGCGATGGCAGAAAGATGGCCACGGCAGGGAAAGTAAATATAGTGGCATCTATAGGTGCAGTTTCCTTCTACCTCTATCTCATTATGTCGTCGACCTGTGCTGTGTGCACCTACGCTACGTGGCCCATAAGTTTGCAACACACACGTTTATTTGCTTTCTATTTACATCCTGAAGCTTCGAGAGCAATGCATCCGTTAGTATTTTGCAGGGTGTTCGAGATTTATTCTCAAATTCTCGGAGACAAGGCTTAGCAGGCATGGCTAAATAAACACAGCTAATCTCCTAAATGAAAACAGTATATGCCTAATGTCTTGTTCCCAGTTTGAGATGACACGAAGCAGTAGCTGATTTCACTCTTTATTTATTGCTGTGATGACAGTGGTCGAGTGGCAAGTGTGAGTTTGGATTGAAGCGGGCGGCCGCGTCTGCATGGTTGCTGCCATGTTGGCTTCTAAACCCAGCTACTGGTGCTTGCGGCCACCACCGCTTCGCTGGCCTAATGCTTGAGCAACTGGCTGGGAGAAGGCTAGTTTATGGTCATGTGATCAGACGTAAAAGCGCATGGGCACTGCTGCGGAAAATCGTCTATATGCTCTTGAACACACAAGTTGAATTGAATGTCGTGCTTAGTCAGTGTATATATACTTGACCTTAATGTGCTGCGAATAATTGCAGCCAGTTACTTTTGCAAATGCACTGCAATGATTGATGGGCCTTTTATTGTGATGCGTTCCAGAACAAATGTGAAACGTATAGTTTTTTTTGCTTGAAATGTGTACAAGAACAAAAAAAAAAAACTAGCGGCGCATGCATATTGAGCCTACGATATGATTATTTTTATGTAAAATTGTAACATGACTGATTGCAGAATAATTAAATGTTTACTTAGGAAAACTTCCACAATAAATTTACTTATTTTACTTCTTCCGAAAGTCATATCGAGTGCTTTGAAATCATGCTGTGCAAATTTGACCCACTTTCAAGTAGTCCTTTCATTTGAACCTCAAAGAATATGGTGGTCTTACCTATCCAGCTTCAGGATGCCAACTTGCAAATAGAATGTGTGTGATATTGGTTAGGCAGTTTTTATGTGCCCTTTAATGTGTCATGAGAGCTGAGCACTTTTTTTAATAGTTTAAAATACCTGTGCCTTATGATTAATAATTTGAATTGTTTTCTGTTTTTGTTGTTAACAGAAACGCCGTTTGCAGTGCATGATGCACCACACTGCTACGCACTGTCTGAATGCCGCACTGAGAACAGTGCTTGAGTCTACTGA
The DNA here is from genome assembly GCA_013436015.1 of Rhipicephalus annulatus. Lineage (NCBI taxonomy): Eukaryota > Metazoa > Arthropoda > Arachnida > Ixodida > Ixodidae > Rhipicephalus > Rhipicephalus annulatus. The sequence continues at coordinate 73,705 of WOVY01010846.1, forward strand.
GCAGAGGTCATCGTTGGTAGACAGTGAGCACTTACGGTTCGATTTCATCTGTAAGGTGAGCAACTTTTATTCCAGAGAGAAGACACAAAGTACAGACATGAAAACAATAGAAAGGAACCAGGCAGTGTGAACCAACTAACTCAACTTTCTGTGATTGCAATCTATTGTCATCCTGGTCTGTAGAAGTTTACTTCGCCCTTTCATACACATACAATTGTTATAAAGTATTAAAATGCTCCAAGTTTTTCAAAAGTTCCTAATTTTAAATGCACTCGAGAGTGCACATTTAGGTGTTGCAGCAAACTAGTATCAATGAGTTTATATTGATTTTATTTTTAAGGGCTTAATGCAACAAGCACACTCACTGATACTAAAGAGATAATAGGAAAACATTAAAAAAAGTGAATTCGGGCCCCCCTTTAACACAGCTAGCCAAGCAAGTCAGTCTTCACAGGCAGACTCGTCAATGCGTGTGTTTGTAGCCAACATTTTGTGTTATCTTGGACGCTCTTGTTTTATAAGATTTGCATATGCAGAAAGGAGAAAAGCTTTTTTTGCTTTGAAATTGTGACGTTGTTGCATTAAGGGGGGGGGGAGTGGGGGAGTTCTAAAAGAAAGGCTTCAGTAAAGAATTGTGTTAAAAAAAATAGGAGTGCATCACTTCTGAATATTACTGTTTTCCAGAAAAATCTGACCAATGAACAGATAGAAAAAGTTCAGGACATCTGTCGTGATGCCATTCAAGCTGGGTGCCACTGTTGAAAGAAGAAATATGCCTCTGGAAAATGCATTAAACCTACCAGATCTTGTGAAAGTTCCAAATGAGGTATGGTTACATAATTCTTTGTGTCTTGTATAATAATGCAAACTTCTATTGTGAAACTGTGCATACACAGTAACACGTGAGCTTAATTAAGTTACTCATTTATTTATTTCATCCACTTTGCATAGCGTTCCACTTCAACACATTTTCTCCCATATTAAGAGCAACGAAACATGAAATGAAAAGTTGAAAAGAACAGCTGCAGTGACTTTATCTCTTGTATTGATTTGTCTCGTCACATGAGCTGTTGCTTGTTTTGTTTAGATCATGTCACCATAGATTACCTCTCTTTGGCTCTGTTACATTGTTATGTTTTCACAGCGTGCAGGTTCTTTGTAGATAGGTGTATTAGACATCGCTACAGACATGCAAGAAAAGACGAGGTCATTTGCACATTAAATTTTATGCGTGCACTGAAAACGAGTACTCATAACACTAACAGATATGAAAACTGACCCTACACTTTTCAACTGATTACTCTCCACACTTTTCCTAATCCTATAACAGTCTCTCAGTTTAGCATAGACTTGAGGCATCATGCTGGTCTCACGAAAGTTTGTTGGCAAGGCTTGGAATAGAGCACACTAATTGGAGGGGGTGGACCAGGCTACTGCTTAAAGAGTAGACACTATCACCGTAGCGCACGCTAGAGCTCGCGCTTGAAGCTCGACCGCTCAGCGTTTCCATAGGGACAGGACAATTTGGAGCAGCAGTACATCAGATGTGCATGGCCATGGCCGGTAGTAAGATCTGGGTCACTCTGGGCTCAGCTGTTCACCAGGATCGGGTTCAGAACCCAATGGTCGAGTAACTTGATAGGTCACTCCGGGCTCAGCTGTTTACCAAGCTCTGATCTGGAACCCGAATGCTGAGTAATGTGGCTCATCTTCTTAGCTCATTTTTCTGTCTCTTCACCACCACGCTTCACCTTTTTTTTTCTTGTGCCTCCTGTGGCCTTTCACGGTTGGTCTTTTCTCTTCTTTGTCCTTTTGTTTTCCAGCGCTCATGCCAGTGACGTAGTTGTCGATTTCTAACTCTTGTTGTACAAAAGTGTGCGAACTTTTGTTCTTCACTTACTACAGTCTCTTCCTGATATCTGGGAATGTTAATTAGATTTTTTAAACCGCTGAATGGCACAAAGACAACAATTTCTTGAGGACAATAGCGGGTGCCTTGCCCAGTATGAAGCAGCATTCAGCTAAAATGTTTGTGAATATGTGTCCTTTAAAGGGACACTGAAGGCAACTTTTAAGGCGACGTGGTTTTGAAATGGCAGTCCAAGGAAGGGCTTATTGTGAAGAGAAATGGTGTTTTAGTGGTCCTCACCTCGTTTAGTGCATTAACATTAAATTACTGCCTCAATGGACATCTGACGTCACTCTTGCGGTACATGTTGTTGCCCGGCTTTAATGCGCAGTCACTGACACTATAGTAGTAGCAGAGGGAAAGTAGCGGGAGCCACAGCAGTAACAACGGTCATTGAACAATTTTTAGCCATAACCTTCAAAATTGCAGGCGTGATTAGCTCAACAGCGCCCCTCCAGATCGCACGACTTGTCCAGTTTAACCACGGGAAAATTGAAATTTTCAACCACTCGTGCCATTCCCCATAGTTACGTTCAGCGGTTCTTTTTTCCATGAATCAAACATAAATGAACAAGTAGCATTGTATTGCCTTTCTTGATGCACACAAGGTTCTTTATTTAGTGTGGCTAGATCCATTGCTAGTGATTAATTGTAGGCGATTTGTTTGACGTCATCGGGATCATTTTGAGAATGTACTACTGTGGCACATGTATTGTTGTACCATAATTTATCGGTAAGTAGTTCACTACTGTTGATAATATTTTGTCATTTTAGATATTGTAATATATAGAACTTTCACTCTGAATAAATTGTCATTTGACTTTAGTGTCCCTTTAAGTATAACATTGCATCTGTTGTGTTTGGACATTTTATAAGGAATTTGTGCCTTATTACAATTTAAGTATAAACTTAATAAATATAGTATAATGTAAACGTCATTTGTGCTTCCAATGTTCTTTAATCATTTAAAATTTTTAATGAGTCTTCCTGCTCTTTTTTAACCTCCTTTGATACAGGTCTATCCCCAAAGTGTTTCTGTGATCAGCATTAGAAATGAAGATGACATTTTTTCTCAAGAGCTTTGTTGTGGAACGTAAGTTTCTTCTTGTGCTTTCTGTAACCTCTGTTATTTGTTGAATGGACAGACTATCAGTTTTATGACTATTTTATTTTTATTTTATTTTTTTCATATTGTATAAAGTATTTAACTGAAACTACTTAGGTCCACTGTAATGGTCTGAGCCAGGCACCATGTTAGCACTATTTAGAAAAATGTTGCTCTATGTAAATTTTAGAATTTTATGCATCATGCTTGTTGTGCTGATAACTGAAAAAGATAGCTATGCATCTGATGTAGGACTCAAAGCTGGTACAGCTGTACCATATACATCTACATTTGCAATTTGAGCATGTAGGTCATGTTCATTTACAGGAACTAGCAAAAGAAAACTGTTTGCAAGCATGACAATTTTTTTGTGTGCAAGAGAAATCGGTGCAGACTTGCACATGAGCTGCTGTTAATGGCTCATCCATAGGGTACTCCTTTTTATTCATGCATTTAAATATGAGTGCATTATTTGCATACGTTGTTTAAAGATTTTAGAGTGAATTTGCAATTATAGCATTGTACCTAACCAGAAGTTAGAAAGTGCTGCATCATTCAGTGAATGTTTATTCTCACTTACCTAATTTTCAGTTGATGCAATTGCACGCCTGCCCTATGTTAATGTGATGGCATCTAAGTGTGACTTACGAACTACACCAAAATAAAATTTCTGCGAACATGTGTGTATGATTTGCACTGCAAGTGTCTGGCTTTTTTTCTTAATTCGACTTACCTTTTTCTCTGCGTGGCTGCATTTGTCTTTCCCAACTTATAGTCAACTGCAAGCATTTTTTTTTCTAGCTTGCTCTCACCTGTAAATCATGAATTCTTACCAGCATGCTCGACTTAGATTGGTCTAAGCATTCTGTTGTTTTCAAGCGAAGCTTGTTAAAGGGCCCTGCAATACGTTTCTCAGTTATAATGAAATAGTCTGACTATTGGCACACGGCACTTCACAAATCACTGGCTGCAAAAATTTAATAATCCATCAAGTACGAACAGAGTTGTAGATATTTGTCGCACACTGCAAGTCCTTTCTCTCGCCTTTCAGGCCAGCAAGCGCTCTAAAAGCTACACAGGGAGGGGAATGACAAAGGGGCAACAAGATGCATTTCTTTGTCACCACGCCTCAGGACCTCTAGCACCTTGTTTTGTGTTTGTTTTTTTTTAGAACACGCGGTTTACTTTTAGCCGGTCCTCACGTGGGAGTAGCCATTTCGTGGGGCAACTTGAGCATTTACACTAGATTTAATAAAGTTGTACTTTCTCTCTCACTCAAAGTGATAGCAAGCGCATGAGCGGGCACATGGTGGCGACGGTAACTGCACATCCTAGGATGTACAAATCTGCCAACCGCTGTGGATGTAGGTATACAGCACAGAAGTTTCAGTATATGGCATATGCAGAGAAAAGAGACAGTAATGTCTTGCTAACTTTGAGAATTAATTATGAATTCTAGACCACGTGCCACGCTATAATGTGTGGCTCTCGTGTTTTGGGGGGTCTCGACTGCTGAGTGGCAGCATTTTCTGACCATGTTCAGAAAGTGTTGCACGACCCTTTAAGAGGTATTTATTGGCAGTAGCTATGTTGTATGTAAAGAAGGGAGTTTACAGAAATGAAACTGTCAGAGGTGTGTAGAAGGATAAAATGTGAGCAGACATTGTTGCTGTGGCACATAGCAATGCAAAACTCAACGATGCACTGTGTGTGGCCACTTGATTGGCTCTGACGTGCTGCCAAAACTGATCATGGAGGCCATTTAGAGAAAGCGCAACTTAACCTATCAAGTGCACTGCCATCACCAGCACCGCAGGTTGCTGGCTCGAATCTTGGCTGCGGCGGCTGCATCTTTGATGGAGGGGAAAATGCTGTAGGCCCGTTTGCTCAGATTTGGGTGCACGTTAAAGAACCCCAGGTGGTCAAATTTTCGGAGCTCTTCACTACGATGTCTCTCATAATCATATAGTGGTTTGAGACATTGAAGACCCCTTATATCAATCAATCATCACCAGCGACAACTGCACGTTCGATGAGTTAGAGAAGAAAGACAGTGCTGAGGGTAACATGCCATTGCCTCTAGCTGCCTTGACACAAGGTATAGTGCTTAATTTATGGTGCAAATTATTTCATAATGCATTCACCCCTATACTTGAACTCTATTTCAAAAAATAATGTCGGAGACCTCTTAACTACCCTCCATCTCAGATGACAGCCTCTTATCTTTGGTGCATACACCATAACTCACCTCTTTCTAAAGTAACATCCGGCGTACCCCAAGGTTCCGTATTAGGCCCTTTACTTTTCCTTATATATATTAATGATCTCCCCGACAGCATTAACTCCGCTATAAGGTTATTTGCAGATGATTGTGTAATTTACCGCGAAATAAACAATGAATCTGATAACCAATTTCTACAGTCAGACCTTGACACTGTCTCAACCTGGTGCAATAAATGGCTTATGACTCTCAACTCTAACAAATCTAAATGCATGTCAATAACCCGGCGATCTATTTCTCCCCCCTGTACCTACAGAATTAACGCCGTTCCCCTCCAGCATGTCTCTTCATATAAGTACCTCGGCGTTTACATTACCAACAATCTATCTTGGCACACGCATGTTACCTACATCTGTAATAACGCTAACCGAACGCTAGGATACTTATGCCGCAACTTTTCTCGCGCTCCGCTGTCCCTCAAATTCTATTATTCGATCACTAATTCGCCCAAAGCTTGAGTACGCGTCCGCTATATGGGATCCCGTGCAGCAAAATTTAATCAACGCGTTAGAATCTGTTCAGAACCGCTCAGTTCGGTTCATTTGTTCTAATTATTCCCGTACTGCTAGCATATCAGAAATGAAATCTAACCTTGACCTGCCCAATTTAACTGTCCGGAGGAAACTGGCGCGTCTGCATTTTTTTCATAAGATATTTTTTCACAATCCATCAATGAAGCGAGACCTCATTTCACAACCGTCATACCACTCATCGCGCATTGATCACCAGCATAAGGTTGCCATTCCGTTTTGCCGCACCAAATTCTTTTCAGCAGCCTTCTTACCGAAAAACAGCCGCCGATTGGAACCACCTTCCCTCTTCCGTTGTAACAATAACAGACCCTTTGTTATTCAAGACTGCGATTTCTCAGCAATGCTTGTAACTATACGCAGTTTCCATTATCTATCTTTGTCTTGTATGTGCTTGAATTCTTACTTATACATTTTTGGTTGACTTATGTTGTCTTCCTGATTTGCGCATCTGACACTTGTTTCTTTATTTTTTCTTTTTTTTCTTGTGTGGTTAT